>JAXIVH010000010.1:3039861-3047361 GCA_036785325.1 Urophycis tenuis | reverse complement strand
TAAAAGAGCCATGTATCTTCATCGCGCGGCGCTGACATCCATATAGCAAATAAGTTTAGCGCGTTTGCGTGCGCCCCGCGCAGCCCAAAGGTAGCGTCTTAAGAGTTGCGATGCTCGTCGCGGGGAGGCTTCATTACAGCGACATCCATGCATGAATTAGCACAATAGATGGATATAAACCGCCGCGCTGACAACCACATCCATAAACACCAGCCAGCCACCAGTGCTGCTGAAATATAAATGAAGGCTGTATGGGACAGGTGTTCAGGTGTTTAGGTGTGCATAGGTGGACTGTGTTACAAGATTAAAACAGTACTTTATTAATCCTAGACGGGCAGTCATCGATATAAAAGATTCAAAATAAAAATAAAACACATACAGTATGTGGACCAATATATGGAAATAATATGTATATATTGCACATATATAAATGTATGTATACGAATATATATAAATATAACATTTTGAAATGCCATCTATGACTACCAAGCAGGGCAGGCCGTGGCCCGGGGCAGCCGACTGCCTCCTCAGTATTCAGTAGTTTGGAGAGCGCCTGTCGTACGTCAAGGGTTCCTCCATTAGGGACACGCCAGTGACGGCCACTTCAGAGCATCTCTGCTCTAACGTAACCCTGACTGTCCCTCCCCGCCCGGGTCAGGAGTTCAGCCTCCAGCCTTCAGGTTCTCACCGCATTCCCGCCACGCTGTCGACGATGTCCGAGAGAGACTCGACCTGTCAGGAGGCATTCAGCCAGTGCAGGGCTGAGGCAGTGCAGGGCTGAGGCAGTGCAGGGCTGAGGGAGTTCAGGGCTGAGGGAGGGCAGGGCTGAGGGAGTTCAGGGCTGAGGGAGTTCAGGGCTGAGGCAGTTCAGGGCTGAGGGAGTTCAGGGCTGAGGGAGTTCAGGGCTGAGGCAGTTCAGGGCTGAGGGAGTTCAGGGCTGAGGGAGTTCAGGGCTGAGGCAGTGCAGGGCTGAGGCAGTGCAGGGCTGAGGGAGTTCAGGGCTGAGGGAGTTCAGGGCTGAGGCAGTTCAGGGCTGAGGCAGTGCAGGGCTGAGGGAGGGCAGGGCTGAGGCAGTGCAGGGCTGAGGCAGCCCAGGGCCTGGGGAGCACCCAGAGTGCTCCTAGCGCTTGCCCCCCCGTATGGTTAGGGATGCCTGGAGGAGAGAGGGAGGGCGCGGGTGGCGGAGGCTGGTGGGGGTCTCTATTATAGGACGACCAGCCATCCAGGGCTGCTCGTCCGCCCGCCGTGTCCAGAGAGAGAGAGAGAGAGAGAGAGAGAGAGCAGCGATTGATCGTCCTGAGAGGCTGACGAAGCTCCGGCTCAATTAGATTGCGAGGCTGCGAGGTGAGGGAGGCTGGCTGGCTGGCCGGCTGACGGATGGTGAAATAACAACGACGTCGATTCACCACCGGGGTCAGCATGCGGTGAGGGCGGGGCGGGGGGGGGGGGGGCGAAAAGAAATGCTGCTTTCATCCCGCGTTGATACGACGTGTGATGTAATGATGTTCCATTCGTTGGCAGCGTTGGCGGCCGGGGGGGGGGGGGGGGGGGGGTAGTCCTGCACTGGACGGCCGGACTCGTGGCGTGGAAGGGTGACCTGAGGGTGGGGGGGGAGGGGGGGGGGGGGGACGCGGCTGGACAGCGGAGGAGGGCAGTGGGTCAGTCGCGGGGAATGCGAGAACGTTAAGAGAACGTTACCCTTCGTATTCAGGACGATAAAACCAGGAGTGGAACCCGTCCCCATTACTCACGCTCAAGTACAGGGCTCGCTTTTTTTTTTTTTTTTACCTCCCGTGGAATTGATTCCTCAAAACTCGAGCAAGCGAGCAAAAGTCAGGAAGCGGGTAAGGGGGAGGGGGAGGGGGGGGGTTGATTGTGGATCAATACCACCGCTCACACACACACTGAGCTGCTGAGCGGCACCACGCCGGGCGCTGGGGGTCCACTCTGGGCAGCCCTGGACCTTCAGGGAGGCCCGCCTCACTGAGCCCCCGGCCCAGGTGAGCCCGGCCGGGCCAGGTGAGCCCGGCCGGCCCAGGTGAGCCCGGCCGGCCCAGGTGAGCCCGGCCGGGCCAGGTGAGCCCGGCCGGCCCAGGTGAACCCGGCCGGGCCAGGTGAGCCCAGGTGTGGTCGGCCCAGGAGGATGTTTTGGTCTGCTGGACATGAACGCACCTCTGCTCAGAGTGTGTGAATCCTGCTGGTCATTTGTTAGGCTGTGGTCCTCCATCCCCCCCCCCCCCCCGTGGAGAGGAGGTGCTTGGGGGGGGAGGGGCTGTGGGGTGTTCAGGAGGTGAGGGCTCGGAGCCACCTATCAGGGCCAGGCCGCCTCCTCTCATTTATCTCCATTTCTCCCGCCGAGCATGGCGTAATAACGGCTGGAGTGAGACCAGTGTTCATCACCAGGAGGACATCATCTCCCACAAGCTGCACACCAACGACCAAGAACAACGCAGGAATGGTAGAAAATGAGCCCGCGCCGTTGCGGTGTGCGGTGCGGGGCCGTGATGGGGGCCGGGTCCAGCCGGAGGACACGTCGCGAAGATGAAGCCAAGGTGGGACCGGTTCACCGGGCCTGGCTGATAACGATAGCCAGGGAGGTCTGTGAGTGGAGGCAAACCGGCAGGGATTTAGCTGAGCCCTGCAGCATGAGTGCAGCAGCCTTCTACTGTGGTGAGCTTTACCCCCTAGTGGCGCACAGCGGTATTGCAGTCTGGGTCGGCTTTAAATACACAGTGGGAAATTCACTTACAAACACATCGCTGATGGATTTACCACACGGATGTAAATATTTTAGAGAGTGTAAAGTGTTGTTGACGGTCTCAATATGAATATCATTGTCTTAATAGGATTGCTGTGCATCTGTTTGAGGGTGAGTGAGTGGGTGAGTGAGTGAGTGAGTCGGTGAGTGAGCGGGCTTGAGTGGGCGCACAAGCATTCGTGCACAGTGCACAAGCGTGCATGTTGTACACATGCAGGTTAGACAGCGCATCGTACACTCGTGCATCACCAGTGTGCACAAGTGTGCACAAGAGAACACATACAGTACATCAACATTACAGACAGTACAATAGATAGAGTGCAGTGCACACCCATGTGCACGTCTGCATTGTCGTGCGTGTCGAGCGTGTTGAGTGTGCACGTCTCCAAGTCGTCGTGGTAACGGCGGGGTGTTTGGGGTCTTGCTGCTGTGGCCGTTCTGCTACGGCTCGCCTGTCTGTTCCAGTGAGCTGCTCTTCTGCGGCTCAGCCCCTCCCAGGCCCTCGGGGGGGTGAGGGGGGGGGGGGTTGTGTGGGGACAGGGGAGGACACATGACGAGACAAGACTCTGGCAGCGCTGAGCGGCAGCAGACACATCCCCTCCGAGGAACTAGTGTCTCCACGCGGCCCACTCCCCTCCCCGGCCCTTGCTGATCACTGACGTGATGACAGGCCTCGCGTTGTAACGCTCTCTCTCTCCCTCTCTCCCTCTCTCCATCTCTCCATCTCTCCCCGGGCGCCAGGACCCCGCAGCATCCCGTCTCAGCACCTCGCCGCGGTCTGTAACGTTTCACGCTGGCGTGGGGGTGGGAGGGTGGGAGGGTGGGGGGGGGGGGGGGGGGCGGCGGGGATTTTCATTGTGGTGGAGCCATCGTTTTGTGAAACAATACCGCACATCTGCCATGTGTTAGCGCAGTGTATCGGGGCTTTACTCTGGTTTGAATCGATGGATACAGGCACACACACGCCTAAATGAATCGAATGTTTTGGGAATATGTCTGCTGCACTGTGGAGTGAGGGCTGTGCATCAACACTCAAAGCTAACAGCGCTCCAGTTGACCGGCAAGCCTTCCTCCTCCAGCCTGGAAACCACCCACAGACACGCTGATATCCGCCCACAGTGGAGAGCGTCAAATGTAAAGAGAACCAGAGCTCTGTGGTGCGAGTCTCCCCTCTCCGCTCCCTGCATTGTTTGTGGGGAGCTTAGAGTCTGACCTCCGACCCCTGCGGTGACCTCTCCGACCCCCATGGCAGTTCATAGGAGGGTCACAGCGTGCCCCCCCACACACAGACACAGACACACACAACTATACAGACATCTCCTGATGTCTGTCTTCCACACACAAACAGACACACACAAACACACACAAGATATTAAGTATTGCCAAATTTGATAGCAGAGGCTAAAATAATAATGTATTTAGGACCTCATTTTGCAACCGATTCCTCACAGCAGACTGAAGCAGCTGCCGAGCTGATGTCGGTCCTTCCCACGGTGAACAAGATGGCTTCCACAACCTTGGCTGGCTTATGCATATTGCGATGCTATGTGCCGTTATTTACGACCAATAGGAAAGCGGTTTGTATCCATCACATGACATATCACATGCTGCCAGGCAGAACATCCACCACGTCCGTGAAGGGGTGGGGGGGGGGTGCTGAAACATACGAAATAACACAACAAAACAAAACCACTGATTAACATCTCGGACTCAGCAGGGGGGCCGCGATGAGGCTCGGTGATTCGCTGATCATTTTTCTGGCGTTCGAGCATTTCGTGGGGGGAGCAGGGGCGCGGGATGCTCAGCTGTGATGGCGGGCTCAGGGAATCGGGCCGGAGAGCGCCAAGCGCCGGGCGTGGTGGCGTGGTGGCGGCTTCAGACACGCAAAGTGAACGAGTTTCACTGGAGGGTTTTGAGTTGGGTCACGGCACGCACACGTGCACACACACATGCACGCACACACAGGCACATGCAAACATGCACACACACGCATGCTGTGTGTGTGCAGGTAAAGCCGAAAACACACCAGTCCCTCGCTGTGTTGTTGGAACGTTGTATGCATGTTCGGCCTCTGGGTCACTGAAGTGGAGAAGAAATGCATACATACTAATTCAGTAACTCAGTAATGCTCTGCGGCTGAGTCATTCATCCGGTGGATACCACAGTGCTCCACCAGCCAAGCCTTCATGCTCAGACGCTGATTTCGTGTTTCTGTCTTCCCTCTCGTCGTTCCTTCCCTCGGACTTCCAGAGGGCCACTGAAGAGGGATCCAAAATGGCAGACTGACAGCAGACGTGACATGGAGCAGAGAAAGGACTCGCCGTCCTGAACAGCGCGTGCGCCGTGTCATCCCCGCCGAGCGCGGCGGCCGCTACGTGCAGCAAGGGCCGTTTAGCGGCCACGGTGTTGCGGTGGCATTTGTCAACAAGCCTGCGCCTTCACCTTCCCCTCCCGCTTACTGTAGCGCTGGAGCCCGCCGGCTGGGAGCGTCAACATCATTAACATGACTGTCATTAGCCCGCGTCGCACGCACACACACAGACACACACACACACAGACACACACACGCACACAGACACACACACACACACACAGACACACACACACAGACACACACACGCACAGAGACACAGACAGACACACACACACGCCGGGGTCCTGGGGGAAGACAAATGAAAGTTCCCAGTGCCAGCGCAGGGCTGCAGGTGCCAGTGTACTGTAAGCTGTAGCACTCCATTTGTGGGTGACAGAGGAGCCCCCAGCCACAGAGTGAGGCGGGCGAGAGAGAGAGGGAGAGAGAGAGAGAGAGAGAGAGCGAGAGAGAGAGAGAGAGAGTGCTGTACACACACACTGCAGTGGGAGTCTGATGCTTCTCGTCAGGTGGGCGAGGCGGTGTCACGGACCACAGAGAGTCTGTCGTCTTCAGGATGTGTGTCAAAGTGAAGGTGAAAAGTGAAGGTGTTTATCTTGACGTGAGAAGTACACCCTTTTCTGTATTTTTCTACTAATATACAGTATACTGTGTATATACATATACATATGCATAACACACACATACAGTATATATATATATATATATATATATATATATATATATATATATATATATATATATATATACATATACAGTATATTATACTGCTGAGGTTCAATGAACCAAGTATTAAAGTATGTCTGTCTGTCTGTTTCTCTGCCCTGAGGTTTTTCTAAACAAATTGTTTATTCAACATTCATCCACAGTCTGTTTAGTACAAATCGTTATGGTGGCCAAACATTGGGGGACAAACATCCAACTGAGGGCGTAAAGGAGGACACTGGATCACTGCTGCCCTGGACACTGCTTTGTCTGTTTCACACTTTGGAGTGGTTCTGTTGATGGATCACCATGTGGTCTCTGTCCCTGTGAAACCACAACCAAACAACTAAAGAACCGCAAATGCAACAGAAGCAAAACAAAAACAACAACAAACCAAACAGCCATGAACCCAAACCACCTGTTCAACCAAACCAGGCAGCCCGGTGAGGCCATGCTGGTCCCAACCACGACGTCAATGATGCTAACGGAGGGGCCTTCAGCGAAGGCTCCCTCCTGTCAGCCAGGACCAGGGCAGTCCGGTCTGTCAGCCAGGACCAGGGCAGTCCGGTCTGTCAGCCAGGACCAGGGCAGCCCGGTCTGTCAGCCAGGACCAGGGCAGACCGGTCCCCTCCTGTCAGCCAGGACCAGGGCAGCCCGGTCTGTCAGCCAGGACCAGGGCAGACCGGTCTCCTCCTTTAAGCCAGGACCAGGGCAGTCCGGTCTGTCAGCCAGGACCAGGGCAGACCGGTCTCCTCCTTTAAGCCAGGACCAGGGCAGTCCCGTCCACTCCTATCAGCCAGGACCAGGGCAGCCCGGTCTCCTCCTTTAAGCCAGGACCAGGACAGTCTGGTCTCCTCCTGTCAGCCAGGACCAGGACAGTCTGGTCCCCTCCTGTGAGCCAGGACCAGGACAGTCTGGTCTCCTCCTGTCAGCCAGGACCAGGACAGTCTGTTCCCCTCCTGTGAGCCAGGACCAGGACAGTCTGGTCCCCTCCTGTGAGCCAGGACCAGGGCAGCCAGGACCAGGGCAGCCAGGACCAGGACAGCCCACATCTTCTTCCCCGTGTGACCCAGCTGGACGCTGCTTAACACAACTTCAAGGCCCCCGGCTGCAGCTGGAACCACTTCCAGCCGTCTGCCCCTCAGCCTGGCCTCCCCCTGCCCCCAAACTGGCTTCACAGCAGCTTTCAGAGGGATCAGATCCATCTGCACCTCTCTGCCCTCCTCCTCCTCCTCCTCCTCCTCCTCCTCCCTGGACTCAGCCTGCTCCCTCGCTCCCCGGAGGAGGCGGGAGGCGAGGCCGGACCAGGAGCCGGGGCGGCTGAAGTCCAGCGGGGCGTCTGTGTTCGGTCCTCCGACGCCAGGGTTCTGGAGTGGAAGGCCACATGCTCCGTCTCAGTGTTGCCTTTTTGTATATCGGGCCGGGCTCAGCGCCGGAGTGGGCCGGCCCCGGCTCGGCGCCGCCGTCGTCCAATAGGAGCGCTGGACGCCGTGTGGCTCGGTTGATTTACGGCGTATCGTTAAGGAAGCACATTCCTCTCCCCCCTACCAACCCAGGTGGACGCGGGGCCTGGGAGGCCCAGGGGAGAGGGGAGAGGGCTGGGGTGCTCCCCTCTCTCTCCCAGAGTGGCTTCTCTCTCTCTCTCTCTCTCTCTCTCTCTCTCTCT
>JAXIVH010000010.1:3024861-3037361 GCA_036785325.1 Urophycis tenuis | reverse complement strand
CCCTGCCTCAGGGGTCTGGACCCTGGCTCAGGGGTCTGGACCCCGGCCGGCTGGGCGTGCGGGGCGGCCTGCGCCTGCTTTCTGTCCTGGACCCCGGGGGTCGTCTCACCCCCGGACACGTGAGGACCCCCGCCAGACGAAGCACCCAGCAGCCCCCGGGGCTGTTTCAGCACCGCGGCTTTGGAAAGGGAATGAGGGTTGACAAATGATTTACTAACGTCCAACGGCATCATTTGTTTTTTTTGCACTACTACTACTACAACTATAAGTAGTACAGTACTATTAATAGCACTAGTAGGAGTACTACCAGTGCTAGCAGCGCTAGCATTACTAGCATCATAACACCCACGCTGGTATATGTGCCTGTCAGTGACGGTAAAGGCCAGACGATAAGCGATGTGTGTGTGCGTCGGTGGTGAGAGCCTTCACAACAGGAGGCCACGGCGCCGTGCATCACTGCAAGTGGGAGGACCGACGTGGAGTGTGTGTGTGTGTGTGTGTGTATTCATACGAGCGTGCTGGCATGATGTCCAGCCGTACGCGGGCGCCGGGCGCGCGTGGGCACCGCTGGCAGGAGCAGCTGCTGTTTCAACAGAGAACCCGAATGTTGCATCAGAAAATGCCTCTCTTTGGCCTTCTCTCCCGAGGTATTTCTGGGCTCTCGGAGTGCCATCATAAGCACATTTAAATAAAATAATAATGCATGTGCAGAGCATGAGTGGCCAAACTTTTTGGTTTCGCTCGCATGACTGATTCTCCGCCACGCGCCAGAGTAAAGCTGATTAATCAGCGGAGAGGAAACCCAGAGCTGATAATGAAATGTAATCTTATTTGAAAAAGACTTAACAACCTCCCGTTTCCCTTTCACAAGCACGGCCAGGAGGCCGCTTTGACAGAAACCCCCGCGCTGGTAATCCTAGTGCACAGTCAGCCAAGGACAACAAGAGAACGCCAGACCATTCTGTTGGGTAAGTTGATCCCGGCGAGCCGCGAGGGGAACCGTGGCCCGGGACCGCGGCCCGGGACCCGGGACCGGGGCGCGGGTTGTCACCAGCCCCCGGCCAGCGCCGGCGCGGCGAGGCCTTGGGTTTCAACGCGTTATTAAGAGAATGGGATTACAGCGCCGGCTCACCCCAGCGAGGCCATCATCACTCACTCACAGAGCCGCCCGACACATTTCAGCGGGATTGTCACCACAAGAAGGAAGCTGTAAACCAGAGGGTTCCAGTCCAGGAAGTCTCCTTTCACTCAGGATAATCTCACCTATGAAAAAAAAGTAGCCCCAGTAGACCCAACACTGAGCTACTGGCCTCCGCCTCCACCGCCACCACCACCTCCATCACCTCCACCTCCGCAGCAGGTACACCACGCCGCTACCTGCAGCAGTGGGTGGTAAAGCCTAAATGGAGGAGTAACCACCTTCTCTTCTTATTCAACACACATCGACAGCCCCGGGGAAACATGTCCCCCCTGTCCCCATCTCATCTGGAAGGAATATCAAGAGTGTGATATCTGGCATGTATGAGGACTTCCAGGACTTGTTTATGTTGTGTTTATTCGCTCCGCTTCCCTGGACACTTTGCTAAAGTCCGACCCTTCATTAGGCCTTATTACACACAACACTCACTCAACAGCTGGCTCCAGTCGCACAGAATGCCTCATTTAGCTGGGCCCTTTTTATGGCGGTCATATAGCTGGGAGTTGTAAATGCCTGTCTGGCCCTTACATTGTTCACCCCCCGTTTGTGGCTAAAGATCTGTTCAGAGTGACAAGTGAACTTCTGCGGCTGCGCACTGAACAGTCCTTGGTAGACGAAATCCCAAAACAAGTCACCTCAATCATTCCGGGTCTTCCGGAAGAGTCTGACCACACACACACACACACACACGCAAAGAGAGCGTGTTATTGGAGTGTAGCTTTATTAGCTTTAGCCGCATCGTTAAGGGGTGACCGTCTTAGGACCTTATGAAGGCCATTAAACTCCAAGCCCCCTGATTGGACGGTGGGGAGGTGACCACATAGTGTGTTATAGGGTCTGGGAGCTCTCTCACCTGCAGCCGACAGGTGGGTCATTTGAGTCTACGACTCACCTGGGAGGTGGTCTTGATATCAAGTCCAGCTGTGATGGATGACGGTGGTACCAGGCTGCTGTCAGAGGTTCCTGCGTGACCGAATGTATTCAGTATTCAGCAACTGGGCTTATTTATTTTTTCTGTGACGACCTGAAAAGAAATGGCAATCTCTGCATGACAAAGTGAAGACGTTTCAACCCCAGAGGCTGGGCTGACATCGACCGCCCTCATCAACCTTCTCATTAGGACATGGAGATGCAGACACACTGAACAAGAATGGCAGAAGTCTTCCGGGATTCTCGAATAAGGGATTGCAGTACATGTGATGACTTAGCTTTTGTCATCTTCATTGCAGAAAATGTAGTTAGTGGGAAAAAAAAAAACATTGATATTTTTAATGTTCACCAACCTTACATAAAGACTGTTCTTCCGCTCAATTTGATCAGCAGAGATAAATTGTAAATGTGAGCCGTCTAGGATTGCACGAGCATTAGCCGCAGTGCTAATATCTAGACGTGTGTGCAGTCCCACCCTGGACACGGTGAGACCAGATGTTACACACTGTTGGTGGGGCCGATCGTGCCTCAACACTATGCACCAAAGCCCCTCTCCTCCCTGGCTCTATAGCTTATTGTTTCATTGTTCTGGTGGTTCCTCTCAGCAGGCCTGGGGCGGCGTAGTGGTCCGAGTGTAAACTACAGTACACGACAGGAAGGAAGGGAGGCTGGGAGGGGGGGATGGGAAGCTGGGATCCCACACCATAAACCTGGCAACCTGCCTCTCCCTCTCCTTCTCCCTCTCTCTCTCTCTCCATTGTTCAGGGGCTCCTTTTCCAACCCATTTTCGCCGGGTTTGTCATGTGCCCCGCGTATCCTGTCGCTTTTAGCAGCACTAAAAAGTTGTTGTCGGTCATTAGACGCGAGCGGCCCACAGAGATGGCTCCTCCGCCTTTGTTCTGAGCGATGGGATTCCTGGAAGCATGCAAGGCCGTGCGCTCGGGAGCATTTGATCAATGTTTGCTTTAACGCCGTACTAAAAATATATGTGCATTTGTTTTGAGATAACCGTCATAATGGAGCGATCATGGCCACCTTAAGGGAAAAAAAATATCCCATGTTGGCCTGTAGAGAGAACAACAATAGCGTCCCTGGAGCGATAGACCATATCGGCTCTTGCAGCACCCCCCTGTGGCGAAACGGAGGCACCGCCACGTTCACCGTGTTTTGGTTCAACATTAACATCACTGACAGATTTACATTTTATACACGGTGGAGTGGAGCAGATGAAACGCGCAACTTTTAAATATTACAAGTATCGCAAGTCATTATGTGGTTGAGTCCTGTGGTTGAATCATTATGTGGTTGAAACACTGCACCAGTGCCACTCTGCAATTATCAATCTGCTGCTCTGATTCGTTTTTAAAACACCAATTTGGGGAGGGAATAGAGAACTTGAATACCAATTTTATTTCAATTTATTGTATATAAAAAGAAAAATACAACCAGCAATTTTAAATCGTTTTCAAATGTATTCAGTATGCATGTCTTTTATTAATACACTGCCCATGCCAAGCAACAGTCTACTTAACATAACCACAACTGAGAGTCTTTGCAAATGCAAATGATTCATCACATCATCATTATTATTATCATATACATATTCTGAGGAGGGGGTGGACATGAGAACGTAGGCGCTTCTACAAGTCCTCCCCCTGCTGGCAAGGGGAGGCGTTGGTCTGTGGAACACTTAATGGAGGCCAAAAGCAATAGAACAGGGTAAGCATGTTGGACAGAATAAGACGCTGTGCTCCAAATCACAAACAGGGGCTGTTGACATTGGAAAACCTTTCTGCCAGCCACACACACACACACACACACACACACACACACACACACACACACACACACACACACACACACACACACACACACACACACACACACACACACACACACACACACAGCACCTAACTGAGAGGTTCAGTGAAGAACAGGACAGACCATTAGCTCTGGAGTCCACACGAGTGGCAGTTTGGATGAGTTACGGCTGGACACAACCGAAACCAAATCTGAATTTGCTGTCAAAACACAAAACACACACTTCCACACACATCGGCTCGCGGGTGTCAGCCGGCGGCGACGTGAAGCCGGTCCGGCCCGCGGCGGCGCTGTGTTGTGTTGTGTCAGCCCCGCGGCCCGTCACGCTCGCGGGGGCCGAAGGCCGCTGAAGACGTGCGCTCGGCCTGGCGGCGCTCGGCTGAACCGCGGCGCCTTCTGGCGTGGAGGGTTACGTGAGCGGAGATAGCCTGACACAAACCATTTGTTCAGCTCAGGTCAACGCAGCCGGACAGCTAGCCCCCCCCGCGCGCCTCCCCGCTACGCTCGCTCTTTACAGCAGCCAGGTCCGAGCCGGGCGGTCAGACCATTCCTCACCGGGGCAGCGCACAGCTGATACAGCGCAGCTCAGCCGGCCGTTTGTAGCGCCTGCCGATGGGCGATAAAAAACACAGCAGCCGCCATGTTTGTAGTTCAGAATTTACAAAACACAAAGAGTTGAGTGTGTGTGTGAGTAGGTGGGTCTCAAATCCCCACACGCGTGTTTTGGTTGTTGGAGGTGCTCCACGTTTGTGTTGCAGAACCGTGACATGTTCAGGGCAACGCTCCCCGCCCTCGGGTTCCAGCGACCGTACGGGGGATACGTTTCACTGTGCGCGTGTGATTCAGTGTTGTCTCCGCTCAGCCCTGCAGCAAATGAATTGCCCTTTAGTTAGCGTGGCGGAGGACAGGTGACCACCCAGCCGGGGCCGCCGGCCGCCTGAGGGACCGACCCACTCAGAGATGAGTCTTCCTGTTGTCCCCGCCAGAGAGATTCAGCCACGGCCGATATTAGTTAATCATTTGTGATTCTCGTCGTGATGTAAATAACGCGGTTAGCAAGGCAATGAACGTGTCAGCTTCCCCTTCGGCAATTAAATCAGATTCAGTAACGACGCGAGGCTGCGCAGAGCCGTGGTATTTCAGTGTCGTCTCCGCGTGGGGGTGCAGACGGGAGGGGGGGGAGGGGGAGGGGGGTCCACTCAGGCGTCCGCCGCACTCCGGAGCGTTTTGGAAGGACATCCCGGAGTGTGTCCCCTGCCTGGACAGGTCCGGGGTCCACACGCGCCCGGCCCATGAAACACCCAGCTGGCACGCGGCTGTGAATTAAAATCTAAATCTTCCCGGGCGCTTTAGCGTGTGCTCCAACGCCAGGGTGCCAACCTCACACCAGTTGTGTCAAAATGCTTTATTTAAAACGCGCGTCGATGTCCAGCTCCACGATGACCATAGCATAGCTAATGTGTCCCCCCGCCCCGCCCCGCCCCCCCCACGCGCGCCAACGCTACGTTAGCATGCGGGGGCTGCCTAGCTTGGCGCGCGGCGACTTGGCCGTTTGAGTAATGAAGTGTTGGGCTTCAGTAATGAGACTGTTTACAGGGAGCGCTTGTTTCACATGAATCAGGCCCAGTATGTGGTTAGATAAATACCAGCCCCGGCCCCGCACCGAGCCAGCCAGAGCCCGCCACTCCTCGACTGCAGGAAACGCGAGCCAAATTCCTGTGCAATGAATGGAAGAGGAAATCTGCTGGTGGTAGCAGTCCTTACCCCGAGACCCTCTGGAGCGGACGGAGGATGGAAAAGCCATTGGTTCTTCCTCTGGTGGTGGAGGTGGTGGTGGAGGTAGTGGACCTGGGCCAGGGCTCATAGGTGAGACTGATGGAATAATAATACACAGGCTGAGTGTTCTTTTCATTAGCTGCGCGGTTTCATGTTTTTCATCATGTTGCTGAGAGAAATGGAGACCCTTATTTCTGAGCTGGACAAATTACTGCCTTCCCTCTGGGAGATGCAGCTGCATTCAATATTACTAGTGTGTGTGTGTGTGTGTGTGTGTGTGTGTGTGTGTGTGTGTGTGTGTGTGTGTGTGTGTGTGTGTGTGTGTGTGTGTGTGTTTTCGAGGGGGCTCATCGGGCTACATAGGGATTTCCTGTGGAAATAATAATAATTACCCGCAACATGCACACAAAGCCTGCGATAAATGTTTGCCGCTCTCCGAGAGGATTTCGCTGCTGCGCGTCGCCACATAACCCAGATTCATTACGCTGCGTCCGCGGAGCGGGTTTAGACTGAACCAACGGAGCCTTCATTAGGAGAACGGGCGAGTCGGACTAGTCATGTGGAACCCTGCCCCCAATCCGTCACGTTATGTAAACTCATCAATCGCGCAAGTTGGACGTGAGGTGAAGGAATGAGAGCTGACTGCATTTCGGACATAGGCCTATTATTATTAGTGATTCATTTTACCTCTTAACCAAAATAATCCCCTCTTTTTACTTCCACCTGCAAACACCTTATATCCCAGGTGACCTATTTTCTCAATTACTGGTGCCATTAGTCTGCAGCCCCGCGACTGAACCGGCGATCGGCGCTGCGGATTGGTGGGATTACACAGGACGTCTTGTGACGGCTGCATTAGGGCGCACTCTGCACTCTTATTACAGAGGCAGGAGACCAAGAATTACGACACCCATCAAACGAAAGCAGCTCGGGTGATAAATCTCCTGCACTAATGCACGCACTTTAGAGTTTGAGACTGTAAATAAAGTGGTGGACAGACACGCGGTGCTTTACTGGCCTACCTGAGGACGCCCGGGGCGCAGCTTCCGGGTGGGGCGGGGCGGGGTCAATGAAATTCCAACCTCACGTCATTTCATTGGCGTATTGTGAGTTTAGGGAACATTGTTAAAAACTTAGTTTAAACCAATAACTTTGATATACGTTGACTTCATAGCTCATGAAACCAAGTCATTTGACACAACTTTTCTCTTGCTGCACATGAATCATGTCGTCAAACGTAACACGTGACGCGACGCGTGCATTCCAAACACGTGTACCTCATCGCGCTAATTGGAGGTGCGCTCGTTTTATGTACCGAGCTAGGGAGGGAGGAGACTCAAATAGTGGCGATAACACGTCAACCAAGGACCCTTTTCCCTGAGATGTCAAAGCAATGGGAATCATGTAGAGTAGTAGCCTGGGAATTCCCATGCTGCTTTGCGCGCGATTTCATTCTCACTGCAAAGACAGCCTGGAAACCACCGCCCTTATTTTCCCCTGAGTTAGGGAACCAATCACAGAACGGGGGGCAGCAAGACGATGAAGACGTCTATGCGCGGCGACACCGAAGCTTGTAGCGTGTTAATCCAACATGGCAGCGGACACAACGTTACCGTTCGATGTAGCCTTAGAAAGTGTATTAAGTAGCTTTTGTAGCAATTAATTTAATTTTAGTAGCTAATTTTTAGTAGCAATTGGCTATGAATCGAGCGCAAAGCAGCATGTGAAGAACCAGACGCCATTTGATAGACATTCGTAGCCCCCAATAAACGTCTCTAGGCATTCGTAAACCACGCCTCAAATACGATAAAATGCACACCTAGTTCCCAGACCACCATCTCATCGAGATGTGGACGCGTCAGCCAGGCTAGTAGAGTAGGCCAGTCTAACCCCTCTACATGAAATATTTTGGTAGATCGGTTTCAAAGCACCAGTTGATGTGTTATCTTATATTCTGTTACCTTCTGTAACCCAACCCAATTCATGCACTCAACGGTAACTTCAAATCCGTCATGTACAAGTCGTTTAGCAAGAGACTTTAGTTGAAAGCGACAAGAGGGATGGAGACTTGTCATCGGGGAGCCAGGCCACCCGCGGGGAGATGGGCATCTGTGCCCACAGGCCATTAAAAGCTCATTTCAGCAGGTGTCATTCTATACTCCCTGCGTAGGCACGAACGCTGCCGCCTACAGACACACACACAGCCTGTTGGTCTCTCTGGGGTCCCCGCAGCATCGACCGGGACGCCGTATCGACAAGGCTGCAGAATCCTGGATCAGCGCTCGCCATTTCAGCCTACTGACCCACAATGGAGGGGAAGAGACTCACACACACGCACACGCACAAGCACACACACATGCACACGCACACGCACACACACACGCACACCAAAGGAATCATTCTGATGTTAATTGCCGATAAGTGGAAAGACAGTTCATTGTGGGTCAGGCGGCGGCTCTTCATCACGATCATCAAAGCACCATCCATCTCTCCGCGCAAACACCAGCCACTCCATAATTACCTCGGAAAATACGTCCCGCCTGTCACACGCAGGTGATAATCAAGCTGTTTTCCCCGCCGTCATACCGACAAAGCCATCGATTTCCCCTCCGGATCGCGTCGTTTTTCACACGTCGGCCGTCCGCTCAAAACGTATCACGACGGCACCAGAGATGAACCTGTTGTTTGTTTCTGTGTGGCTGTAAAAGACAAATGAATCAGGGACTGCACTGTGCGCAGCGTTTTAAGATTGCGAAAGTCAGAGTCAGTTTTTGGTCGAGTGGGCCTGTGCTCCAGACCGTAGCGTATAGATGTAAGCTATGGATACAAAATAAAATACACAAGCAATATGGCAATGAGTACTTCGTAAAACACAATCATAAAGAAAACGTCAAACATAACTACGCTGTCAGCATGAGGTCTGCAACCACAGCCCTGCAAGTTAGCATGTAGCCCGTTAGCTCTTTGTTCCTCTACCCACAATCCTCGGGGCCCAGACGAGCGGTGCCGGCCCGTCGGCTGTTTGGGTTGGCTCCGGCGGCGCGGAGGGAACCCGTTCCCGACAGACCATCAAGTGCTGATGGCTTTGGAATGGAGCGGCGCTCCGACAGGAAGGGATTCCAGATGATTCCACCCGGCAGCGCGACCGCTGTGGTAAACATGGCGGCGGGTTCAAACACTTTCCCATGTCTTCCACTTCAAACGCCTCCATGATTACACGCGCTCGCCGCGGCGGCGGCGGGGGGGGGCGGCATGGCGTTGTAACGGGCCGCGATGCAGCGGCGGTTGCCGTGGTTTCTGCCGTGATGGTGTGTTTCTGAGGGATGTGAGCCCGGCCGGATGGCGGGGAATCAGCCGGAAGGGTGGGGCTGTAGCGGCGGGATGAGGTGCAGATGGAGCAGTCAAAGCAGAGGCGGCCATGTTGGAGGGGTGGAGAGGAAGCAGGGCACCGAAGACAAACTTGCACAAAGTTTGTTTCAGTTCAAACTTGAAAAGTCATTGGACGTGCCTTTTTTTGTAGATAAAAAAGTAGTCGTACTAATTTGGAAATTCTGTGTATTCATCAGTTACTATTGTGTCAGTGGTAAAGGTGTGTGCGTGTGCGTGTGTGCGTGTGTGTGTGTGTGTGCGCGCGTGCGTGTGTGTGTGACTGCGTGCGTGCCTGCCTGCGTGCATGTGTGTGTGTGTGTGTGTGTGTGTGCGTGTGTGTGTGTGTGTGTGTGCGCGTGCGTGTGTGTGTGACTGCGTGCGTGCCTACCTGCGTGCGTGCGTGTGTGTGTGTGTGTGCGTGTGTGTGCGTGTGTGTGTGTGTGTGTGTGTTTGTGTGTGTGTGTGTTTGTGTGTGTGTGCGCGTGCGTGTGTGTGTGTGACTGCGTGCGTGCTTGCCTGCGTGTGTGTGTGTGTGTGTGTGCGTGTGCGTTCACGCTGCCTCCAAAGATTCAGCTTAATGGCGACCGCTGTGCTTCCCGACCAGGGAACGTGACCTTCTCCTCTCAACCCTCCGCCCCAAAGTTCCTCCCAGCGCTTCGACCCTTCGTCCTGCACAACATGCAGAACAACATGGCCGCCCCCTAAACAGCCTAGTTCACATAAACGTGTTACAGGAGACGGCCAACAGAGCGGCAGGAGGTGGAACGGTGTCCTTGGGTGTTGAGCGTGGAGAGGCCAGCGAGCCACGCGTCTCCTCCGCTCAGTGGGAGGAGGACAGCAGCGGGGGGGGAGAAGATTGTATTTTCCCTCTCACCAGGGGGGTCTTCCTCTGGCAGCCGCTCCCCCCCCGAGGTGTCTGGGAGGTGATAGCCGAGTTAATGATATCAGGTTATAATTAATACCGGAATCAAATTTCGCCCACTTTGCATTCGCTCTGATGCGATTATTCTGCTGTTGATTAACGTCAGGCGATGCCTTGCTCACGGACTCCTGAGATATTTTTAACCTTGCGCCTTGTAGTTCTGCGCCTCGCACTTTGAAAGTGAAGACGTCCGTACGTATTGAGCTTTTATCTGGCCCTGTCTTGCATTGTTCTCCCTCATCTGTCTGCCTGCAGGCCTGCGGCTGATCGTCTGAAAATGGCCGACAGTTGGCCAAGCTGAAACAGGCCCACGCCTTCTGAGATTTATTTAGATTTCACGAGCATCTGAACACCAGCTCATGGGTATTTTTAACAACTGCTGAAGTCCATGTGTGTTCCATGGCTCCTCTCGCACCGCACCACTAAACCAGTCCCTTCTCTGTGAGCTCCACCAGCCCGGCCTGGAGGTACACAGCACTGGATCAGGTCAAAGGCATTAAGACATGGGAAGTTTATTTTCACTGCCACTAGTTGACTGCAAAATATTTACCGAAGTAGCGTAAAACTTTCTCTAAAGTAGAAATGCAAACTTCTTATCGTTAAACTATTGGAGGGGGGGGGGGGTTGCCCTGATATATACTAGTTCTATAAAAACGACAGCGCAAAAGTATATCAAACTAGTTTCAAAACTCTCCCAAAATCCAGCTTATGGCAGCATCCAGGCGTGGGTGTTCCATAGATTCTGTCCTGACAAATGTTTATGATGATAATATTTTGCCACTGACAATTCCCACTTTTTCATTTCCTGGTGAATTGTCTTAGCGCGGTGTCCCAGCGGACTCTGCTGGGTTTTATTAAAACACGCTGACAGCCAGGAGATGGTTGATATGCAAAGTCCTGCTGATGCCCACGTTCCCCTGGGCGGTGGAGATCGGGGGAGGCTTCAGAAACACAATGTCAACCAGTGGCCTCCTGCGATACCACTGATAAGAGAAATGTGGACCGCCAGGACACACACGGTGTAGTTGTAACTTCTGTTGTTATTGTGTTGCACCTCTTTGTGGCTTCAAGGAATGTAAAACCAAATGAATGTCTCACTGAGTCTCACTGTGGCTTGAGTTATCCAGGTGTGTCAAACCTCATAGTGAAGCATTTCGATGATCTCTCCCGTGATACAATGTATTGTGTGTGTGTGTGTGTGACTGAAATGTATATTACAACAAATGAATTTGCAGAATTCAGCGAATGTGCACTATAAACACTATGATCATCCATTACAAAACAAGTGAACTTCAAGAGTCTCTGGGTTTTACAATCCATATATTTTTGATGAAGTGAAGTGAAGAGATATCCTTCTTATGTAAAACAGTGTTCCACTAGACCCCATCGTCCACCTGAAGCACAGCCTCTAATGGCAGGTGCAGCCATCTTCTCTGCGATGCGGTATGTATCATCTCACAGAGTTATTACTTCAGACTTGTCTTTCTCCTTCTCTCCTATCGGTTCGCTCCCGAAGCCGACCCCGGCCAGGAAGCAGTTCCGAGCGAGGTACTTCCTGTGAATATCATTTCTCTCGGCAAATGGAAAGTGAAGGAAGCCATGCTGGGCGAGGAAATTGTTCCACTAAGCCATTCTGTCCTTCACTTTGCCAAGCAGCATCTCTCTTCCAGCTACTCGCCAGGGACGCGCATCAATCTTACTGTGTGTGTGGTGCGTGTGTGTGTGTGTGTACGTGCATGTGCATGTGCGTATGTGTACTGTTGTGTGTGTGTGCATGCCTGTCTGTGCATGTGTACATTTGTGTGTGTGTGTGTGTGTGTGTGTGTGTGTGTGTGTGTGTGTGTGTGTGTGTATGTGTACTTTTGCGTGTGTGTGTGTGTGTCCATGCCTGTCTGTGTGCATGTGTGCATTTGTGTGTGTGTGTGTGTGTGCATACGTGTGTGTACATGTGTGTGCATGTGTACTGTTGTGTGTGTGCATGTGTGTGTGACTACAGAGCTAGAAGGCATGTCAGCGCAGGTTGCTGGGTTTCCAGCGCTCAGGATGGTAGCCTGGCTGTTTCCTGGGGCTCCACTGCACGGTTCTTCGTACTGCGGTTCTTCGTACTGCGGTTGTTCATGCGGCGGTTCCCTCACACCGTGGCCGCGCTGCTGAAGCGCGGAGGCGTTCATTAGAGAAGTCATTAAAGAAAGTACAGCAGCACGGCCATGGATTCCTCCTTTGTTGTTCACATATTAGCACTCGATTGCTCAATTCGTCAAGTGTAACAATTGCAATACCCAGAATGCAATGCCGTGACAGTAGGAACAGTCTGTTTTGATTGTGTGTGTGTGTGTGTGTGTGTGTGTGTGTGTGTGTGTGTGTGTGTGTGTGTGAGTGTGAGTGTGTGTGTGTGTGTGCCTGAGGAAAAACAAGATATAGCGAGACTGATAGACCTAGAAATAGAGAAGTGAAGCTGAACATTCAGATTTGATGAAAACATCC
>JAXIVH010000010.1:2999861-3014861 GCA_036785325.1 Urophycis tenuis | reverse complement strand
AAGCTCCACGTCACTGGAGACAATATGAGCGCCCGGGCCTACCTTGAGGCTATCAGCGAGGAGCACCGCCACAGACAGACAAAAAAACCTCGGCTCTACCTGACAAAGGACGGGCCCAGCTTTGTCTCTGCCATTGTGGGGTCTTCTCAGACGGCGCTCTGCCAGTAATGATCCCTGTGGGAGCGCCCCGGTCTCCCATTGGCCGCCAGCAGCCTTTATTCACCATGAAGCCTCCACTGTGAGGATCCCGGGCTCCCCGGGACAGCAACAATGATGGCAGCCAAGCCCAGAGTCAGTCAGCCTGTCTTTTATGGTTTTATGGCCTTGGCCTTCCCCCTGCTATTGAGGCAAATGTAGGCTATCAAACAAAACAATTTATGACCGGCTTCTAGATTTGACCTTGGTGCTGCTGAAATTCCAGACAATTGCTCTTGGCAAATGGAGAAGTCTTGCTTGTGAATGAAAAAATATACCGGTGTGATATACTTAGGACAAACGTGGGGGGAAATGTATATATTTTCTCTACTATTGTCCTCAAAGCGGAACACAATAAAATCTAACATATTTAACCTGATGTTTAGGATTTGGCTCTTGATACGTGATGGATGTGTTTACAAATGTGTATTGAGGACATTCAGGTTGAATTAGTCTCGCCATGGTCAAAAGACAATCCTATTTCAGATAAAGGAATTCCTGGTACATTCATGTATTTTATTTCTTTAGAAATTTACTATTTGATAAATGTATTTCAAAGGAGTTGACTGATTTTATGTTTTTTAATGGTATGACGTTTTATTTATGCATCAATGTATTGATGTCATTTTATCTCATGTGTTGATCTTGTGACCAGAGCAGCACACACACACACACACACTCACACACTTCCTGCTGGTGAATAGTTTTAGGGCTTCCCATTCACTGTGAGTTTGTCTCTTTCAGATGCTCCCTGACACGCGATAAGTGAAGCATAATATCTTAAAAATATCAACCAGTTGTTAGTGTGAAAAGAAACTAACAAATATTACCATTGACTTCCATTTAGATGTGTATTGTTTAACATTTCCATTGACCTCAACCCTTAAACCCTTAAAAAAGAATCCATGTTTTCCTATAAGCATATACACATGAGGTGATGGATTTTCTGGCGTTGGATGTAACGAGTGACCAGGTACCGCGATATGATGCAAGATAAGAGAAGTACTCTCCATCTTGCTGTGATATGGATTCTCCTCACGCATTTTCCCTCCGTGACAAGAGCTTCAGTAATCTGTATCCTTTAGTGAGAGGAACCCCACAGAGATGCATTAAAGAGATAAATTGGTATCATCCTCACTGTGACAGACTTCTCATCTGTCTCTGCTCGCCTCCATTGATCACAATTTATTTTATTTGTGTTGTTTGCGTTATTAGGCAGAAAAGAAAAGCATTGCATTAAAAAGCCCTGATTATTCAGTTAGACTGGAAAGGAGAGACTGTCGCACAGGAAGCTGGAGGTTTGAAGGAGGAAGTCGCTCTGGATCATCTTACCCTGAGAGGAGCGTCTGATTCTTCGTCTAACTCACTTCTTAATGATCACCATGTTGTACAGAATCGAACGCAGCAGACTCACACGACCGCCCAGACCAGAGAACCTCATGGACTCCTCGATCCATTGTCTACGAATGAATCCACAAGCTCAGAATGACAAGTGTGTGTGTGTGTATGTGTGTGTGTGTGTGTGTGTGTGTGTGTGTGTATGTGTGTGTGTGTGTGTGTGAGTGTGTGTGTGTGTGTGTGTGTGTGTGTGTGTGTGTGTGTGTGTGTGTGTGTGTGTGTGTGTGGGAGTGTGTGTGTGTGTGTGTGTGTGTGTGTGTGTGTGTGTGTGTGTGTGTGTGTGTGTGTGAGTGGGTGTGTGTGTGTGTGTGTGTTCACAACGAACCACACACAACGCTGCACACAATGTCTTGTACACACTGTTGTTTAATGGCTGACTATGTTAACACATATTGTCAGCCGAGACAAAAGTAAACAGTGTAATTAAGCTAAAGGAGAAGTAACCTTATACATAATGTCAAAGTTACAAGCAATTAGTACAGAATAAATATCAACATGAATTCAGGAAGGGCACGCTGAAACAAAATCAACAACACATGTAGTCTATTATTAAATACAGTGTATCTCACTCGTGATTAAGTTAAACTTAAATAAGCATTTGTATTTTATTTTCATGAACACGTCCCTTTTCCTTAATCTGACCTTTGAATATTTCGCCGGATATCATAAAAATAATAAAACATAATGAATTCCCCCCGAGGGGATCAGTAAAGAGCAATAAAGTTAATTTAGTGCCGATGTCAAACAGTAATCTGTGAACCACAGGAGTGGATATGAAATCCCTTTTATGCTTTAATTAAGTGTTTTTTTTTCCTCAGTTATGGGGCTAAAAGACGCGGCTAAAACATAACGCCGACTGGCTCTCGCCAAATGTGTAAACTTGGTGTGTCTGGTTGGATAACTCCACGGCCCTGCATGGCGGCGTAAACAAGCCCTGGCGCTGTGTGTCTGGCCGGGGGGGGGATGAGTGCTTCTTTCCGGGGGCCGTTAAAGGGAGTGACGCCGACGCCCACATCTGACGTGTACTTCACCTCATACCTAAAAGGTCGGAGGTCGTCCACTGAGTAAATTTTTCCTCTAAGTGCGTGATTTACGCCGACGCCGCTGGCTCCGAGCGCATGTAGCCACGCCACGAACACGCTGTTCCAAACATACATCAAACACGCAGACAGCTGGACATGTCCTGTCGCTCCGTGTGCACGACGGCTAAACGCTTTTAAATGGCGTGGCAGCGCCGGCCCGCCTCTGAAGACGTGTGTAAACACACAAACACACACAGCGTGTCAGACGGGTGGATAGATCCTGTTTGTGGATCAACACTCCTTATTAAGACTGCCAGTCCAAGGAAATGTTTGACTTTCGGGTTTTTTCTCTCTTAAAAACAGCCAACCGGTACAAGTTGGTTCTGATCCGAGAGGCGGGTTGAGCTCCAGCAACAACACGGCGCCGGCGGGTCAGGCCTGGTTCTGTACGTCCCAATTTGATTTCACAAGGTGCTGCTGTAATGTGTCGACAGCCCTCCGTTTCAGCACCGCGGACCGGTGACCTGACCTCACGCTCGCTCCCTTAATGCGTCACTGTGGTTCCCCAGAAGCACCCAATCTGTACACCGCCCTGCCACCTGGACATACAGTCCTGCTGGCTTTGTAGAACATTACAGCCGGGCTCTTTCACGTGATCAGTCAGGCGTTTTTTCGAGTGAGCAGAACCTGGATTTGAATATATATGGTATAACTGGCAATCTCAATACTAATCATGTAGTTTTTTTCAACAATTTCACAAGATATGTAAACTTCAGGATTGTATGAAGATGAATTCATCATGTAGGCGAGGTCAGGCTTGAAACCCAGTATGACTGAGATGGTTTGCCTAAGGATGGGGTATGGAGATATTCTAATGTTAAGCCTATGCAGACCTTCCTGTGAATTTCCATATTATTACCCAAATGTATTCTTTTGGTGGAGGCTTTATTCAAGGTGACATTGCATTTAATGCATTACGGTACGACAATATGCTGAATGTGATTATATGGCACCGTTTCAGCTTGTCATTTATCACGAGGGTTAAATAAATACACGCTGAATTAGATGGGACTGCTCGCTCCGCTCTGCACGGGGAAAACAAAAGACGACACTCTGCTTTGCATATTCCTGGACACCGGCGGACTCGCAGATGAGACGGGATTTAAATAAGAGCTCGCTTTACCAGCGACACTCTCCCGGAAATATTATTTACGACCTAAAACAACTTGTTAAGATTCCAGATATGTATTAGCTGTGATAGCCAAGTGTCCGCACTCCAATTCAAGCGGCGGCGCCCAGGCCTCATTTCTCAAACACAAACAACCATGAATATTCACACGCTGCGCCGGGGAAACGCCACGCCAGGAAGAACAGAAGAAGAAAAAAACAAAAAAAATAAATAAAAGACAGAAAGGGAGAGTTAACATTAATTAATATTCTTTGCCGTAAAAATGAAAGCAAGACCTGGGCTAATTTCAAAGGACAATTAATCATAGGGCTCAGTAATTACACTGGGGAGTTTACAAATGATTTCTTTAAGGGGCGCGAGTAAAGAAAAGAAGATAATCCACTGGCCATCACGGTGACTGGCTCCCCACCAATCCCCACTGAAAGAGCAATTAGAGCAAACAGCGGCCGAGCAGTAATTGTGTACCGGGAGAAGATGAAGGCGGAATTTTAATTGCCGTGGAGGAAGATGACTTGCGCCTCACACACCTGACGCTGGTGAGCGAGAGGAATGGGCTGGCCGGAGCGCAGTATGTAACACCTCCAGGTGCTGCGGCTAAAAATACCTCCGCTGCTGCACTTGGTGGAGAGTTGGTGGTATAGCATGACATGTGGGCATCTAGAGCAGGCCATTCATCACTGTAGCTAGCTAGCCGGCTAACTATCTGTGTCTAACGGTAGCTATCTGTAGATGGCTGTGGCTTACTATCTGTGACTAACTTTCTGTAGCTTACTGTCCGTGGCTAACTATCTGTAGCTAGCTATGTAGCTCATTATCTGTAGCTAGCTATCTGTAGCTAGCTGTCTGTCGCTTACTATCTGTAGCTAGCTATGTGTAGCTGTCTGCAGCTCTATGTAGCTATCTGTAGATACAGTAGATCACACATTTATAGAGGTGAGGACATGTCATTGGGGTACTGGACATGGGAAGAAGTGGAACTTGTGGCTGTTACAGGTTTAAACACACAGTACATGACCAGCTGTTTCTGCCTGCATGCCTGCGTGCCTCTGTGTGTGTGTGTGTGTGTGTGTGTGTGTGTGTGTGTGTGTTTGTGTGTGTGTGTGCGTGCGTGTGTGCGTGTGTGCGTGCGTGTGTGTGTGTGTGTGTGTATACAAGCCTGTCTATGTGTGTGTGTGTACAAGCCTGTCTGTGTGTGTGTGTGTGTGTGTGTGTGTGTGTGTGTGTGTGTGTGTGTGTGTGTGTGTGTGTGTGCGTGCGTGCGTGCGTGCGTGTGTGGGTGTGTGTGTGTGAGAGTATTTGTGTGTGTGCGTGCATGCGTGCGTGTGTGTGTGAGTGTGTGTGTGTGTGTGTGTCTCTGTGTGTGTGTGTGTGTGTGTGTGTGTGTGTGTGTGTGTGTGTGTGTGTGTGTGTGTGTGTGTGTGTGTGTGTGTACAAGCCTGTCTATGTGTCTGTGTGTGTGTGTGTGTGTGTGTGTGTGTGTGTGTGTGTTTGCTGTGTGATGTGCTGTGTAATACTTTCTTGATGCTATTTGCTTCAGAAGGTCAATCAGTCAGTTGAGTGATCCACGGTGCGTTTTTAGAGCACATTTCATAGTTAACATACACCAGCCTTCACCGCAAGCAACAAGAAGGAGAGATTGGAATTGGTAACCCTACAATAAGGGTACATTAATTAACCATTTGCATTAGTTAATAAGAGTAATGAGCATCATGATATAGCAGTAGCATAGGTCTTAGGGTTAGGGTTAACCCTAACCCTATCAAACAATATATAACACCATAAGCAAACGCTAACTAGACCATGATTAACTGTTAACTAACTGATAGTTCATTGTTAGCCTACTGCCTGGCCCTGAGGTAATATAATGAATACGAATGAAACCAATAAAAAAGTTGTACTTGTCTTAAAGTGCCCAATAGGCTGGACTTCAGTGTCCCACTCCGTCCCACTCACTCACTGTCCTCTGTCCCCCCACTGTGCTCTACCCACCCCACCCCCTCTCTCAGTCCTCCCTATACCTCCCCCTCCTCCCCCTCTCCCCCCCCGTCAGATCTCCGGTCGACCTTCATCCTCGCCTGGCTCAATCCCCGCTCCGATAAGGGGGCCGGATCAAGCTAACGTCTTCACCCCTCAGCGTCTCCGAGCGGCCGCTGAATAAAATCACCGCTGTGACATAACGTGATCCGCGCGGTGACAGCGCGCGGCACCGCGTGCACCCGGCCATCCATCAGTGCCAGCGAGCCGCGAGCCCGCAGCCGGCTGATTGAATCAGGCGGCCGGCGGGGCTCTGGGGGGAAGTCCGTCCGCGCGGAGCCGCGAGCCAGCGCCACTGCGCCGGGGAGGGGCCGGGGGGGTGGTGGGGGGGGGGGGGGGGGGTGAGGATGTATAGATAAATAAGTCAGGAGCCCTCGCTGGCTCGGGTAGGCTAACGTTGTTTGAGGACTTGAAGGTCGTTTATTTCGACTTACTTTGTTCTGCCAAATGCACAACACATGATGTGAATAATGTACCATGTAGAGTGTGTGTGCGCGTTGTGAAGTGTGTGTGTGCGTGTGTGTGCACGTGTGTGTGTGTGTGTGTATAGCAGTAATGTATACACAATGATGTCGACATATGCCTACTATATAGTGTACATGTGCACATGGTATCTGTACATTAGAGAGAGAGTGAGAGGGAGAGTAGAGAGTGAGAGGGAGAGTGGGGGAGAGTCACAATAAAAATAAATGTGAAATTATCAATCATCCTCTCGCGGGTGCAGCAACAGGTATGGACATAACTAATGCTCTCATAAGTTAAAGCCATCCTTCTCTGTCCTCATGGAGCCGCGACAACTGTGATACATCTCACTGTATGAAAACAGAAGATTCTTAAAGCGCAGGATAAACGACCAACACCGTTGATAGATGACGGTAAAATAGCTTTCAAGATAGAGATAGCATAAATACAATTTGTCAGGCCGCGCCGCGCTGCTCTGTTTGTCATTTTTAATAATGAAAATTGCAATCATATCCGGTAATGGCGTGTCATGCCTGTGGAGGTAAGGCCCTGTGATTTAGCCACTTAGTGAAAGTAATGAAAATAAGTCTCACGTTTTATCGCGCGCGGCTTAAGAGCGACCATAAAGAATGTGTGTGTGTGTGTGTGTGGCGAGCGGGCCCCAGAGGACTGGGTGTACCCGCGGGGCAGACATGAAGCCCGGGGGCTTGTCTCTCTGGTTCCCCTCGGATCCACGGCCGAAGGGATGGGGGGGCGGGGGGGGGGGGGGGGGGGGCGACGCCAGCGGGAAGTCAAAAGGACTGTTTTTCAGAACACGAGACCTGCTTCCATGTTCTGGTTTCATAAGGGGGGGGAGGCTGGTGGGGGAGGCTGGTGGGGGAGGCTGGTGGGGGAGACTGTGGGGGAGACTGTGGGGGAGGGGGTGGGGGAGGGGTGGGGGAGGGGGAGCCACGTGGGTTCATTGTTGATGTAAACGTATTAAAGAATTTGATTTTATTATCAGGGGCTTTAAATTTCCCTCATCAACATGCAAATGGCTCATTTATGATTATGTCCAGTGGGTTGTTTTAATGTGACATAATGTTGTTATTTAATATCCCTTTTACTAACATTGTTGAATATGTTTTGGGGGGGGGGGGGGGGGGGGAATCCTGCGTGTGAAATCAATACTAAGAGACTGCGGTGTTTGATGCTCACAGGGGGTGAGTTTACTGCCAGGATCCACTCTCAAGTGGAAAGTTTCCACATGTAATGTATAAGCTGTAGCTGATCTTAATGTGAATGCCCAGACGGGCACCTCAGAAAGAGCGGTAATGGAAACACGGCGTCTGAAGTACGGCCCGGCCAATCAGAGGCGAGCAGCGCACAGCTGGGCGTGCTCAGTGGAATCACATTTAGATGGACCGCTTCATTCACGTCGGGTTACTTCCCTTCAGAAAAAAAAAGCCCACTATTTGGATTAGAAGCGTAGCACTTGAAAGCTTTTTAACAGCTCTAAATTATCATTGACTCATTAAAAGTCATTTAATACCGCGGCTGGAAAAGGAACAGTTGAGTCGCGGGCTTCAGAAGCCTCTCGCTGTTATTGCAGGACGCCGCCGCCGTGGATTTAAAGACCCCGCCATGCACGGCCGTCAGATGGCATGTTTATGTGTTCAGTCATTTCTTTGTGACTCAGTAAATTAGTCACTCTATTTATTCCAATTTTGAATGATGTTTCCGTCCCTATTAAATTAATTGTAGATTTCTCTCCTTTTAATATATTGGCGAATCGAGCATCACCAGTTCTAAGCGGTGATACATCTCTTTGGAAACATAACACGTTATTAAATCAGTTCATTTCTATGCTAATTGGATCAATTAAACTGTCTGATTTTGCTATAAATAAATGAAAACAATAAAGGGCTGATTTAACGAAGGCCCTCACGGCCGCGCCGACCGCGCCGCCGGCCAGGCAGGGTGGCGTTCACCTGCACGCCACGGGACCCCCGCGGGAGGCAGGACCCTCCTCCGAACCCCTCCCCCCGATGGGAAAGAACAACAACACGGCCCCCCTATACACCCCCCCCCCACACACACACACACACCACCCTTGACCTCCGACCCCTTCGGAGCGCGGCCGTTCCGGAGTGGGCCCGGTTGCCATAGTTACCTTCTTCGAAATGTTCCATAGGGTCACCCCGCCCCCCCCCACCGCCGCCGACAGAACAGGCGTAACGAAGGCGCGGTCCGAGGTGAGCGGTCTCAGGTGACACGCCGCCGTACGGCGACCCCATTACGCCGCGCCGCCCGGAGAGAACGGCCTCCGCTCTAACGGCCGGCACTCAACCTGGGTGACACCGCCGTTGCCAGGGAAACGCCGGCTGATTGCAGGCTGGAATTAGGTATTGATCAGGATGGAGAGCGGGGAGGGGGGGGGGGGGGGGGGGCGGGAGCTGGAAAGGTTCCACCACTGCGATTTACAGAGGACGAGGGGGGGTGGAGGGGGGAGGCGTTGGGGACGGGGGAGGGAGGGTGATCCTGCACACCTCACCCGAGCAACGAGAGCCCAGCTCCGAGGGGCCCCTCAGGAACCAATTTACACACTGCTACGGTGCAATATCTGCAGCAGTCAATAATGGAAATCTGATGCCCCCATGCCATCAGTGTGTAACCTCTCCCTCTCTCTGCCTCCCTCTCTCTCTCTCTCTCTCTCTCCCTCTCTCTCCCTCTCACTCTCCCTCTCTCTCCCTCTATCTTCCTCTCTCTCTCTCTCTCCCTCCCTCTCGCCCTCCCTCCCTCCCTCGTTAGAGCACCTTGAATGTTCTGGGCCAATCCATGGTGCACGATAGATTTCCAATGGTGAGTGGATATTTTGACTTTGGTATTCTGGTTGTAATTAAACTCCTAAAGTCGGCAGGGAAACGACCTCTCCTCTCAAGAAGTCAGCAAACAAATAGCCTCCCTCCTTGCTTGTTTTTCAAGTTAAAAGTTAACCAAGCGGCCCTTAAAGGTACTTAACTATTCAGTGTTTTGAAACATTAAATTAAGTGCATTCTTGGTAGGATGTGTGTTGAGTGTGTGTAGTCTGTAGGTGTCTCAAAGCCAGGAATAATTGGCCTCAATTTAAGAACGCTAAATCAGCCAAAAAAGATTTTATCTTCCCATTAGGATTTTATGACTAGAAAAGTCTGCCGAGAAAGACATAAAAAAACAGACCTGGTCCATATCTGAGGCTGAGCCTTGCATGTATTGCGTTACACCAATATGTAACGATACAACAGCCTTTAGAGGTTTCTTACCAACGGTGTCTGAAGAACCAGTGAGGCACTTCATGAGGCTCTCTCCTCCAAAGAAGCAGGACGTCTTCCCGTCATATCTTCATGTCTGTCATGTCTTCACGTCAAAACGTCCTCCATCTGCTCCTTTTCTTTGTTTCCTCCGCGTTCCATAAAACTCCCTCTCCTGGCCGTTCTCTGCATCGCAGCCCGGCCCGCGAGGCAAAACACGCGGAGACATCTGAGGACGTTTACCCCGAGGAGGGGAGCTCATTTGGCCCAAATCCTCCCCCCGCGCTCCCTGAGAAGAAGTATGTGGTGCACGAGACAAAGCTCTCTCCATTACATTACACAGAGCCCGGCACATGTCAGCCTGTTCTTTTATCACCGGCCTCCATTAGATAGAATAATGTGATGTATGTGTATCAAAGTAACTCCTCAAAGGCTACACATGCTCCTTGTCTAATTAAAGCCATGCTATCAGGAAAAGAACAAATTCCAGGACATTGATGTAATGGAAAAAAAATAAGGATAAATGCTCCCCTCATGTTGTGGTGTGGTGCGGACCATGCCGTGGTCACAGGGGGTATAGTACCCAACTGTCCGCAATTAAGTCGTCATCCCTCACCCCCGCCCCCTGCCTCCCCCACAGGAAGGCCAGAGGAGATGTCACTGAACACGAGGCTACAGTGAGGCCCCCCCCCCCCACCCCCCCCTCAGCTGCGCGGAGATGACAGCTTCATAAACTTTGATTTAATCAGACACGGGAAATTGAACCATTATATGAGCTAATCTGCACCTCTGCCGAGATATTCCACATTTCGTTGGCACTCTAATTAGAATTCATCCCCTTCGCCTTCGACGCGGCGTTCCGATCGGGAGAAGCGCAGATCGAAGGAGCGTTGGACACGGCGTGCGTGTGACACACGCGTTCACGCGTGTGTGCGTGCAGAACGGGGGAGCCTGAGCGCTCACAGCCAGCGTAGTCATTTTTTTTTGCCCATGTCTTCTGTATCGCCAGCCTCATCTTGTGGCTTTAACAGCGTGTACCTCTGCTCCTCATCGCGGGTACAATGTCATCCTGCCATCGACATGACACCCAATCAATGAGGCTGACTCCATCCCATCCGTTGAAAGTCAAAGCAGCCGCGTCTCAGGCTCGTCTGAGCTCTTCTGTCAAATCTGGGAGTCCAGGCGATATTTCTTGAAGCCACGCTGTGCCCGTCCTTCTTGTGGTCTGTGTGTGCGGCAGGCGCGCTAATACACAAAAGATCTGTTGCAATATGCATGAGGCCCGTGATGCCGGGACTAAAAATACACTCAAATAGGGAATACATTGACAGGCCTGATATTGAGCTCTCCTTGAGCTATTGTGTCACAGCAGCCACCCCGTACGTCTCTCAGGAATGATGTGCTGTCACGGGCACACTGGCTGGCTTTGTTTTCCTCTGTCTCTGTTTGTTTGTTTGCTTTCTTTCTTTGTATTTCTCCCCTTCTCCTCAGCCTCACACGCCCGCTCACTCATACATTTAATTGCAATTTAAATGCAAATCTTCCCCCAACAACGAGGCAGTCACAATGAGCTAAAGAGTGATTTACAATGTTTTCTGGTTGTTGTGCTTATGTTGTTTATTTGTGTTACTTTATTTTTTTTCTTCCTTTCTTTGCCTCTTCCTCGCCTCCTCCTCTTCCTCCCTCCCTCCTCCCTCCTCCCTCCTCCCTCCTCCCTCCTCTCTCCTCTCTCCTCTCTCCTTGAGGAGCGGCCATGAGAGGACACCCCAGCCCCCCCTGCTATGTCATTTCAACAATTACCCCCCGTAATAAACTGAGTGCTTCTTTTACTGTCCTAAACGATCCGAGGGCAGAGTTTTACGCCACATGTTAGCCTCTGATCCTCCATAAAGCGCCAGGCCCGGCTGGAATGGGCCGCCGGCACCAGCACAGACCTTTTTATATGGTCTGCGTGACACACAAAGCAGGGATTATATCAACGCCGCGTCACGTGCTGCTGCTTGGCGCTCCGTGTGTGTGTGTGCACACATGGAGCGGCCGCCATTTGAAGCCGTCGGTGGATGGCGCCGGGTCCAACCCGAGGACCGGGTCCGGGCCGAGGAGCGGGTTCGACCCGACGACCGGGTCCGGCCAGAGGAGCGCGGCCGCTGGTTTTGCCCGCGGAGACGGAGTGGCCTCAGCGCTCGCTCGTCCCGTGTTGACCCCTGGTAATTGGGCGGCTTTTTGTTTGTGAGAGGTGCGATGAAATACCCCCCCCTCCGCCCCCCCGGCCCCCCCCATACACACACACACACACACACACACACACACACACAAACACATGCACACACACACGCACACACATGCACACACACACGCACACACACATGCACACACACCCGCACACACACCCGCAACTTTAATAAGTTCCAGAGCCGCGGTCTGTGGCCGGCTGCTCCCAAGGTGCTGGTCCCAGTTAGCGGACATTCATCACGTAAACATCCAGCACCTCGCGCGCTAAAGCAGACAAATGCTTTCCTGCCCCGGAATCCCTTCCGCAGCCCATCAGAACCCGGGGCCACAAATCCCGCTTTAATAGTTATCTATGGAGTCTCTCGCATGCAATGAACACCCACATTTGTTCTGCCGCGCGGCCCTGACCAGGGTAAGTGGATCAATTAGTGGAGACTACAAGTTCAGCATCTTTACACATAGTATCAATTGTTAAGTTGAGCAATAGCAAGTCCCCAGATAATCTCAGATCTGTACACCACCCCTGCACCACCCACCACCACCACCACCGCCACCACCCGCCATCCCTGATACACCCCCCCACCCCACCACCACTACAACAGCCTCCTCTGCCTTTCTTACCTCCTCCGCCCGATCTAGACTCTAGACTCATTACAAACGATGGTCCACTGATACACAGCACCTTGGCAAACACCTCCAGGCTAATGGTCCGCACATTGATTTTTAATTAGTGAGGCTTTTGAATGGTAGCCAACTCAAAATGGACTCTTTATGAAAAGCTAATCACCTTTTAATTTTAAGAGTTGAAAGGCCTTGTCCGCGCCGATAATCTGATCATTTAACAGCGCTTAAGGACGGAGTAATGTAAGGCTGTGAATTATCCGTACAGTTGGGTGGATTCTGGTACCTGGTGGTTCCAGGGCTCGGCCGTGGCGTTGAGAGGAACCTCAGCAGCTCACTGAGAACCCGGTGCTGGAGCCCACACTTCATCTTCAGGCGGAAACTAGGTCAGGTCAACTCCACTTCAGGGTGGCAGAATATTTTGGGCGACAATATTAAATAAAATAAAAAAAAGAATTAAACGCAAATGTCAGATAGTTCTTAAAAAATAATATATAAAAGCGCACAGTAAAGAAAAGAAAAGTTATATATAAAATACAGAATACATGTAATATATGTTGTAGGTTTTTCGGGGGCCCCTCTCGCTGTGCGTTTATGAACTGGCCAGTGTTTATGGTGCACTGCAACGACGGCTTTACAAGGAAAACATTATTATTTCTGGGGCGGATTTATTGCCGCAAACTTCCAACTGAAGCCTTCTATAAAAAGCGCGGGGGGACCCCTTCTGGCCCTGTTGGGCTCCCGGCCGGCCCAGACGGCGGCTGGACTCTGGCCGCTCCGCTCTCATTTAGAGGACTTTGGGTTCTGTGTGTGTGAATACTGTGATGAACACAAGGAGAAGAATCGGGGCGTTTCTCTGGTTTTAGGGTCAGGAGTCAACTTTGATTTGAATGCTGGTGAGCTATAAATAATGTAATAATTCCTGGATTGAAGCGTGTGTAAAATGTGTCATTGCGACTGTTTTAATAGATGGGATAACAAGATGGCTGCATGGTCGATTAAAAGGGTTGTCTGATGTCTCTTAAAGCCTTTTAAGTAGCAGAGACATCTTGTTGATGATTCATTTATTAAAAAAAATAATGCAGGGATATAATATTACTGTGTATTGGATTTAAGGCATATTGCACATTACAGTGCGTCAAACGTGGTAATGTTGAGACAGATGACATATGGAGTCCTCAGCCTTCTGTCGTTGTGGACGACGAAGACAAACAGTTCATGCAAAATAATGAAGGAGAAGTGACAGGGTTATCAAACATCTCAGATGTTGCATTGTGACGTTTTATATTTACACACTCACGCACACGTACACACAGTGTACACACACACATACACACACATATACGCACCACAGACACACACATACACATGTACACACAATACATACTCATGTCCATACATCTGCCAATAGAATGATACATTCTATTAATTGAAGGATTTATATTTATCAATAATAATAATAATAATAATAATAATAATAATAATAATAATAATAATAATAATAATAATATAATGATAAATAACATCTTCATTTCTATTTAGATCCCTAGCTGTGATCACCAGCACCTAATATCATGTAGTACAATACATTTTGTAACGTGAAACATAAAGAAATTATATTACATGAGGACAGAATAATTTGAGTTTGGGAATATACCTATTGTGTTTTATGGCACAAAGCACACACGTCAGTCTGTTCGTTCCTTTGTGTGTGTGTGTGTGTGTGTGTGTGTGTGTGTGTGTGTGTGTGTGTGTGTGTGTGTGTGTGTGTGTGTCTGTGTGTGTGTGTGTGTGTGTGTGTGTGTGTGTGTCTGTGTGTGCGCGTGTGTGTTTATCTTGCTCAGGGGTGTGTTTATACTTTCTGGGTGTTCAGGAGTACCACACACTCACACACACGCACACACACACACACACACACACACACACACGCGACCTAGCAATCCACTCAACAGTAATTTACGGGTGTGATCCATCATTATCATGTTTTATTATAGCCACCGTTGGAGATATAATTCACAAATAGGCGCGCTCCGGCGAGATGACAGTGAGGGAGAGGGATGTCCTTTCCCTTCGTCCTCTGCCAACCGCTTCCAGGAGCCACGGTGGCCCCCGGTGTGTCGCGGAGGGCCTGCCCAGCCTCAGGCAGGGGAGCCTGGGAGCGGGGAGCCGGGAGCCGGCCCTGTTAGCCCACCACACTGGAGCACGGCAGGACTCACATTAACAGCCAGAGAGAGAGGGGGGGAGGGAGGGGAGGAGGAGGGGGAGGAGGGAGGAGGGGAGGGAGGGGGGGGGGGGGGTGGAGGAGGGGGGGGGGGGGGGGGGGGGGGGGGGGGGGGGGGGGGGGGGGGGGAGGAGGGGGCCAGAGTGGAATGGTGGAGGGGGGGAGAGGAGGGGGAGAGCGGGGTGGAGGAGGAATGAGGGGGGAGAGGAGGCAGAGGAGGCTGAGGGGGGGAGGAGGGGAGGAGGGAGGGAGGGGAGGAGGGAGAGGGCAGAGGGAGAGAGAGAATGAGGAGGAAAGGAAAATAATGGGAAAGGCAGGAGTCAGACGGATGAGAGCGGGAGACACAGAGAAGGGAAG
>JAXIVH010000010.1:2998479-2999661 GCA_036785325.1 Urophycis tenuis | reverse complement strand
CACGGCGTCAGCGCGGAGCCGGCCTGGGGATCATCAACGTACGCTCATCTCTCTGGGACGGAGCCCTCCGGAAAGTCTTTGAGGGGGGAAGAAGAATTCATCCTCAAGGACGGCCAGAGAGCCCCCCAGCCCCCCGCCCACCCCACCTGGCTGATTGCGTTGCCGCCCCCCACGGCGATAGCAGGTATTAATTGTACCGATCGTCACGGTGACTCAGTTTGGTCTGTTGGTACCGCGGACCGAGGCAGGTCTCCGGTGAGCCCCGCCCCCCCCCCCCCCCCCCCGCCACCCCCAACCCGCCCCCGGTGGTCGGTAAACACCGGGTCGCCCCCGGCGACAAACTTCTGACCGCAGAACAATGAACACGGCCCGCGGCTCCATTTGTTATTGTTTGTTGACATTCACCTCGATGAACCGCCTCCCCCCTTCCTCCCCCCTCTCCCTCCCCTCTCTCCCTCCTCCCCCACGCTGAGTCATTAGGACAAAATGAGCTTTTGACCTTTGATTTTGTATCGGAGGAGCTCAGAGTTAAGTGTGATATTGACAGCGTGTGTGTGTATGCCTGTGTGTGCGTATCGATTACAAATGTAATTACTACAAAACGGCCGAACAAGACAGCCGCTGGTGGGCCGCTGGCAGCCGGGCTGCCAGGGGCGGTCCAACCGGGCAGTACCAGGAGAGGGGCGGTCCAACCTGAGGATTCCAGGAGAGGGGTGGTACCAGGAGAGGGGCGGTCCACCCTGAGGGTACCAGGAGAAGGGCGGTCCAACCTGAGGGTATCAGAAGAGGGGCGGTACCAGGAGAGGGGCAGTCCACCCAGGGGGTACCAGGAGAGGGGCGATCCACCTGGGCGGGTACCAGGAGAGGGGCGGTCCACCTGAGAGTACCAGGAGAGGGGCGGTCCAACCAGGGGGGTACCAGGAGAGGGGCGGTCCAACCTGAGGGTACCAGGAGGGGGGCGGTCCAGCCGGGGCGGTGTACCAGGAGTGGGGTGGTCCAACCTGAGGGTACCAGGAGAGGGGCGGTCCAACCTGGAGGGTACCAGGAGAGGGGCGGTACCAGGAGAGGGGCGGTCCACCTGGGCGGGTACCAGGAGAGGGGCGGTCCAACCGGGCAGTACCAGGAGAGGGGCCGTCCACCCTGAGGGGTACCAGGAGAGGAGCAGTCCAACCAGGGGGTACC
>JAXIVH010000010.1:2950979-2988479 GCA_036785325.1 Urophycis tenuis | reverse complement strand
GGGGGTCCGTGGCTGCCAGCAGTCAATTAGCACCAGAGGGAAACACAGCATTCCTCTGTAGCTCCACGTGGAGGGCTGTAAATAAAGATGTTTTTACTACAGGCCTGGCTATCTGGCTCTCTTCCCTGAACATCAATAGGCCGGGGCTTTTAACTGTTACTGTAACAACTCCCTGCATCTACTTTGGAGATGAGGCAGGAGAGAGGTCACGGCTACTGTAAAGAAGGGGGGAGAAAGAAAGAGAGAAAGAAAGAAAGAAAGAAAGAAAGAAAGAAAGAAAGAAAGAAAGAAAGAAAGAAAGAAAGAAAGAAAGAAAGAAAGAAAGAAAGAAAGAAAGAAAAAGTGAAAGAGAAAGTAAGAGAATCCTTTAGAAACTGAAAAAACATCCATATATGGCAAAAGTTGCATGCATAGTCGACTGTAAAGGCTGGTGTGTTCCACCCTGAAGTTGGCTCATATTTATCACGTTAAAAGGCCCGGTCAATTAAAACATAAGAGCCTGCTTCTGGTGGAGGGGATGCAGAAAACATTTCCACCATGTAGGCCTCTGTCTCTGTTATTATAATTCTTCATTAAAGGAGGATATGTTACTTAACTTTGTCTTCTGAATCTCCTATGGGTGCAGCCAGTGTGAAAAATAATATTATATAACCTTCAGGGAAGCAGTTAATATTTTAATAAGCCCCTTACTCAAAATAATCTAACTCTGGTAAGCACACTTCACAGCGTAATACATTGTGTTCATGGTGTATCTGGGTAACACTTCTACATCTAACCGCAGTGCAGCGTATAGATTGCTATTTGTAATGATCAAGCGAGGAATGGGGAACATAAGGAGAGAACGCAAACCCCCCAAATACAAGGCCAGTGTGGCAAACTTTAGCTCCTGTAAATTGAATGCCGATTCTATTTATATTTGGTGTGATTTACGCCCAGTTTCCTCTCTTCAAGTGAGAAGGAAACAGATGCTATGAATTGTTCTTTCTCTGAATTCCTCAGAGAGAGATCCTGGTCAACACTCGTGTGTGAGGTTTGCTTTGTACTCGCATGCGAAAAGGTGGCCGACTGTGACTCGATTGACTCTCTGGATCCCCAGCTCTGAATATCCATTTCCTCACAGTTTCCACTTACGTACGTCCGTCTGTGCGGGGTTATGACAGGATGGCTTCCCTTATGAAACACGTCTACGTTTTTTTGGGACAAGGTCGAACCCCCGTCGCTCCACAGGCAATGGGCGTGTGGGCTGTTGGAGATCAACATGAAAGGCCCCAAAACAGTCCGGGGGACAGGAGCCATACATAATATTGAATGTCCGCTCGCTTTACTAAAGAATATAAACAGCAGAACCAGATGCGTAGAAACTACTCTATTACTTCTGGTGGCTTTGGGCCTTGGCTTAGCAATACGGTGTGAGTGACAGGAAGGGGAAACGATAGGCTGGTTCAGCGTCTAGGAAAAATCGTTTGACATTAATAAAATGACGAGGATTGAAAGGCCGATCTTTTCACGGACAGCAGCGCCATCTAGCGGAGATGGACAACATGAGACTCAGGCTGACTTCCTAAATTTATTTTGAATGACAGCAAATACTTTGAGGCTACGGCTATAGGCCCTAGTACGATAAGTTGCAAATACATGTATGGTTTTGGTTGTCCGTAAATTGATTCCAAAAATAAAAATATAAAAGTTCTGAGAATATTTTGTGGTTTCCAGCACCGTCCATAAGTCATGTCCCGAGGCACATCCTCATTCCATACTTATCAACATTTAATTAAAAAATAATACCTGTAATGTTATCATGTGCATAGAGTCAGAATCAAAAAACGTTTCTCTCAAACTACAGTTGTTTCCCATCTTGAGGAAGACCTGCGCTTGTAAGGCTACACGGCGCCCCCTACTGTCCGCACGGGGGAATTAAAATACAAACAGTCATTACAGTAGTCTGCTATTGTGTTAGTTCCTCACAAATCATAAATGAATGATTTTCCTTGGCACAACATTTGTCACCATTACTTGTGCCACGGATGTGGATAAAATACGTATTTTGACTGTTGCTTGTATTTTTCAATAGTCCGTGCAAGGATAAGCTAAATATACGTTGAGAGACTTTGACAACTGTACCTCATCTGCGATGTTCCGCCTGAGAACGTGGACGTATAGGGTGTCACCTCCTCCGTTAAGATTTACCGAAAGGGATTTTTTTGCTGACAGGATTCTCGTCAATGATTCCAACCGTAAGATATATTGTGAACCATAATTTGAAGGTTTAAAATGGGTATAAAACATGTTAATTATTTAACTCTTGTTCTAAGTGCTTCCTTCTAGACAAGGATGTCAGCATCACCCTATCTCAGAAGATAATTACATCATTCACTTGTCATTACCAAATTGGATATTTTTATGTGAAATCTGTAGATAGGTAGACCTATGTTTGACAAAGAACATGCATACTAGTGTCATCCAATTTGGGAAGAATTGGTTGGGTGACATCTGGAAAAAAATGGTCATTATTTATTTGACGTTTAGATAAATATTCATATCTATTATAATAATATAAGAACATTATTGCAATGTAATGTTTTATATAAGCTGAAGTGAAAATAACTGAAGAGGATCATCGTTAACGACACAAAACCAAAACTAAATCACATGTTGCCTTCCAAAAGATCACATAACAGGCAAACGTGCATCATTGTAACATATTTTAACCACAAGAGAAGGCCTTGTGATGTTACTACTGGTGTGTCAGTGTCAGAGGTCAGTGACTACCGGGGCATCCTGCCTGCGGATGGAGACCGCCGACGTAGTCAGAGCGGCTGCAGGTGGAGGCTGCTCCACCCTGAGCACCGGGCCTTGCTCCTCGAACCCAGAGGTGGTGTCTCCTGGATGATGGACCCCAGGGCCACGGGATGCTGGAACGGAAGGCCTGCATGTTCACATGTACCTGGTGTTTGTTTGTGTGGTTCACACTTCACGTGTTGACCTTATTAAGACCAGTATGGTCCTGACAATAATTTGTCAGATGATTGACTATGATCAATACGATAAACTATATGGACACCATAAACCATATAGAGAGATAGAGATGAAGAGATAGATAGATAGATAAATAGATAGATAGATAGATAGATAGATAGATAGATAGATAGATAGATAGATAGATAGATAGATAGATAGATAGATAGATAGATAGATAGATAGATAGATAGATAGATAGATAGATAGATGGATGGATGGATGGATGGATGGATGGATGGATGGATGGATGGATGGATGGATGGATGGATGGATGGAGGGAGAGAGAGAGAGAGAGAGAGAGAGAGAGAGAGAGAGAGAGAGAGAGAGAGAGAGAGATAGATAGATAGATAGATAGATAGATAGATAGATAGATAGATAGATAGATAGATAGATAGATAGATAGACTGAATTAACAAATGCAAATCAAGTCTTTATGAAATGATAAATGGAATAGTGTGGATAAAAAGGTCATTTTGAAACGCTAATTTAGTGGCCAATTTTATGAAAACTGTAAGAGTTCAAACAAGACGAATACTTGGCACAAAATGCTGATGAAGTAATCTCCTCCAAAATAATGATAAGATGAATGTATTCACCAGAATCTGCAAAAGACTAAAATAGACCAAACCGAATATGAAACAGTTCCTTAATTTTGAACTGTGCACCCATAATAAATAGTCCTTGCTAATGGTGCCCGTAAAACATATCTTTTTATTAGGGCAGTATTTTTCTTGCACACTATAATAAAGTTAATGACAGATATTGTCTAAGCCATAAAACAGTCATAAATTTAAAGAGACTGGTCAGCTTCCACAAGCTTCTGTAGGGTCTGACACATAGATCATGTTCAATCAATCAAATAAGAGAGGTCTAACTTAGAAGAAAAAATGCATTAACACCAAGAAAGATTATTACTTAATATCAGTCTTGTAATATGTTCCTTTTATGTTCTGATAATTGAATCCAGTTTGATTGAAATGAAACTGCTGCGATTCTTTGTGAGCACGTTTCCAAAGTAATTTCAACACAAGCAATAGCTGAACCTGATGGACCTTGCTGATGATTGCTGTCTTCTCAAATAGGCCTACTGACAGGCCTACAATTCAGCCCAAATATATTTGTGAAATCTTTAACTATTGGAGTTACACTCGATGAAACCAGATAGAGGCCATTTAGTTCAAAATAATGTATTCATCCACCCAACTGAACCCAACTGTATTTATCCACAAATATGCCCGATTCTACGTTGCTGGCAAATGTTGTCCCGAGTAAATACGAACAGCAATATGATAAATATTCTGTGATATTACTCTTTTACCAGTAGATGGTACTAACAACCATTGTTCACTAGATTGTGCATTGACGACTCTCCATCTATCTATCGTTCCATCTATCCGTCTATCCGTCTGTCTTTCTGTCTGTCTATCTATCTATCCATCTATCCATTTTCTATATCCATCCATCTATTTTTTTCTACCTGTATCAATCTATGTTTTTTTCCAAACAAAATTACGTAAGCTGTAACATGTCAACATATATTACTCAGTGTGTGTCCTTGGTGATTAATTCCTACACACCGACTGATAAAAACCATCATTCATGGTGAACACAATACAACCCATGGACGTAGTGCGTGGACAGAGAAACAACAAGGGTTTTAAATCGCGTCCGTCTTCTCGCGAGACTAGTACCTTCTCGTCACGTGATCTGTTCTGCACCCGTCGTCTTCCACGAAATGGAGGTGATCCGCTTTTATTTATCTTCATCTTGCATAACGTCGAGGAAACCATCACACCAGCAGCCCGTTGTTAGGATTACCGCATGATGCATGCACTGCAGTCGTGAAAACGACCTCCAAACTGACTGGTTCTGCGTTATTCTTTATTATAGGAGGTCAAGCGCCTTAGGCGCTGGTTAATGTAGCTTAGCCGACTAGCATGGCTAGGTGACCACTCATGTTGCTTTATCACCGACGTTAACACGCATGTTATTATGCCACCGACGTAAACACATGTTATTATATCACTGACATGAACATGCATGTGCTAAACTCAAATATAAATACGCTGCGTTTAGAGCAAATCGGTGACTCGTATCAATGTGCTGCAGACGCGACCTAAAGATAAAGAGGAGACAGTCCGTGTTCTGGTTCCTGGCCTGGTCCTGGTCTGTTACACCCTGATTAGAAGCCCTGACCGGTCCACAGCTGCTCGAGCTAGATCCAATAGCCAGTGTTGTAACTCTTTGATGAATTATTTGTATGTTCGGCCCACTGAGCGTCGAGCTGGACGCCGTGTGAAGCCTGGTGTTCAGACTGGACTAACCCGTGTTTCCTCTCCTGCTGCGTGTCTAGTGTCGTGATTCCAAGGAACCCGAGCAGCTCAGAAAGCTGTTCATCGGCGGTCTGAGTTTTGAAACCACTGAAGAAAGCCTGAGGACCCATTTTGAGCAATGGGGGACGCTGACGGACTGTGTGGTATGTACCATGAGGGACAGCTGGTCGTCTTGGCTGACTGGAGCCCAAGGCGTAAAGGGGGGCATTTAGCAGACGCTTTTGTCCCAAAGCGACTTACAATCACTACATTTCTGGGGTTCGTCATGTGGACAGTTGGAGGAGGACCCCCTTGAAAACGAGATGCTTTATCTCAAGGGGTTATCCTCCCAACAACAATACAATTTCTTGAAATTTAGGGGGGGGGGGGGGGATCAAGGGGATCGAACCGCCAACCCTACGGTTAGCGGACAACTCGCTCTGTCCACCCGCTCTACAGCACAGGTGTGCGTTGTCTTGCAGGTGATGAGGGATCCCAACAGCAAGCGGTCCCGAGGTTTCGGCTTCGTAACGTATTCCATGGGGAGCGAGGTGGACGAGGCCATGAGCGCCAGGCCGCACAAAGTGGACGGGAGGGTCGTGGAACCCAAGAGGGCCGTTTCCCGAGAGGTGAGCGAGCACGGGGCCCATTTAAATAACACACCAATGGGGTGTTTTCTATGGTCATACAATTCGTGATGTGGTTGTAGTGAGCTCAAGTGGCACAAAGACTATATAAAAAAAACTTCCCTCTTTTTGCGTTAATGTTACTGTCATGTACTTCTGCTGTGGCGCCCAGATTTCCCGATTTAAGTAACAATGGTAAAAACCCAAGATCGAGTACTCTCACAGAGCTTCACACGCCTCGCCAGCCGATGCCTGCCTAACCCCCACACCGCACTATCTGGTCCGTTTCAGGATTCCTGTAGACCGGGGGCCCATCTGACAGTGAAGAAGATATTTGTGGGAGGCATCAAGGAAGACACGGAGGAGTACCACATCCAGGAGTACTTTGAGAAGTACGGCCGGATCGAGTGTGTGGAGATCATGGAGGAGCGCTCCACAGGGAAGAGGAGGGGCTTCTGCTTCGTCACCTTCGACGACCACGACACCGTGGACAAGATAGTTGGTATGTTTTGTAGAAACATCAGCCCTATCGACACCCCACAAGGACTGCAGCGGCCTTGCCGGCACTAATGCTGTACTGTTGAGCATGAAAACAGATGGGTTTGATGCCCTGTCTCGCTCAACTGGAAGAGCAAGGAATTTACAATGCCGGGCTCGGGCATTTCCGCCTGTGGTCAAGTGTGAATGCACTTTGCAAGCACGAGAACGTCAAGCAAATGGAATAATACCACATTTGCATTACAAATATTGTAAGTGAATGTTGAATGATAATATGATGTCTCACGTCATGTTGTGCGGTCTATGTTCCAGTCCAGAAATACCACACAATCAACTCTTACAATTGCGAGGTTAGGAAAGCCCTCTCGAAACAGGAGATGAACGCCGTGTCCAACCAGCGAAGTAAGTATCAGTAGATACCAGTAGAGAACCGTTTCATGTTGCGCTGACCTCATTAAATCACATCAGGAACTTTGTCTAAAGGAAGTGTCCTCCCATGACAGGCAGGGGGGGCGGGTCAGGAACCTTCATGGACCGGGGTGGTAATTATGGAGGTGGCAACTTCAGAGGTGAGGGCCTTTCTTGGCCTTTCTTGATCCATCTTATCTATCACACTCACTAGACTGGGATACAGTGTCCACGCGAGATACGCTAACCATGCCTTCTGCAGGTGGCTACGGTGGAGGCCGCGGGGGTTATGGCGGAGATGGCTACGATGGATATGATGGTGAGCAGATTATGGGGGGTCCAGGGTGTTCACGTTGGGGGTGGTGGTGCAGTGTTGGCCTCCACTGGTCCTCAGAGTACAGTCTGGTTCATCATCTGTCATTTGCATTTTTGCAAATGTTTGGTGGTTTTCTCCAACAGCTCTATTGATAGATTTTTGATTTGTAGAATTAATGTCTCTGAGCAGAAGAGTTGAAATCCAGTTGGTCAATATTAATCTTCTAGCCAGTGGGGTGTCAAAGCTAAGAGATCTCGTTTTCAGTGCAGTGAGGGGAAGATTCCAAACAATGCACTGAGAGCATTTGCTCCTCCTATATTCCCTCTGTTATCTCTGGATGGTTGTTCAAAATCAGTGTCCAATGATTGTGTGGGGATGGGCAAAGCCATCACACGATGGTGGCAGGAGGTTGCTGATGCCCATCACAGGCTGCTGACACGTCGTAGATCTTAGACAGCCTGCGTGCTGTCGGTAGGCTGCAGCACTTCCTCTGGCCGTGCCTCCCTCAGAGCTTCTACCCCCCCGACACGTTTTTAAATGGAACCATCGTCTAGTTTCATCGATGCCTTTTCTCATCCGTACTAAGAGTGTCTTGGGGCATGACACGCTTACTACTGGATTGTGAGGAGTGAGTTCTTAACAGTTTGCTCTATTCAAATCCAACTTATAAAGAACATTCTGATTACAGAAGTGTGTGAACCCTGTCTTGTTCTCCAGGCGGGAATTATGGCGGAGGGCCTGGTTTCGGAGGCGGCCGAGGGGGTGGTGGAGGCGGAGGCTACGGGGGCGGTGGCCCTGGGTACGGGAACCAGGGCGGGGGCTTCGGTGGCGGATACAACGACGGCTACAACGATGGAGGTACGGCTGCCAGATGAACCACTCACTCAATGCGTGTCTGTTGTGTTTCGGCTGCCGCCGTCGGCCCCCCGAAACGGAAGAGGCGCGCTTTGTTGAAACCCGACTCGACACTTTCAGGAAACTATGGCAGCGGTGGAGGAGGAGGGGGCGGGAATTACAATGACTTTGGAAACTACAGTGGAGGCCAGTCCAATTATGGCCCCATGAAGGGAGGCAACTTTGGAAGAAACTCTGGTGGCCCATATGGAGGTGAGATATGTTGGATACCCATGCGATAATGCAGGGGTTTTGTGCCCCCCAGTAACCCATCCTTCTGAATTATCTGTGTATTCATTTACCAACGTACCTTGTGGTTGCACGTGTGGGACAGGTCCTGCATATCGAGTACGCTCATCACTGAGTCCGTGTTCCTCCCCAGGGGGATATGGTTCTGGTGGTAGTGGAGGCGGAGGGAGTGGAGGAGGCTATGGCTCTCGGCGGTACTAGCCATGTGATTGAACCCCCCCCACCCCCCCACCACCCTGGTAAGTTCACTGTCTTGCTCGTACCCTGAACACCAAAGAGTACAGAGTGCACACGTGAGGCGTAGATTAACGCTGTGTTCTGTCCTGTATCCATTCAACAGGCTTCAGTTCTTAGCAGGAGAGGCGAGGAGGTGAGCAAAGGAATTGTCAGGAAAGCTGCAGGTTACGTTGAGGCAGTCAGACACATAACCACAGCTTAATGGGAGATGTAATTGGCAACAAAAAAAAGGACTTTGATGATGAAGTGTAGATGATACCTTTCCGTATTTGTGGTAGATCTTCCCTTCTCAACGTTTTTTTTCCTTCTGTGCATCTGAAGTGTGTGTATTGTGCCTATGGTATGAGGAAAAAATATCCTTTTTTTTACACCTGAAGTCAGTTCCCTATATTTTTATTTCATTTCTTTTCCTGTAGATTAGATTTCTGCTCGTATGCATTTTAAGTCAACCTATTTGTCAACTATGAATTAGACGTACACCCTTTGACCTAGAAATATGCGTTTTGTTGAAATTATTATGAATGCTCAGTTGAAGCGTGTATTTTGATTTTGTATTTGCAGCAGAGTATGTATTTCCTTTTTTTAGTGTATCGTGTCTACAAACTATAGTCTGAATGAGAATGAAGGGATCTTTCACTCTACTTGTACACAGAAAGCAGAATCTAGATTGTTCAAGTATTTTGAGAAGTAGAAAACAAATAAAGTGTGTAGTAAAGTGTCATGCAGTTCAGCGCGTCTCATTGGGTCAGCAGCAGATCTTCATCAGAAGTGCATTCATTTCTTTGTCCATACCTTGTAATTATGAGGTATACCAAATTTGAGTTTTTGTCCCAAAAAAAAAAAAAACAGTTTTGTTTTCCACATGTATGTTTTGTTTATTTGAACCTGGTTGGATGTCAGGGGAGTTTTGAGTAGAGTCCTCAGGCAGGGGCCGCCAGGCTTCACGTGTGTCAAGCGTTGAGCGAGTAGGCGTGTAACAGCCAGGAACTCCTCCAAGTGTGGCCCTCAGCATCGCTAGTGTGGAAGATTGCAGACAGGACCTCTACCGCCCCAGCGCAGTGGACCAGGCAGCATGTTGAGAGAGACAGAGAGAAGGCAGCGCCAAGCACACCGCCACTGGAGGAAAGATTGCAGTGTCGCCCCGGTAGTGAGCGTCCATTCTTTCTCCCAAGGCTAGCTAAACCTTCCGACAGCTGATGCTAGCGAAGAAAGACTAGTACCTGGACACATTGCAGTCAGATACTGCCGTTTTCCCGTCACATGCTAGAGTTCAGACCTAACAGAAGAGAAGGGAGTGAGTATTTCACTAAAGCTTGCTTTGGAAGATGGACCAGGTAAGAGTAACTGCTTTGCTTGATTTGCAGATTTGGAAAGAGGAATTGTCTTCATGAAAATCTGTAAAGACCTGATAACATGGAAGGTACTGGATGGGTAAGATTTGCTTTTCAAAATATTATGCAAGGCTGCCAACTATTCACTGCCACTCCCTATAGGGGAATGAGCCCGAAGGAGACCTGTTGTCTTTAATGGTAGACTCAGTAGCTGGACTTGCACTATTGGTCTCATACTAATCTGTTAAATGACTGGCAACAAAAACCTGCTGTCTGTCCCGCTCCCGTTTCTACCTTACAGGCAACACTGTATTCCAAATATACTGTTTGTGTTTTGGTTGTATGTTCCAACTAGAAGGCGTCAGAAGGGTTAGCTGGAACAGGATGTAGGCTGAGGGTGTTACACATTGAAACGCAGTCCACACCATGTAATGTCTCCACCGGTTTTGAGGATTTGCCCGGTTTGCCAAGATCCCAGGTACCGGTTGACCTGGCCTACGTCAACACGTGAAGCAGCCGTGGGTTCTGTTCAGCTCAACGCCTCGCCGCCTCCAGAACCGGGCCGCTGGCGAGCGCCTGACATCTGCTCTCTTCCAAACGAGTGTGCGGCCGCTCCCCTCGCTTCAGCTTTGTCTGGTTCAACATGCGTGGGTGCAAACGAGCTGCCCTAGCCTGGTAGCGTTCTCCAGAGGGGCATTTACACTGCGACGTCACATCGCAACGAGTGCCTCCATTTTGGGAGCGTACGAGCATTGGAATATTAATTATTCTGTGGGTGGTAATGTTTTGTTTTGGGGGGGGGGGGCTCATTGTGTGGTTACTATTGCTAAATTCTTCCGTTAGTAGCTTTGTGGATTTGTTCGTTCGCGGGCAGTGGATACTGTTGTGGAAAACTAGGTAGCCAGGGCAGTTTGGATACACTTCCTTGTGTTGAACCAAAACTCGGGTGCAGCTATGGGAGCAGCAACACACTGGTTTGGAAGAGAAGCGATGTCGGTGGCTCGCCAGCTGCCCAGTTCTCAATGCGCACGGGGCTGAGCTCAACACAAACCAGGGCTCACCTGCATCTCCACAGTCCGGGGTCTTTAGCCTGACATCACCAGGCCGATTCACAGGTTCCAAGTCTGGAACCTCTGGGGTCATTTTGGATTTCCATGGGGGGGGGCGTTGTCAACCGACGTCAACCGACACAGACCAAAGTGCCCAGGCTACAGGGTCTTAGACAAACGGCCAAATCCTTAAAATATAAGTGGTCTCCATATTATCACACCTGTATATTTATTGTTCACATGGCACACTAATGTTAGGTCCACTGTTGAAAGAACTGCACTCATTGAGGATTAGTATTACACTAGGCTGTTAGTAAGGCCTTTATATAATCAAACATTTATTTAAAATGCAGTCATGGTTGTTTGTCCCAATTTGTGTTGTAATAAGCAGTGTTATGTTCAGGGATGGAGGCCTACATGTTTTTGTGTTGTTTTTTTAAATGGGCAGAATTTACATTGCTTCTCTGCAGTATAAATGTCAAGAATAAACTTTGGACATGTAAAAAGGTTTCCATGAATATCATTATACCTTCTGTGTGTATGAGTTCAGGTTGAATTGTCTTTGGTAAGTTGGTTCTTCATCTTAAACTACACACCGTGAATGACATGAATGCTCCCTATTAGGACTACATCAGCTAATTGTGTTTCTTCCAGAGACATTTTTTCCCTAGCTGAATAAAATCAATATTTGCTTGATAAAGCCATGTTGATAAGAACTAGTGGACTCCAGGTTGTCCATTTTATACATACTAGGCCTGATGTGTTCTGCGTCAATACAGTGAATCAATATATTCATCGTCCATGTGAGTTTTCTCTTTTCGATAGTGGATTTTGTGTGCGAATCACGGCCAACTGTACTCCAAAATGTGTTAAACTGGACCATTTTGAAAGTTATAAGACCCGCACAGTCACGATACACCACGAGACTGTATTTTACTTCTTTAAGGGCCCTTAGCCTAATATTAATACACCACAGTGCTTATTTAAGGGCCCTTAGACAGCCTTATATTAATATACCATAGTGCCTCTCTTTAGTTGGCCTTAGGCTACAACCAGAGATGTTGGAGAAAGGGAAAAGGGCTTGGTGTCCAAAGGTTGGTTTGCGCTCAGTGAGAGTTCACCATGAGCAAACACTTGACGAGGTTCTGAGCCGGTTCAGCCGGTAGAGCACAGAGCGCGTCACGCCTTCAGGCCTGAATTCACAGATATAGTTAATGTTATCCTGGTGGCTCAATGTAGTGAATGAAGTGGGTGTATTTTCCGTACTGGGTGTGTGTGGCTTGCATGATATGCTGTTTTACAAGACTTTGTTTGGTTACTTAAGTGATGTATTTTACGGAATGTATTGTCTTTAATAAAGAGGATTAGTTCTTTGGAATTGCAATGCATGCTACCATTCTTATGAGCTATGGGCGATGTAGTCTCATGATGCGTGGAAAGGGGAAGGTCTTTGGAAATTCACTCTCATAAAAATAACTCAACGTTGAAAACAAAAAGCGTATCTGTTCTAAAGGCTTTACTAGTAAACTACAGCGACACGAGTTGCAGCCCGTTATAGATGATATAGATTATATACGCACCCTTTGAGTTACGTCACCATCACCAGCCTGATTGGAGGGACGCGTAAACAGACACAGGATCCACACTTTTCAGCCTGGGCTTATTGCTACTACTAATGATGACATGATCGTACATTATGGGACCTTCGGCGTCATTGATTGTACATCCTACCGAGAGACAACGTAAATATAAACATGAGCATTGTCCAACATCTGGTAACGCCGCACAATGTTGACCAAAACCAGACCAAGAAGTTGTGGTGTAGGAAATGTGTTTATTAAAGGCCAAAGAATTTAAAAAAGAAATTGGGTCAGCAAACCAAAGCTTTAACAAAGTAACAGTGATTGAAACGAGTTTCTTAGAATACTAAAATATATATACAGTACAATACATATTTGAATGGCAAGGAAAGTTTATATTTACAAACAATATAGGAAAAAAATCTCAATATTAGAAAGCAGTACAAAAGAAGTAAAATATCAAAAATATTACAAGATTTGGGAGGAGAAGGCAATAACTATATAATAGCACTGCTGATCTACATATTCTTAAAGCCGAGTAACTACAAAGTTATTGCATAGTATAATTACTACGATGCGCGCTGCGGTACCACAGTAAATCAGCAGGGTTTGCGTTCTTTGCCCTTCACGTGTGTCTTTTTCGTGCGCGGCACCAGAAACACGCTGCCGTCCGTCGTCTGCTGGAGGGAGTAGTCGGTGGGCGAGTAGGGCCGCCCCTCCTCGTCCCGCAGCATACTGAAGACCTCCAGGTACAGCGTGCTCAGCTGCTGCTTGACGCTGCGCAGGCTGCTGCTGTGCTGGCTCCTCTCGCGCTGCAGCAGCGCCTTCTCCTCCTTGAGGGAGTCCAGCTCGTACTCCAGACCCACGATGTTCTCCATCTTGCGCTTGCGGCAGTTCTGCGCCGCCACCTTGTTCTTGCCGCGGCGGCGGATGTCTCTGACCAGGGCCAGCTGGGCCTCGTTGAGCTGGTGCTTGGACATCAGCTCGTTGAAGTCGTCCACGGGCAGGTTGATGATCATGTCCACGGTGAAGGGGATCTGGAGAGCGCGCGCCCGCTGCTCGTCTCGCGAGAGACGCGCCTCCGAGCGCTTCTTGGGCTTGTCTTTGGTGAAGGGCCCCTCGCTCTGCCCGCCGTCCTCCGCCGGCTGGGCGCCGTGCGGCTTGGGCTTCTTGTCCTGCTGCGGGTCCGGCTGGCCCGGGTGCGACACCATAAGAGCACTTTGCTGGAAGTCGTCGGGTTGGAAGTTCAGGGAAAACATCTCAGAGTAATCGGACTCGGCGCTGCCGGGGTTGATGTCCAGCTCCTCCACGTCGCTGTCGCTGAAACCCAAGGAGCCGTCGCCGTAGACGGACTTCTCCGGGGAGCTGGCGTGCGGGCTGGTGTTCAGCGAGACGCCCGAGTCGGAGTCGGGTACCTCCGCCAGCGGCTCAGACTTGTACCGCTCCTGCGCCTCACCGGGCGAGAGGCTGTGGACCTCCGCCAGGTTTAAGGGGGGCTTTTTGGGCAATTCTGGCAACGTGCTGCTCTCGCTGTGCTCCATCACATGGGCCTCGCCGCCCTCCGGGGCGCGGAGGACCGGGCTCGGGTAGAAGGCCTCGCAGAAGCCTTCGGCGCCCAGGTTGGTGGGCATCATCATGGGCTCTGGCGTGACCATGTCGGGGAAGACCTCCTCGAAGTGGTTGATGAAGGTGGGGGGGCAGGCCTCCACTGGGTTTGGAGCCACGTTGGTGGAGTTGGTCATGGGATAGAATGTGTAATTTCCATCCTGTACTTCAGGGCTGCTCGTGGGGAGGTATGCGGTCGTCTCCAGAGGGTCCTCCAATTGCAAGTTCAGGCAATGCTGGAAAACAAAAACATTTGAAGAAGTTCAACACTCAAACACTTGACTCCACACAATAAATAAATAATAGATAAATGTTCGATGATAAACACTCCATTAATTCAAAGTCGTTATTGTAATACTCGCTACACGAGTTCCAGTGCAGACATGGGTGATCGTAGTGTCCCCATGAAAAAAAATGGTCACGTAAAAGTGGTGCCAAAAGGGACTTTTGCAGCGCTTGTTGCGTGAGAGAGGGCATAAAGTAAAGTAACTTCATTCTAAAAGGCATTTCCTGCCTGTGATGCGCAGTGCCACGGGTCTTCCTGGCTGCGTAGAGCGAGAACTGTGTGTTGCGCAAGACTGCGGAATAGATTGGTTGACAACACTACAAAGTCAAGGCCAAAGTGGAACTGAATCATGTGTTGGAACGGCTGGAAGATTTAAAGCCACCCCCTCTTTGTCTGCTAATGGGAATGGGAAGTGGTCCAGAGACAACATCCTCACAACCAGCATGTGACCCGCTCCATGCTTCAAAGGAAAGGCGAACTAGGGTCCCATCCACTCAGCACACTTTGAAGAAGGCAAGTCTATTGAAAGAGGCGTCGTGGCAGGACAAACACAGGTGCCCCTCATAACACTGATTAAGGGTCCCCTCTCTTAGGCCACATGTACACAAAGCAGGGTATTTAGAGAACCGATGTTTACCCCCCCTCCGTTTTCAATAATAACATTGTGCACACAACATCGTTTTAAAAAAAAGTTGTAATTTATCACCAACCCACATAAATAGCCAAACAAACTGTAAACACAGGGCGCTCACATGACGTTAAACATTAACTGGAGCATAACGTGACGTTTGAGAACCTAAAACCCTGTTTCTCCTAGTCAACACGGCAACACATAACCGGCGTAATCAGAAATCTCCACTTTGGCCGGAGTTTTTAGATATAATCGTTTTCTGTGATAAAAACAGGGTTTTCGTTTAAATGAGAGGCCAAACGGCAGGGAAATATCTGTGTCTTCCCTTCGTGTAAACCAGGCCTTACACCAGGTTATGGTGAGACTTCCCTTCAGTGGTGTAGGCTACGGACGCCTGTGAAAGCTGTCTGTAGCGTCTGCTGCTGACAGTACAGCTCTGGACTAAGCTAATCTGCATTTTGCTAAATAGAATAGAATAGAATAGAAAAATACTTTATTAATCCCAAGCTGGGAAATTGCAAATGCGTATAATCATATGTTCCAAAACTTTGTCTTAGCCTTTTGTATTGCTACGTTATCAATATTACATGATGAACATTACAAAAACATATTAGCACTATAATGTCTTTAACATTCAGTTAGACCATCTGTAACCAGGACAGGGTGTGCAAGCTAGCAAAGACAGCTAGTATTTTTTATAATTGCCTTACTCACTATAAACAACCCCCTGCTGTTATGGTTCCTCCCTGTACTGAAAAAGCTTTATCAAAGACAATGAGAAGCTCCTGGCTCTGGCACAGACATCTGCAGTCATTGGCGTTAACAATTTGATCGATCATGCGGAATCTGATCGACCAAACTGGGTATCAAATTAAAATATGAATTATGACCAACTGCAGCTTTGACTTGAATCGTATCTTGTATTGTATATAAATATTTGACCATGTGTCAGCCGTGAAACATTAGCTACATCATCTGAGGTATTACAGAAGAGACAGAAGACTGGCCTTGCACAGATAGAGAGGCCGGGGGAGCGAGCCCACGCTGTTTGGTGTGAGCCCACCTTGATAAGACCACGGCGTGGAGGCCCTGCCAAGCACAGGCACTGCTGTGAGTCTCTTGTTATTTTGTGTCAAGCTTTTGTGTGAAATTTATTGTTTTTAGTTATCTATTCATACTATGAGTCGTTCATCATTGTCAATCGTTGTTAGTGTGATAAAGATTTTATTGGAAAAAAACACATTAAGTAATGTGCTTTTGTTATCATTTTCGTTATCATTTTTTGGGCGATTTATTGGTAATAAACGATGCCGTCGATGAAGGGGGGAAATGTCTTTGAATGTGCAGCCCTGCATCTAGCGGTATGCACCTGCAGCGGCGCAAGAGAACAGGCATGCATCGTACCTGCAACTCTGGCAGAGACCACAGCTCCATCCACGCGGGATCCATCTCCGGAGCCCCCCGGTCTGCGACGGCCGGCGACAGCGGGGCCTGGGGCAGAGCCGGCTGCTTGGAAGACATCAGGATGTGGTGGCCGCTGCTGGGGTCTGGAGCCACGGCAGTGTCCTATAATACACACACACACACACACACGGGGATGAGGGAGGCGTGTCGTAGTGCATGTGGTGACACTCTGGAACGAGGCGTCAGTCCTTACCTCCACGGCCTCCTCCAGCGGGAACGTCTCCGCCAGCAGCTGCATGCACTCGTCAAATGACATGGAGTCATCACCTTCTGGGAAGTTCACGTTCTGCCGGACACACAGCGATTCATCACTACGACTGCAGGACTACGCCGTGGACTCCTCATGTTGTGCTTTTTATGGTGCAAATCCCGTTGGAAAGAAATGGCTGTGTCCTTTTGAATGCAGGGAGCCTAAATCAACCGCGCTGCCGCCACGCAAACACAATGCAAACCCGCCGAGCCACCTGTGCTCTCCATCTGTGTTTCCTCACCTCGCACAGGATGAGGTGGTAACCTAGCTACCCCCTCACACTAGCATTCAATAAAGAGTTGGCAGGGGGGGAGGAGAGAGGCCAGAGGAGAGGAGAGAGACGGTCCTTGACTCCCCTGGCAGGAGCCGGCGTGGCGGCGTGCGTACCTGCGTCTCCTCCAGCGGACGGCCGGCCGGTGGCGGCGCCAGGGGCGTCAGGGCGCAGGGCGCCGGCCGCGGGATGTACTCGCCCGTCTCCTCGTCCAGCTGCAGCTGGTCCAGTAGCGCCTTCTGCTCCTCCCTCAGCCTCTGCTGCTTCTTCTCCTCCTCCTGCTCGCGCCTCCTCTGCAGCGCGTGCTCCTTCTGGCGGTGGCTCTGGTCGAACACCTCCCGCCTGGCTCCAAGGTCCACGTCTTGTCGCCACAGGATGTCGATCAGCTCCATGTCCTGGAAGGAGACACCGCGGGCATTTTGTTTTGAGGGAGGGGAGAGGAAGTCACGCGTCGGCCCGTCCTCCACGCCACTCCCTCCACCTTGTGTTTATCTGCAGCAGCCAGAGCAGCATGGCGAGCCCAGATCAGGGAAAGATTGTCCCTGGCTCCCCTGCTACCGCCGTTGCTGTGTGAAGCGTAGCTGCGCCACCAGCCACACCCTGTCCCCTGGGATCAGCGCGTTGTAGGCAACGCAGGCAGTAATGTCATGTGGACGAAGCATTATGAATAATAGATGCACTTCTCCACCCCCCCCCCCCCCCCTTCTGCTGTTACCACAACACACCACCAACCAACAATGCTAGTGTTTGTAGCATTTAGCACGTCAGGGAGCGATAACTTGATAGCGGTTTAGAATTAGCTGTGTGAATATTCTATTCTGCATAATGTATACGCCCGCTGTCTGTCCGTATATGTTGTGTTATTTGTGTGCACTATTATGTTATATGTTAACATATTACTGCACATTTGGAGGATGGGGAAACACAATTTCGATCCTCTGTTTAATTAGTTGCACAAGGATTGAAAATAAAGTTTACTTTGACTTTGTGATGCCACTGATGGGCTTTAATCATTTTATTCAGTGGTTTAATTGTCTGTTAGACTTCACGGTACAAATGTACAAACCCTCGAACATGTATCGTTTAAGTTATCAGTGAGAGTTCAAAGGTTTAAATTATTATTTTATGAAGGGGACATATCTATTACAAAGAAGGAATGTAGGCTATGTTTGTGAAGTGAAACAGTCCTTTTTAAGCATTATTTAAGATGTGTTTTTTTTAAGGTCAAAATATGTTTTTGTATTTGTGTAACTTAATATACACCAACACAATTGATGGCACTAGCAGTGAGATAGTACTCAACTATTCATTTTGAATATGTTTAATAAATAACTACCCTACTATGCCCACTATAAATGTTTACAGCAATTTCCTCGAGCAACAGATGTAGGAGCTCAAGAGTTCCCGACTGTGTATATACAGTCAATAAGAATAATGTTGATATTTTAACCCCCAGAGTCTGTGTGTGTGTTTGTCTGTAACATCCAGACACACATTAGCCTGAACCTCGGGGAACTTCATCCGTATGTATTTACAGAAGGAAATCTTTCACAAGGGCTCCAGATCAGGAAACCGAGATATTGGGTCACACCAAATGCACGAGGCATGTGACTCCCACTCGACACAGAGACAACAGCCGACACAGTTTGGTTAGGAAAAGCAGCCGTATCAAAACTAACTAAATTATCTCATGTAGGATCATGCGTTCATTTTAGGCCTGCTTAGTAACCTTGGCAATAGTGGCTAGTTAGTTACTGTCCAAATTATGATTATCACCTTAATTTAACCAGAGGGCACTCTTTGAGATTAGCCTCCACGCCTTGGCAGCCTGCCTCTCGACAGCAGTCTGCTACAGCAGGATGCAGAGTAAGAAGCCCTCACTAGCTGTTAACCATTGTTACCTCAACGTTGCATCAGATTCTGTATATGGACCTGACCATCGAATTAAAGTGTCACTAAAGCTTCCAGCCAATTATACAAACTACCTCATGTAAGAGAGAAGAGGGAAAAAAAAAATGAAACTGAGCAAGGAAAGTAGACGGACAACATAGCTCAAGGAATGAGGAAGTATCTAATAATGTCTGGGATCAGCAGCATAAACACCTATTGTGGTCACCGGGCGGCCATGTTTTCCACCCTGAATAACCACATTGTGTCCACCGGTCACATGTAACATCAGACACCATCCAGGGACACTGACTACAGCTACTTCCTATTGAAAGGATTACGACTTAAGGATCAATCCCACAAGCTATTAATAAGACATTGTGTTTTGATTTTAGAACCATATGAAGCTCTTTGTATTTCTATAGCCATCACTTTTACTGTAATATTTCTAAGTTGTAGTCTTGGGTGAAATACAACCACAGCGTGAATGACAGAAGCACACAGACAAGGAACTTGGCAGAGAGAAATATAGAACGTGTGGGATCCACCTACACGTGATCAGACGATCACCCTGATAGATCATTCACAACACAGTGATAAATTAATAGACATAGGAAAGTATTTTTAGTTTGAGCTAGCGGTCTTTTGGGTTGCTTTGGCTGTTGAGATAACATGGGGACTCTCCAGATGAGTTCACCAGCTTTTCAAGAGAGGTTTCAGTGGTCATTCACCCTTGAGCAAGGATGATGAAATACAGGTGCATGTTGGAAAATAACCACACACACACACACACACACACACACACACACACACACACACACACACACACACGCACGCAGAGCCGAATCACTACATATAGACCACAGACAACCCGGCGTCTAGCGGACGTGCCTCAAAGCAAGGTTCTCACAGTCAAACATCAACTTAAACCCTTAACCAGCTACACCAATAAGGAACATTCACACATCCCCCTATAGCTATGTGCCTAACATAAAATAAGGCTTATAACACACACACACACACACACACACACACACACACACACACACACACACACACACACACACACTGAGATCAGATCACATGCAAATGGGCAGTGGGAGGGGAGGGGAGGGCTGACAGATCCATGAAAAGCTCAGAGAAAGCAGACTATAGGAATCACTCGGTTATTATGTTATTATGTTATGATGTTGTGATGTTACTGCCAGGCCTCCTCGGCTCCTCTGTCACTTTACTTTAGTTATGTAACTTGTGTTGTGGCCAACACTATAGAAACGAAAGAAACGTCTAGAAGACCAAGCCGTACTCCTCGCTTCGGAGGGTAGGCGGTGTGTTTCAATGACTTACACCCCTAAGTCATTAAAACACACATCGCTAGAATAGCTGCCAAATAATGATATTATAAGCCAGTCCACTCCCGTCCATGCGTCACCCAGCGGGGCGCTTGACGCGCCTCACTGCGCACAGGTCGGGCCTTGGCGACAAGCACACAAAGGACATGTTTCGGAAAGGTTCGACCCGGCTAGGTGACACTACACCCGTCCCAGAACGCGATCTACGGCAGGTTCACTACGTTGGCTGGAAGGCCACCAGCTGTATGGACCACGGTCCATGACGATCACATGACAAACTGCTGTTACGCATTTACCTGTTGACTAGGATGTAGTTCATGCACCTCGACGTCCATCATCATGGAGCTCTACGGGAAGACGCCTTATGGTGAAATGAAATGTATACAATTCCTTCGTATCAGTTCAGAAGTGAGAGAGGCAAAGTCCGACGCCGCGACAGTGAGGAGGAAATATTGCTTCTAATGTCACGAAAATTACCGAAAACGCCGAGCGGGCTCTAGCCCCGCCCATACATCACCGCAGCCAATCCCTGGGCGCGAAACGTCATCGGTGGGATCGTCCCCCCCGTGTCGTCTTATGAGACGTCGAGGGGGCGGTGCTTGCGCTCACATTCCACCAGGGCGAATCGGTGAGAGGTGACAGACAGACAGACAGACAGACAGACAGACAGACAGACAGACAGACAGACAGAAATACTTTAATGATCCCTGAGGGAAATTGCATTCGTTACAATACTCCAGGAAAAAAAGAAGAGACAGACATTCTACGCATAATAGAGTGTTAGAATATAAAAATATATAATATAAACCTATGTAACACTATACAAAAAAATATATATAAAAAATATGAAAAATATACATAAATGTACAAACATCTAGACATACACTATAGAGGTAAATAGCATACACAAAGATGTAGCAGGATTAGGTGGTGGAATGTTATGCATATACCAGTTATACCGTGTGAATGATCCGTTATGCAGCGACACTAAGATGATAGTGACAAATCATGTAGTGTGATGACCACAGGCAGGAATGATTTCCTATGTCGTTCTGTGGTGCATCTCAGTGAGAGGAGTCTCCTGCTGAAGGTACTCCTCCGCTGAGCCAGGGTGGAACAGAGAGGGTGAGAGGCATTGTCCATGATAGTCCGTAGCCTGGACAGCATCCTCCTTTCTGCCACGGTCGTGTCAGAGTGTCCAATTCCTCCCCCACTACATCACCGGCCCTCTTGATGAGTCTATTAAGTCTACTAGTGTCCGCGACATCATCCCACTTCATCCCACTGCCCCAGCATGTGACAGCGAAGAAGATCGCACTGACAACAACAGACTCATAGAACATCCTCAGCATCGTCCTGCAGATGTTGAAGGACCTTAGCCTCCTCAGAAAAATCTGTCGGCTTTGGCCCTCCTTGTAGACAGAAGGTGCTGTTATCATATCCTCATCCAGCCTCCATTACCCTTATATACAAATATATAATATGTAATATGTATGTATTTCAACATGTTCAGGTGTGCCGGTAGGCCTATTGAACAAAAAGTAAGAATCAATGAGTGATCATTGACTGGCAACATTAGAATGTAATACATAGATTTTGGTTGATAAAACACACACACACACACAAACACACACACACACACACACACACACACACACACACACACACACACACACACACACACACACACACAACACACACACACACACACACACACACACACACACACACACACACACACACACACACACACACACACACACACACACACACACGGGCTTAAGTCGTTAGTCCTGGATAAAGTAACCTAGGGATACTTGGCAGAGTTGCCGGTTATGTGAAGTTGTGAAAGGGCTTCCATTTGGGGCGGTGTTTTAGCGACCCCTTCTGGTTCCACTGGCCGGGAGGTGAAGGCCGTTGGGCCCCAGTGCTCCAACATATCAACCCGAGGGTTCACGGTTAACCACGCTGTCGCCTCGGTCGCCAAGGCGCCTCAGAGCCTCGAGGCTTTCAGGGGCTTGACTGCAAAGCAAAGATCAACTTTGTATCTGTGCCTTTGGCATTTTAATGGAGATTAATTAGCCTCAATCGAGATGTGCTATACTTGTTGTGCTCATTGACGTACAAATGCACCATTCATGAGTTAAGTTGTGGATTTTATTTCTAAATCAAATTAAATCTAACCCTAACCCAAACCCGTACCTTAACCCTATCCATATCTTTAATATATTGCACGTGTGAACAGCCGCCTAATAAGTGTATGAAGTGTGAACGCAATATCCTACAGAGATTTTAGGATTCGCCATGGTACGACGATACACTCGTGGATGTTTCTGTCACTTCACTGTCAGGAACATCACACATTTTGTGCGGCCCGTGCAAAGTGCCACTGTGCGTATAACCACCTAAAGGGATAGTAAAAGGCACATTTTTTCTTATGCGCGTACGCGGACGCGCGTTCACGTTTGGCAGCTCCACGTCGACATTCTTCCAGCTGCAGAGAGTGGACCGACTGGGAGAAGAAAGGTAGAAGCAGCGCAAGGTACCTCACGAATGGCGATCTAAGTCCGCATACAGACGCTTGGCGCACCGTAAAGGGCCTTTTCCATGTCCTCTTGGCATGACGCGTCGCCTAATGTTTCCAGGTCTCTCTCTGCTTTTGCCTTTTTATGATCCGCTGTGCGCCTTCGTCCTGGGTCGCAGCTGGTCTCCTTGCGTCTACCTCTACCAGGTACAGTATACGACCCGAAAAACTTTACTTCTCAACATTTCATTTATGTCGAAGCATTTTTCCACAATAGAAACACACTTTGGTTTTTGTTTTGCAGTTTCCTTTTTGCACGCCGAAGATTGCTGATTATCAGCGCGGCTCAAGTGGCAAGTGTCGGAAATAACTTTAACGTATGGAAGTCACTGGGCTGTTAAACTGTTCGTATTGAGTGTATTACACAGACAACGTACTTGTTGAGGACCTCATTTACTGCAATTTTTGTCGATCCCAGTTCGGTTTTTTTTGTGCCGATTATTTCTTGCCATCTTTCAAAAGGTTATTTAATCAACAGGTAGGCGATCGCAATTGTAGGCTGTAGGCCTACGAAAGCATGCAGATTTAGAGCAGAAGCACCACTGCCAAATCTATGTGTGGTTCCAATAGTGAAGATTTAGTCCTGTCAGCTGTCAGCCAGTGGCCTAAAGGTTTCTCCAACCTTGATTATTCGTCAAGGTTGAAGAGGTGAGTATAAAAAAACAGGTCAACGGTGAGCCGATGTGAAGGCCCGTACTTTTCTTTTTCTTTTAAATAATTGATTCAACGAGATATCCAAGACATCCAAGCATATTTCTGTGTGGTCTACAGAGGCCCACAGCTCTTTATATCAGCAACATGTACAGTTTGAATTACCAGAGCTTTGACTTGAAGCACAAGGGCGGTGAAAAACACACACGTGTGACGTTGAAAGCCTTCTACTAAGTCAAATCAAATGTAGATTAAATGAAATACGGTCGTTGGAGTGTTTGAAGTGTTGTGTTTCTGTGTTGCCACAGGGTCACAGAGTTCTAGGCCTGCTCACCGATGGAGCCGCATCCCCAAAGACTGGGAGGTGGCACTGTGGCTTCCCAAATAAAGTTCTGTGATACACTCAGACTGTAATTGACGGTAGTCAGTGCATTACAGAACTTTGTTTTGGGAGTAAAATACAAACAGGGAACACGGCGTCCGTGTCCGATGGTCTTCCCAGATGGAGCACCCTTTGATTTAACATGTCGATGTTTTTCAAAATAAACGTTGGTTCTCGATGCGGTGCTGGTGTTTTAAGTCTTTTGTTGAATGGGCCCATGAATAATGTACTGTTAATTAGATGTTACCTGTGATGGCTATAGGTCTATAAGTGTTCGTGTCATGAAGAATGAGTGCCATATGGAAACAGTCAGCACTTGTTATGTGACTCTCGGAGGAGAGGTAGAGAGTGGCTTTAGGCTTCGAGGGTTTAAAAGGTATTCTAAAACGTTGAGTCTGCTTTTACCAAAAACACATTCTGTTTTAATGTAATGAATGTAATTTTTTTTAAGACCACGGGGCAGGCTAGATTATTCTTTATTCATTTGACTATTTAATTTCATAACATTTTTCAACACAACTGTTTAGTACATCAGGATTCTGAGTAATCAGGGCTGTGCTAAGGCCTACATTGGGTGTCAAATCGAGTAATTTGCAAAGTAAATAATATAACACCTTCACATTTTGGCTGGTGCCCCAGCAGAGTGCCAAGTGTCACTCCACAGCGCAAAGCATGCTGGGAGGCTATGACCTCACATCCTACCAAAGTCCCGTTCAGTCGCTCCGTCGTGAGACGAGAATGTCCGGAAGCCAGCGCTCCGAATGAGCGTTATTGGTGAGGGAGGGCGGGACTTTCAGTGACATGGGTGTAGCAGTGAGAGAGAGGGAGGGACTTCCGATAGACTGGGATATCTGTTTCTTTTACATCTTTCAGAAATTGCTTTATCAAAATGTGTGTTCCCATTGCGTTATTCTTGTTGTCATGTTCAATTTCTTGGTGCTCCGTGAAATTGTAACTCAGGTCAAATTGAAGGTAAAATACCGGAAATAGCATCGCGGTAGATTGGGATAACGCTACAATCAGGGATCCTCACTCAGACTACATCACGCTGTATCCGCGCTGACCTCTGACAGCCGCCGCCGCTCCCTCCTTTCACAAACACGGAAGCAGCATGGCGTCGGACGGCAGCAGCAGCGGCAGCATCCCCGACAGGCAACAAATCGCCCAGCAACGCCTGAGGATAATCGCCGGGCATCTCCAGAAGCCCCTGGATACGTCCGACGGGGACATCCGAGCTCTCGGCTGCGGCGCCCCGGACCACCAGCCAGGCGCCGCGACCACCAAGACCGTGCCGAGGAGGAGGTACGTGCTGCGACCCGCCGCCGGCCGCTGGATGGGCGGAGGGTCTTCGAGTGGGCTATCTGTGCTCCAGTATTCACAAGCCTGCTCCCAGACCCCAACTAGGTGGCGTTAGATGTGTGGTGTTAGATGTGTGGTTTGTGTGTAGGAGCCGCCTCGGTGTGTTGTGCTGCAGCCATCTTAGCTGGGAGCAGCAGTCAGGGGGGATAAGTGCTCCTCTGTGCTGGTGGGTGCGGTTGGGTTCTTTAGGTCTAGTAGGGGGTCAGTTGCTGACCATTCTGGGTCTCTGTAGTCCATGCGAGGGTTGTGTAAGTTAATTCAGGGTTTGGCTTTGTGTTCTGGATGATTGTGTTTTATATGTATTCACTACACACACACGTGGATTGTGACTATTGGTTTGATAATCTGTTATTATGGGGTGTTTTGCAGTTTGGCAAGCATTCATTGTCAGATGGCATCCTAATCCTGCATTTGGTGGGTCGATTGTGAAGACAGTGTTGTCTGTGAAGCGCGTTAGAGTGTGTTTTGACATGTTATGTGTTTCATAACTTCGCTGGTGCACATCACAACTGTTGCCAGAAATGTAAAACTTTCGGGACTCCTCGCGTGATCTGATTGGTGGAGACAGGCAGTGGTCTGACTTTCATGAGGGGCTTGGTTCCTGTACTGACATCTAGTGTCAGCCTGCTAACATCGGACTGCTTCAACCAGTACGTCTACATTGTTGAGTTTGCAGTAAAATGCCTCTATTATGAAGTTTAATTTCCTTGATTAATTGCCAAGGAAGTAAGGGAGTAAAGGCGTGACACTGCTGTGCTTCTGATGTGCCGACCAGTTTTGGTCCACTCTGGCATTCAGATTAAAGATGTTGAGTCTTGGAGTTCATTGTGCCCCCAACAGAAACCACACTGAGTTTCTGTCTGCGGGTTTGTTTACATGTTTTAATATGTCTGAAACCATGGATTGGCCCGTAGACGCATGATACAACACGAGAAACGTGAAAACATGAACTTTTGGTGTGTAGTGTTATCCTATATGGGAAGAAACTGCAAGAATTTGACATTGAGAGCTGGCCAGCGAAGAAAGTCTGCAGACAAGACAACACACAGTCATTGTTCGGCTGTAAGCAGGGGCTGCACGCTGATTAAACAGCCCGCGGCCAACCATGCATATTACCTCTCTACTGCAAACAGAAAGCCCGGCAGAACTTGTGTTCAACCAGTCTTTAAATGTGTAGTTTGCTTACTTTTATTTGCATATGTGTAGTTTGGTTTCAAATACATTTTCTTACCACACATAGATACTTCCAAAGAGTATCCAGCCAGGTTTCAAGCACCTTAGAACCAACAGGACAGTTTCAAAGAGCTGGTACTGGTTCAGTCTAAGGTTTCACCATGCTAAGCATTTGGGCGTTCCACACGACAAGCTGTGATGGTTTGCTATGCCTTAGATGATTTAGTGAAGGTGTCAAGTATTCATGATCAAAGTGTTTGTTGTTGGTGTGGCTTCCTTGTCCTGAAGCCCTGGTCCTCCGGTAACCTGTAACAACCATGTGGGCGGGACTCTCACCTCCACAAGCTTCTCTGCAACAGAAACCCAAGTGAATTTTTTGAAAATGCCAGACAATAGCTGCAGGAATGTGCTTCAGGTGATTGGCTTACTCCAGTGCTTCTCTTTAAAGACACAATACACTTTATTCATCCCGGACACAGAATCTGGGAATGCCTAAACCCTTAATTGTGAACCAATATTAAAGAAATCCTCTCTTATCGATGGGCTGTATTGATTGATTGATTCTTACTATCTGTCTTTAGAAGGCAACTTAAGTAAACACATGTGAGGATGCAGTAAGAATAGATGTATAATATCCATAGGTGCTCCTTTGTGTGGATGTTAGGGAGGCACTTGGAGGCTGGACTGTTCCACTCTGATCCCAGCGGTATTGACTTGGTTCGATCGTCAATAACCTTGAACAAGTTTACATTAAAAAAAAAAAAAAAATCTCATCGGGAAACTTTTAATGTGTCAATGTGACTTCTTATAATTGACTGTCCTTTCCGGTTTAATCATTATGGCTTTATCACTTTAACACGTGCCATCGTTTCCTTCTGATTAATCTTTTCAGGCAGGAGATTATGAAATGGAATGGCTGGGGATACAGTGACTCCAGGTTCCACTTCAACAAGAAAGGCCAGGCAGAGTTCACCGGCAAAAGGTATGTTTTCAGTGCAGTCCCACAGGGCTGGTCCGTCAGGACGCAGAATGGCAGCTCTTGGTGGCGATCCTCCGCCTTATTGAGAGGACTCGAGCATTTTGTAGCACTGCAAAATCCTACATCAACGCGGCATGCAGAGAGGTGCTGCCTGTGGTTGTTTACACAGGCCACCTTTACGTTTTCATCCCTGCTGTACCCAGTGAGTTGGCCCCTCTTTGATATGGTGCTACTGCCATCTAGTGTCTGACATTGGCATTGCTCGCTCACCCACAAGAGTCCCGGGCTTTGGTTTTTCTGTAACTAAAGACTTGCATGATGCGTCTTAATATAAACTGGTGTTTCAGAGGCTATTGGCATGTGGTAGTAACTGCCCGTAACAAAAAAGAAAAGCCTAAAATGTGGCTTTTGCTTGAGTGCTGTGGCTCTTCAGTGGTCGGATGTAGTTTAGGTTTTTAATTAAGAAAGGCACGGCCCGCTGTCTGCATCCGCTGCTGTTTTTTTTTATTTTAATCCCCGTTCTGGTTCCCCAAAACAAAGCCTGCGCCGCGCCTCCCCCCCTCTGCAACCGCGGCGCGTGACCTTAGAACACGCGGCCTTGGGACGCCAGACAAGTCAACACGGCCTGCAAAGTGCACATGTGGCGTGCCAAGCGGCAGTGTGGATGGCAGCGGACACGGCCAGCCCCACGCGCCGCCAGGCTCGCTGGCCGCTTTCTCTCCACGGAAAGTGTGGGTGGGCAGCAACACGCGCCGACCGCCCCCCCCCCCCCCCCCGAAATGAAAGAAAGACCCCACTCCTCCCCCCCCTCCCCTCTCCCCCCCTCCCCTCCCCCAGGGCCGATGCAATAGAGGCTTTTTCATCAAAGAATGTGCTCCGTGGTCTCTTGGACACAAAGGCTCGCCACAGTCCCCCCCGATGGCCCCGGCCCGTGCCAGCGGCTCCATTATGCAGGGCCTGGCCGGGGCGGCCGCACGGACAGCGCCGCCGACTACGGCTTGGCGTGCCTGATAATGTCCTTGGACTCCGACACCCACACAGTCCATTCTTATTACACAGACCCGGGCTCCGGCGCCCAGAAACAATGGGCCCCGCTGCAGCGGGAGCCATGCTGAGGATTTACAAGGCATGGCTTCCCTCAAGCTGAGAGCCGCGCCCAGCGAAAAGGGCCGCGCTGGGTTTTTAATTTATATTAACGGCATGTATTATTCACCACCGTGTTTCCCCCCGTTTCAGGTATAGGCTGAGCGGTATGCTCATGCCGAGTTTGAAAGACTGGTTCGAAGACACGTTCGGAGCCAATGTCCAGCATAAAAACTTTGCAGCGGTAAGCGTTCTCCTCATGCCCACATGCTTCTGGTTATTCTTCTGACATAAGAATAACATTCTGATGACATCATCGCTGTGTACGACCCCCCCCCCCCCGGTGCCACACGCCGCCTCCTCTCCCGTACTCATTGAACCAACCCCCGCTCTCCCCAGCCCGCCCCGAGCCCGGGCGCCGTCAAGCCCCCGACCCTGAACGAGGCCTTCGTGGCGGAGGTCAAGTCCACGGGCATCCCCCTCTCCTCGGACGCCGAGGACCGCGTCTTCCGGGGCCACGGTGAGGCCGGCCCCCCTCCTTGTTGTCCTGTATTCTCTCCATCCGTCTTCTGATGTTTCAGTATGCCGTGATTCCTAATCCTCCCCTTTTTCTTTTGTTGTTGTCCCCTGTTTCTCTCTACCAGGACACTGTTTGCACGAGATCTTCGCCCTGCGGGAGGGCAAAATCGGACGCGTGCCGGACATGGTGGTGTGGCCGAGTGAGTCTGGGGGGGGGGGTTCTTACGGGGGTGTAGGGGAAAAACGGAGGTTCTGTCTTAAAAATAGACCGAACCTCCTGCGTAGTGGGGCCCGGCCCCACGCCCAGGCACATTTCCCGTGTGGGCGGGCGTGATTTAAAGGGTTAATCTGTGCCAAGGCGAGGGGGTATTAATATGCATGAGTGTAGGATTAATAAGAAGCATGGGGGGGGGGGTGGCAGACACCAGATACTCGCCGCCCGTCCAGAACAGAGCAGCCCCGTGAGTTACGAGCGTGAGATTGGTTTGCCGGCGCTGGGAGGCTGTCTGCTCCTCTGTCATCATCGTAAACGAGCGACGGCAGGAAGTGGATCAGCAGGTTTCTGATCTGCGGGAACTGTAAACCTCATTCCGAAAAACAACAAATTCCGATTGTCGCTCTGCTCCCCCGCCCCTCGCCCGGACGCCGTTTGAACCCGGTGGTAACGAGGCCCAAGCGGAAACAGAGTTGAACCCCTCGCCGCGCGCGCAGCGTCGACATTTTAACTGTCTCGTAAATCCTGACCAGTCCGGTGGCCGCGCCGCGTTCAGTGAGTCTGAAGGTGGACGGAGAACCGGACCGCAGTCCGACCCACCGGGCAACAGGCAATCGCACCGGAGAACCGTGCTCGGTTCCCCCTGCTGTTCTTAATATTTCTCACGCAGCGTCGCGGCTACTCCCCGGCTCTAGCGGTGTACTTCATCTGCTGCATCGCGTCGGGGGAGCTGTGTTCCGCAGGCCGAAAGCCTTTGCACCAAATCGTGACGACAAAGTGTGTTCTGAACGAGAAGCCAATCTCTCCCCGAGCCCCCGACGCCCCGGAGGTCGGCCGAGCGAGGCCGCGTGGGCGGCGGCTCTCGCTGCAGGGTGAATAACGGGCGTGGGAACAGTGGCCGGACACACCGCAGGCCCATCGATCCACCGCATCCCACCTCCCAATCACTAGAGACTGTGGCGTCATGCTCTCCGGCTCCGGCTCAGAATGCCCCCGGGCAGACCGGAGACACCTTCCTCAGCCCCCAGCCTCAGCCCCCAGCCTCAGCCCCCAGCCTCTCCCCCCAGCCTCTCCCCCCAGCCTCTCCCCCCAGCCTCTCCCCCCAGCCTCAGCCCACAACCTCAGCCCACAGCCTCCCCGCCCACCCTCACCCCCCAGATCAGCCCCATCCTGTTCTCCAAGTCTCCCTGTGCTCACAGTGCAGCGCCTCCAGGGCACTCTGTGCATTTATTTATAGTCTTTAATGGGGCCGTGGAGTTCGCTGTCCTGGGGGGGGGGTTCTCTCTCTGGACCGCAACAGGTGTACGCTGTGTAATCCTGGGCTGTTTTCATTTCATTGCCATTAGACAATGAAAAATGATTGCAATTACCTTTTTTTTTCCCTTTAACGACGTGTGTCTTCATTGTCACGGTTGTGCTGCACTTCACAGACTGCCACGACGACGTTGTGAAGATTGTGGAGCTGGCGTGCAAACACAATGTTTGTTTGATACCATATGGCGGTGAGTAGCTGCCTATCGCTCGTCTATTTCATCGTAAAAAAATTTGATATTGACACATGCTGTTAGCAGTGCGTGTGTGTGTGTGTCTTTAAATTTCACAGGCTCATCATTTCTAGTGCGCAGTTAATTCCTTTACTTTTGAAATCATAAACGTCCCTCTGGGTGAGGTGGGTGTGTTACCTGCCACGCAGCACAGAACAGGGCCGGGCCTGTCGGCCTGCAAAATGAAGCCCTGGGGATAAGCGCAGCGGAGGGATAAAGCAACAAAGCCATGAACCGGTTCATAAAGCAGACACAATGGAGCGAAGTGTTGCACCTGAACCTCCGGGCACACAGAGAGAGCCACGCGGAGAGGAGCATGGCCTCCTCCTCCTGCTGCTGCTGCTCCTCCTCCTCCTCCCAGCGTGGCAGCGTCTCTCCTCTCGGCCTGTTGTCTCCAACGCACTCCTCCTCGCTGGCCTGCACTCAGGCCCATATATCCAACTAATATACCGCCATATATTTGGCCGGATGGTTTGGAGAGCATTTAGTAGCTGCTTTGTCTTGTCTGCGCTTGGCGTGGGCCCTGCGCTGCGTTGGTTTTGGTAGTCCGTACATCATCGTAAATACATCATCGTGTGTTTCGATGTGTCACGTGGAGAAGGTTTTAGTGGCCGCTCTGTCTTGTCTGCGGCGGACGTCGGTCTCTGCTGTTGTTTTTGCTCGTCTGTATATCATCCTAATTGTATCGTATATTCGGGATGTATAATTTGGGGAGTGTTTATGAACTGCGTTGCGTCGTCTGCTGTCGGCTGACGTTTGTTGTTGTGTTGTTGTATGTCATCCTGAATGTCTCATCATACATGGGGATGTATAATCCGGACGTTGTTGTGGAGCGCGTGCTTTGTTGCTCCGTTGCTGCGGGCCTGACGGTTGTCCCTCCCCAGGTGGTACGAGTGTCTCCAGCGCCTTGGAGTGCCCCCTAGAGGAGAGCCGCTCCATCGTCTCCCTGGATACCTCTCAGATGGTAAGAGCTCTCCACGGCCCCCTGTAGCTGCTGCTCCTCAGCCCTGTTCCGCTGAAGGTGTGATGACAGGGGGATACGCAAGTATTCCCCCTCCCCCCTACTAATGAACTGCGTTTTCACATTCACACCTTTACCATGACGAGCTTCTCGGGCACACGGCCAATGGCGCTGAAGACCCAATTAGAAATACGAACACGCGTTTACATTTGAAAAGGACGGCGTGTCTCGGAGCCCTGGTTCTTTTTGAAGTGACGCCGAGACATCGATTATATTTATGTGCCATCTGGACGCCGCTCGTCGGCCATTTTGGCGAGGATCCGACATGGACACCGTCAGCCGGTGTGCGGGGGGTCAGGGGTCAGGGAGGAGGCGGGTCCAGGGATGGGGGAGGGACAGGGGAGTGGGGGAGCAGATGAAAGAGAGCCGCTTGGCAGGAAAAGCAGATCTTTTTACTACCTTCTGGAGGAGTTATTGATTCCAGGTGTGGATGGAGTCGGCGCTGTGGGGGGAAAGGAAGCCCCCGCTGCTACTGCTGGGTTTAAACGCCAGGGGGTTGTTTGTCGGGTCGGGCCGTACACACCGCTTAACCTTAAGGGACCGAGCCGTACACTCCGGTTAACCTTAAGGGACCGAGCCGTACACACCGGTTAACCTTAAGGAACCGAGCCGTACACACCGGTTAACCTTAAGGGACCGAGCCGTACACACCGGATAACCTTAAGGGACCGAGCCGTACACACCGGTTAACCTTAAGGAACCGAGCCGTACACACCGGTTAACCTTAAGGGACCGAGCCGTACACACCGGTTAACCTTAAGGGACCGAGCCGTACACACCGGTTAACCTTAAGGGACCGAGCCGTACACACCGGTTAACCTTAAAGGACCGAGCGGTACACACCGGTTAACCTTAAGGGACCGAGCCGTACACACCGGTTAACCTTAAGGGACCGAGCCGTACACACCGGTTAACCTTAAAGGACCGAGCCGTACACACCGGTTAACCTGAAGGGACCGAGCCGTACACAGCGGTTAACCTTAAGGGACCGAGCCGTACACACCGGTTAACCTTAAGGGACCGAGCCGTACACACCGGTTAACCTTAAGGGACCGAGCCGTACACACCGGTTAACCTTAAGGGACAGAGCCGTACACACCGGTTAACCTTAAGGGACCGAGCGGCTCTGCTGTCAGCTCGCCCACACCCCGCCCCCACCCCGCCCCCAAGCCACCCCCACCCCACCCCCGCCCCCACCCCGCCCCCACCTCGCCCCCACCTCGCCTCCACCTCGCCCCCACCTCTCGACCGGGTTCTTGTTCCACCGACGACCTCCTTGGTGGGGGAGCCCCCCCCCCCCCCTTGTTTAATTATCAACGGACTGCAAACCGCCCTTCGTCGTTGACCTTGTGGTGGGGGGGGGGCATGCGTGCATGCGTGCGTATGAAAGCCCCCCCTCTCTTGGAAAGATTCCTCCCTTTTTCACGACCCCACATCAAAAATCTTCTATTTTATACGGACTGATTAGTTGGAGCGATTAAGGCAACGTAATCAGGGAAAAGTCGTCGCTTTTTTTTTCAAAAACTCCTAAAAACTCAAACGAGTGTTCCTTCCTCGGATTCAGCCCGCAGGCCCTTTTTAGAGGCTTTTTCCCTTCATGTTCCACAGCATAAACAATGTTGGCTGAATCTCTTGTAATCAAACTTTATGACCCACCAGACATGTCTTTGTTGTTTTGTTTTGTTGCACTGCAGAACCGCATATTGTGGATTGATGAGAAGAATTTAACAGCCCACGTAGAGGCTGGCATCGTGGGCCAGGACCTGGAGAGATTGGTGAGTACTGTACATCTACAAACGCCACTCTCGTCTTTACACACGCGCGCACCCTTCCAACGGCTACGCTGTACACGCTGAAGGAGAGGCGAGACGTTTTGCCTCCGTTGCGTTTTTCTGTTAACTACATACACAGGTTCCCCCCCGCTCCACCACCGCGGGTCTATACGTAGGTTTACAGGGACCGCCTGCAGTTTGAAGTTAAACAGGAGGAGAGCATTAAAGAGTAGAGATTAGTGATGGAGGCAGCCGATGTGAGCAGATGGCACCATCAAGCTAATTCAGAAAAATGGAGACAGAGCAGGCTTCTGATGTAGAGGAATGCATGAGCTGCATTTCAATCAGACATACCTCCGCAGCTTGGGGGGGGCATTTTGACAGAGCAGATGGGTGTGCGTTAAAAAGTGCCTTACAGGGGATTGGTGTCATAAAACACAGACTGACATTATACTCCCTGTCACACCAACCTCTTGGGCCTGCAGGGAGTGTGTGTGTGTGTGTGTGTGTGTGTGTGCGTGTGCGTGTGCGCGTGCGTGTGTGTGTGTGTGGTCCCATGGGGGTAATGTGTGTGCTCCATCTGAGGCCGCGATGGTCTTCCCCCTGTTCTGGGCTTGATGAGAGGCTGACCGGGCCCGTGCTCCAGCACGATTGGTTCTGTTTCTCTACCGAAGCGACCAGGCCTGTGGCAGCGCGACGCGCCAGCCGAGAGGAGAGACATTACGCCAGGATACTCCTGAAAGTCATTTAATGTTGGCCTGTAGGGTGGCGCTATAAGAATAAGTTTTCAGGGGGGCTGTAAAATTAAAGTTGAGTCAAGATGCAAACATCTTTCCAAATACTTGCCTTGTTGTCCACACCACCTGCTCGAAGGCGACGAAGAGCGGGTTGAAGACGATGGAGCTTGTATCTCACGACATCACAATCCCGCTGCCATTTTGGGAATGTAGGGCCATCAGCCTGTGGGTTACTGTGTGTGCGGCCATGGTTCTTTTGGTTGTCGTTTAGTCATTTCTGTGAAACGATGTTAACACTATATTTACATGGACTCCAGTACCACAGCTCCCAATATGGTTGAGCGACAAAAAAAAAACCTCCCATAATGCACTCTGATGACCCCTCCCCCCTTGCGTCCGCAGCTCAACGAGAGCGGCTACTGCACGGGCCACGAGCCGGACTCCATGGAGTTCAGCTCCCTCGGGGGCTGGGTGGCCACGCGGGCCTCGGGCATGAAGAAGAACATCTACGGCAACATCGAGGACCTGGTGGGCGCCGACCTCCGCCCTCTGCCTCGGATCACCGGGGCGTGACCCAGATAGACCCCCCCCCGACCCCCACCCCCCGGCCCCCCGGCGCTATCTGGGTCACGCCCCGGTGGTCGTCGGCACCAGTCACTCAGTCACTCAGTCACTCAGTCACCTGGCTGGAGTGGCCCTGTGCGTGTGGACCTTGTGTCCTCCAGACTGTGTGTCCTCTAGTTCTGGTTGAAATATGTTAATATTTGACCGCATGTCACCTGGCAGACGCATACCCCTTTTCCCATGTTTGATGTCTGGTGTGTGTGTGTGCGTGTGTGTGTGCATGTGTGCGTGCGTGCGTGCGTGTGTGTGTGTGTGTCCGCGCGCGTGCGTGCGTGTGCGCCCAGTTGGTCCATGTGAAGGTGGTGACTCCGCGGGGGGTGATGGAGAAGAGCTGCCAGGTGCCTCGCATGTCCACCGGCCCAGACATCCACCACTTCATACTGGGATCAGAAGGTACGCCGCGGTGTGTGTGTTCTGTGATGTAGTAACAGAGGAGGCGGTGTGTGTGTGTGTTCTGTGATGTAGTAACAGAGGAGGCTAACAGCAGGGTGATTCTCACGGCTCTTGACATGTTTAACATTAACCAGCCTCGATGGGAACCCTTGATCCTGCGTGTGTGTTTGTGTGTGTGTTCGTGTGTGTGTGTGTGTGTGTGTGCGCGTGTGTGTGTGTGTGTGTGCGTGTGTGTGTGTGTGTGTCCGTCCTGGTTATGAAACTGCCAGTGTCCTACCTCCCCACCCCACTGCAGCGCAGTGTCCTTGTGTGGGCCCACAGAGAGCAGTCCTGCCATATGCCAGCTGCCCACCGACGTGTGCGTGTAGTCGACACACGTACGCACACACACACACACACACACACACACACACACACGTACACGCCGTGGCGTGCATAATGAGGAGGTGGAGAGGCTGTTGGCAGCGCTGTGTTCAACAGCTGTGGAGGCGAACTCCGCGCTCGCCCTACAAAGCTCGGTACGGGCTACTAGGGGATGACTGGTGCAGATCTGTAATTCATCTCTGTGGGCGTAAAAAGGCACAGCTGTCAGAGAGGTCCCAGCGAAATGTCTTCCGTTTTGCTTTTTTTTTGCGTGTTTCGTGCCTGGAAGCAGCCGGGTTCGCCTGGGGGGGGGGGATGGGCGGACCACCGTGCCAGGGCCCGGGTCCGGGTCCACAAACCTCTGAGCGTGTGAATGAATTCATGTTAAGCGTTTGACATTCAGCGGTCAAACATTCGTCACGACAGTACCCCACTGCCCAGGCCCCCCTACGGTGTGGGGGGAGAGAGAGGGGTGTGAGGGAGAGAGAGGGTGAGAGAGAGAGAGAGAGAGAGAGAGAGAGAGAGGGTGAGGGAGACCTAACGGTGGATTTCCCGGGAGGTCGCTGCCGCGTTGCCGTGGTGATAATTATGGGCTGGGCTGCGGCTGGGCCCCCCGGACCCCCGCGCCGCCGCCACGCCGCATGCAGAGTGCAACACATCCATTTCAGCCTGGAATGAGCACAGAACCTTCCGGTGGCGTGACAATCAGCATGCCGCCGCGGCGAGGCTCCCCTTGTCGCCGCTGACCTTGAAGTGGCCTGAATGCAAAGCGTACCCACCCACCCACCCACCCAGTGCTCTGAGGAGCTCTGATTGGAATAATCAATATTAATCACTTTCTCTCACTGGGGGGGGGGGGGGGGGGGGGGGCAAACCCATGCTAATGCGGTGAGGCGGAGGGTGAGGCGGAGGGTGAGGCGGAGGGTTATGCGGGGGGGTGATGCAGAGTGCGGCTGTGTTTATTCCCGAAGCAAAGCCCCGGCCCGACGAGTGCAGCGCTGCCCCGACGTGGCTGGGGGGACGGGGGGGGGGGAGACGGGGGAGACAGGGGGGAGACGGGGGAGACAGAGGGGCGGGGAGACCTCCGGCTGGGCTGCGGGGAGACGCCGCGCAACTCGCAGTAATAAATACACGTCAACCTCAAAATGTCTGTTGCATAGGGAGAGTCACAGTGGTAATGGATTTAGCCCGACCTTCCTGTTCCTTACGTCTCTGTAGTTAAATTTCTCTCTCTCTCTCTCTCTCTCTCTCTCTCTCTCTCTCTCTCTCTCTCTCTCTCTCTCTCTCTCTCTCTCTCTCTCTCTCTCTCTCTCTCTCTCTCTCTCTCCTCTCTCTCTCTCTCTCTCTCTCTCTCTCTCTCCTCTACTCTCCCTAAACTCTGTTATTCTGTCTCATTCTGCCTTTGCTGCTCTCTCTCTCTCTCTCTCTCTCTCTCTCTCGTCTTTCTAACTCTGTCATGCTCTTTCTTCCTCCACTATGGCTCCTCCTCCTGCCTCGCTCCCTCTCCCCCTGCCTCCCTCTCTCTCTCTCTCTCTCTCTCTCTCTCTCTTCTCTCTCTCTACCTCCCTCCCTTCCTCCCTAACTCCCTCTCCTGGCTGTGGCTCCTCCTCCTTTAGTGTTGGGACAAACCAAATGGCCCTCCTGAGAGGGGGGGGGGGGGGTTGGTTGGGGAGGAGCTACAGATGTTTTCCAGCGCGCGGCAGTGGAACGTCCCAGCGTGTTCCGGCGGGGCCACTAGGGAGCAGCATGTCACATGGTGTGTCATGTCGGAGCGGTCGTTAAACTCCCCCCCTCCTCCTCCCCGTCCTCCCCCTCCTGCCTCCCTCCTGCCTCGCCCC
>JAXIVH010000010.1:2927707-2945207 GCA_036785325.1 Urophycis tenuis | reverse complement strand
TGACGCCTGAGCCCAGGTCTGCGCAGAATCTCCCTACAGCAGCTACAGCGGGCTGCTGAGAGAGTAACTGATGTGTCCATCGTGTGTTGAAAAGCAGTTTGTGTGTGTGTGTCAGTCCTTGTGTGTGTGTGTGTGTGTGTGTGTGTGTGTGTGTGTGTGTGTGTCACTCCATTTTGAGTCAGTAGTGTACATATACTGACACAATGAAACTTTGAGTCCAGTCCATACCTGTTTTCGGTGTCTGCGCTGCATTTGGGCGACAGGAGCTCAAAGGACTTGGTGAACTTCACCACCTGCAGAGTTTCAGAGGACACGATGAGAAGGTGCTCAACACCTGGGAAGCACACAGCCCAGATACACACGCTGCTGCCATATAGAAAGATGTGTGTGTGTGTGTGTGTGTGTGCGTGCGTGCGTGCGTGAGTGCGTGTGTCTTTGTGTGTGTCTGTGTGTGTGTGTGCACAATAACAGGGACCTGTTGCATCGTTTTGATTTGAGTTTCTCAATTACTTTACTTTTACATTGAACAGCAAGCATTAATAATTCATTCATTCATTCATACGGTAATGAGATGTGGTTATGCACATATATATATATCTGTCTAATGGGCCAGATGAAATATGATGTACTATATACACTGTGTGTGTGCGTGTGTGTGTGTGTGTGTGTGTGCGTGTGTGTGTGCGTGTGTGTGTGTGTACCGGGGACTCGATGTCCTCCAGCAGCTGTACAGAGCAGCGTTCACACTTGAGCAGCGTCTGGGCGCGATGCATGATCTTCCTCACGATCTTCTCCAGGTCCGTCTGCTCCTCAAACAGGTCGTTGACCACCTCCAGCAGGGCCTGGCGGCAGCGGGAACACGCAGTAACACACCGGGAACACGCCGGGAACACGCCGGGAACACGCCGGGAATACGCCGGGAACACGCCGGGAACACGCCGGGAATACGCCGGGAACACGCCGGCCAGCGGACAGCGAGGACCACTCAGACGCCCCTTCTTCACGATGAAGACGTTCCTTCTGGCCGAGCTGTTAGCACACTGTCAGCATTCAGCAGCAGAGCTCCCCGTAATCAAAATAAATTAGCCTACGCATCTGTGGCTATGTCCACCCAGTTAAATACCAGCAGGCATAAAACCCAGCCTTCATCCCTCCTCCTCCACCTCCCCTCCTCATCCTCCTCCGCCCGCTCCGTCTCCTCCTCTTCCCCTCTCCCTTCTGCTCCTCCACCTCCTCCTGCTCCTTCCTCCTCCTCTCCCCCCTCGTCCCCCTGCTCCTCCCTCGCAGGGCTCTATGTTCCCATGATGCTGTGTTCAGAGATCAATGTGTGACAAGCATTAGTGCCTCTGTGGATGTTCCCCGTCTGACTTACAGCCTTCCACAGCCTCCCCCACCACCACCACCACCACCACAGCCTCCACCCACCACCACCTACATCATCACCACCACCCCCACCCCTCTACACCACCACCACCATCATCACCATCACCCCCACCACCACCACCACCACCTCCACCACCACCACCACCACCACAGCCTCCCCCCACCACCACCACCACCACCACCTGGTTCCCCATCTCCACCCCCCGCCCGGCGAGTGCAGCCGGGGGAGAAGTAACCCCGGGAGCCGGAGAGGACCTCCATGTAAGCTGTCTGACCCCTCCCACCCACCCTCACCCCCACCCCCCTCACCCCCCTCCACAGACACACTGCAGTGGCAGCAAGTATGTTACTGTCGATCAATACTTTGCCTCGCTGTCAGCAGCGGGAGAGAGCGAGGGAATGCTGATCCCAGCGATGGAGGTGAGCGCGTGGGTGGCGGTGGGCGGGCGGGGGCGGGGCTACGGGCCGAGCCGGTCACGTGACGCGCTGCACGCCGCTTACCCGACTGCGGTCGTACTCCTTCCTGGAGGCGGCGAAGAGCTGGGCGTTGGAGATGGCGATGCCACAGAAGGGAAGGTACATCTGCAGCACCTGTGGACACAGCAGGGGGGCGCGGGTCAGCGCTGCACTGCTTTCTACTGGAAAGGTGTTTCGTTTGTTTTAATGAGGAGTTTTGTGGATAAGGTGCTTGTGTTTCAACACGGCTTGTGTTGAAACGTGCAAGTGAACGGGGGGGGGGGGGGGGGGGGGGGCAAACAGAAACAAGAGCAGAACAGGGGTCCCGATGGGAGTGTTGACGGCACCCACTTCAAAAGGAAGGGGACGATGCAATATTTACATCCCCACCACCACGGCTCCTGAGCGGAGCGATGAAGAATGGTCCTCCATCAGCATCATTAGTTGCCGGGACAACTCCATCAATTCAGTTGACACTTCACCGTTTCACAAAATAGTTTGACCGCGGGCGCCGCGAGGCCGAACAATTGATCCACACAATATTTCCTGTTTGATTACAACGCTTCTGCCGTCCAATAATACTCAAATAAATCCTGGGCGCCGGCCTCATTGAATATTGATGATTATTATTTCCTGCTGTTCACCAGCGCCGCCGATCTATAAAAGCCCTGCACTCCCCCCGGTGCCCAGGGGCGGCGCCGTCCTCCGTGGCGTTCCTCATCCGATGACGGCGGGCCGTAGCGCCGGCGTTTCCGTGACGGAGGGGCTGGGGTCCGGGCAGCGTCCCCCCGCCCCACCCCCGCCTGTGGGGGGCTTATCTGAGGGCCGCTGACTCCACAACAAGGAATCAATAGAATTTAGGCCGCTTGCTTCCACACTCAGCCCCTTTTGTTTGGCTATCTATCTTTAGCATCTGGCCGACATGTAAACAATGCAATCCCTCCCACCACGCCGGCTAATATTTACCAAGCCCTCCTGTGTGACCGGAAGGTCGAGAAGGAAAAAAAAAAAAAAAAAAACAGCTCCACAATACATGAATGAGAAGTTGTTCAGCTGCGGCTGGAGATACAGGGGTGTCTCCTTCACATTGTACCAGAGATACCGCATCAGGGGCGCGTTGAACAGCCATTACTGGACATGCAGAGCATGGCACACATGGAAGACTGTGTGTAGAAAGGCCTATATATATTAAACACACACACACATGCACACACACACACACACACACACACACACACACACACACACAGTAAATAACGCCCGATAGAATTGCAGTATGTGTATGTGTGTATCAGGGTCTATATATATTTAGTGCGCACACACACCGTATATAGTACATCATATTTCATTTGGCACATTAGACAGATATATATAGAACCATATTTCATTACCGTATGAATGAATGACTGAATTATTAATGACCACTGTTCAATGAAAAAGTTAAGTAATTGAGAAACTCAAACCAAAACAGAGCGACGCGCCCCCGCCCCCCCCGTCATATTAAATTCCATAAACTACCTCTCACATATTGCACTGCCGAACACACTGCCGTCACAACTAACGAGTCCCAACAAGCCCCGGTCACGCCGTCGCACCCCACTCCCGTCCCCAGTGCACGTGCGCGAGCATGTGTCTCCGTGTTTCCAGCTCCTCTTCCGTGGAATTCTCTCATAATGCTGCTGCTGCTGCTGCAGAGCAGCTGTGGCCACGACAGCCTCAGCAGGAGCCGATTCATTAGGCGGTAGGACGTTGGGGACCCGGCTATGGATCTGCCGGTGGAATGAGCGGTCGGAGGAAGCCCGAGAAAAGAGCTGCTCGCTCTAATTACGTTGTGTCAGCCGGGGCCATTATAGCGCGGCTGCAGTACAAACAAGCCGAGAGACCTGTGGACTGAGCGGTAAAGAGTGGTTTTAATAACACAACTCACTAGCAGAGGCAAACGGCAAGCGGTTCTCTAACCCCATGACTTCCTGTTGTACACATGTTAGCGACACACAAACACACACACACACACACACACACACACACACACACACACACACACACACACACACACACACACACACACACACACACACACACACACACACACACACACAGTGAATACCTGCTGCTCGCCGACTCAGCGCGCCCGTTGATCTGTTGTGTGCTCGTTGTGTTTTGATCATGCCGTATCTGGCTAACCAGATGTATTAGAAGTGACTTCATGTGAGGGTGTATATGGGGAGAGTAAATTGAATGCACCAGCAACACAGAACACAGCTCTTTGTTTCGCCTTTACGGTATGTTATTTCTAAAACGATATAACGTGGAAGTGTCCTGCTTGTGTCAGCAACACAGTGGGTGGCAGTTTTCCCACCCCAAAATGCATTTAGCAAAGATTGCCTGTTTATGGCAGTGTCATGAAATATGGATAGAAATTCCACTGTGTGACTTTTATTATTCAATTAGGTTATCAATAATGTCAGCCCCCCCCCCCCCAGGCTGGGAGGAATGATCGTGTCTCCACCCGCTGCGATGCTGGCCTCTCATTGGCTGTGATGCGGCCAAATGAGTGACATCACCAGTCGCCTGCTTCCCATTTCACTTCCTCTTCCCCATTACCTGTTACCTGTTGGGAACGGATCCTATGTCCACCTGCATGCTATGCTACTCCTGAGATGCTGCTGTTGTCGTCACAGCAGCACTGCGCTACGCGGTGCTGGTGGTTTGAACACGTTTTCTCCTTTGCGGTAGGCTACATTTCTTATGAAATACATCGGAATGAATTAAAAACAGCAGCACGGCAAAAAAAAAAACCAACATTGTGTGAAGCAAAAGGTACAGCCCTGTTGTGTTTAGCATCACTATTATTACACTCCAGTTAATAAATGCTGAACCAAACAGAAGCCGCGGTCGAGGGGTTGTGATTAAACATGAATAATTAAATTGTTCGGGAACATTAAACCCGGCCGGCACCATCAGAGGGACTGGTGAAGTACATCTCACATCGGTGCAACATGTACTTCTGGTTTAGTCACACTCTGCTCCTCTTCCTGAACGCCTCCAAGAGAAATAAACATTTTTCAGCGAAGGCTGACTTTTCTTTTTTAGAAGGCTTTTAAAAGAAGCCTTCAGAGGAAGGCTTCAGGGTTTGCAGCAACATGCGCACGGCTGCACGGAGGTCCTTGATTCAACAGACCACTGCGTTTCAAGATCTTTGAAATAGCTGAAAAATAACATTAAACGTTCATCCAAACATAATAATTTCCACCATAGGAAAGGCATAATAGGACCAAAGATGCGGGATATGTATGTCTGTTGATCTTTATGACAGGATTTGGACCAGATTTCACCACTCTGTACCACCCCCCATCGCCACTTCCTACAAACACCAGGTCAATTAGCAGCTCCGTCCTGACACCACGGCTCCAGTAATAATAGATGGCTCATCCAAGCTAATTTGTTCTGCTGAAAAAAAAAAGCAGATCCAATTAGTCGTGATGAATGATCCTCGATCAACATAAACCATACTGTCACACTTACTAAACCCACCTGGGTGAAAGTCTTAGGGGGAAAGGTCTGACGGGGAGCCAATAGGCGAGACACGGTGTGTGTCATTTCAAATGTTGGGTTAAAGCTGCTCGAGGTAAGATTCAAGAGTTGTAAAGAGAGAGCAGAAAAAAGCGTCAGAGAGCAAGCCAACCAAAGTCGCTCACCACCATTAACAAGTGTTGCATTCACACACCTGTGATTGACAGGCGAGATGGATTCCCCGAACCAATCAGGAAAGAGTTGCCCTGATTGGTCAGATATGAGCCAGGCACAGTCTGAAATCTAATTTGGCTCATACAGAAGTCAAAAATATTGTCATGAAGCATTTCATTGAATAGGAGCTGATGAGTGACTGGCATTTCTAACAAGTTACACTCAAATAATAGCTTTTGAGCGTAATTTGTTAGGTAGGTCTGCACAATTTTGTGTGGCATTTGCTAAAATCCACGAGTCTTCCTGTAAAAGTCCACAGCATGCTTTAGAACCCCTGGCAATCCTCATAGGTCATTAAAACAAAACAGAACCACTGAAATCCAATTTAATGGCAATAAAGAAACAGCAGCTAAAGGGAAGAGGAGGTCATTTCATGACAGGCTATTACAGCAGCTACGGTAAAACCCCCATAAAGACCACTATGAGCCTAAATATGTCTGCTAATTACTCAGATCTCCTCGGCCGGCCCCGGGCCCACAGCTCATCGCTTGGAAATCGTTTTGACATAAATGTCACCGATGGGATGAACTGGGCTCTGTTGTTTTGGTTCAGACGAGGCGGGAAAAACCCAGCTGTCTGATTGGGCCGACCGTGGCTGGGGAGCCGAGGTGATGGTGTGTGTGCGTGTGCGTGTGTGTGTGTGCGTGTGCATGCGTGCGTGCGTGTGTGTGGTGAGGGGGGTCTTTACATAACTCCACTCGGGCAGCTGTTGTGTTGCTCTCCCATGACATGGCACCGCGGTTCATACTCCGACGGCGGCAGTGCCCTGAAGCAAGGCATGAGGACACAGACTCGCTCATTCCAACTGGTTTAATTTAGCTGTCACTCACAGGGGCGGGGGGGGGGGGGGGTGGCGCCGGGACAGACTCTTGTTTTCGGAGGGAGAAGACCGATGAGGGCGATGGATGAGGACATTCAGACATACCAAGGAACGGGAGGAAACGGTGCAGCATCACAGAGGGGCTGCCTGGGAGAACCTAAACCATGGCAACCACGTTCTGAGATGGTGTGAGATAAACATCTCAGCTCAGTTGGCCAATGGATTCATCATTTACGATTAGAAACCCGTCTGCATTTATGTGTTTGTTCCAATCCTTTTATGTCTGCCATAGAAAAACTCTCATTATGGACGAGGCAATAAGCATCACATAGTTCTCATGTGTGTATTTCATTTCTGAGGATTTTTCTCATTGCAAACATCAATTTTACCACAACCTCAACGACAGGTCGTTCACAACACCGACGAGGAAAGTCTACACGTAAACACGTGAAGACGAGAAAGGATCATAGGAACCCAAAACAAACAAACATACACAGTGATTATGAGGACTGGAGCGTGGTCTCCAGGGAGAGCAGCAGGGTCACCAGAATCCAAGTTAAATAAATTCAACCGCCGTTCCTCCTTTGATAGAATATAATGAGACGACGCAATTACACACGTGCAGAATTATCGTGGGAGCTCCCCGACGGAGTTCCAACCCTGCAGGGCATTGTCCCGCATAACCACACAACGCAATTAAGACCGCGTGGCATTTAAAAACAATAAAGTGCTTTCCCATCTCGCAAGGTTCAAGTATATGGAAACCCCCATATGTTTTCATGCCGCTAAATCGTTATCTCTGGCTAATGCCCCTTTATTGCGGTATCACTTTACGGCCGGAAAAACAGAAACGCCGTGTGGATGTGCACTGTTTATATCCGTCGTTGCCGCTTGAAAGGCGTCTCTGAGGCCTCCGCACGCACGCTGGGCTCGCGTGGCGGCGCGGCGCAGCGCTCGTTCTGCGGCAGCCATCGCTGCATTAGCATGATGCTAATGCAACATGAAGCCTTCTGAAAATGTGCAATGGAGAAAAAAAAAAAAAAAAAAGATCTTCCCCATCTACATCAAACAGGAGACAACCCCGCAGAAGACACGTGATGCCTGGTGTGTTCACAGCCGTCGACTTTGAAGGGAACAAAAAAAAATAAAAACATAGACATACGTATGTATTTTCCAAATTAGAAAAAAAAAATATTCAGGGAGTCTATTCTAATTATTCGAATTTTACCTAATTTGTAATTTAATTTTATCCATCTATTTTGATTGGGTGTATAATTGATTTCAGACTATTTATTGGAAACCCAGGGAGCCAATTCAAGTGCAATGTCTTCATACATCCCATAATCACAGCGCCAAAGGGTTTCGCAGGGCACATGTTTTGAGAGCCCTCTAGCCCCCTAGCCCTCCACAGAGCATGCAGGAAGCTCTGTGAGTGGTTATCACTGCAGCTGCTGGAGCGGGGCAGCAGAGCGGTGACCCCTCCTCCAGAGATGCTGAGGGGTCGGGAGGGGAACGACCAGAGACAAAGAGCCAAGCGCCACTCAGGTGAACTACGCCTCCCACGGCGCTGGAACAACACATCAACACAGCAGGAGGCGCCCCTCCATCCACTCTGCCGGGCCGCGGGCCTGGCGCCGGGCTCTACGCGTGGGGGGGGCGCGGGGTAAAGGCGCGTGCTTCTCGGAGGCTGGAGTTTACCTTCTCGTCGTCCTCGGTGAACAGGGCGCCGCCGGGGCTCTTGTTGATGGCCTGCGCCACGCCGATGACCTCGCCGTCGCTGTTGCGGATGGGCATGCAGAGCAGGGACTGCGTCTTGTAGCCCGTCATCTTGTCGATCTCGTCACTGAACCGCCGGTCCTGAAGCGCCGGGAGGGGAGACGGGACACACCATGTCACGGAGCCAACGCACTCCGCGGAGCCTACACATGTCATGGAGCCTACGGTGTCATGTAGTCTACCATGTCATGTAGCCTACACATGTCATGTAGCCTACCATGTCATGTAGCCTACACATTATAAAGTCTAACCATGTCATGTAGCCTACGCATGTCATGTTGTCTACCATGTCATGTAGCCTACACATGTCATGTAGCCTACCATGTCATGTAGCCTACACATTATAAAGCCTAACCATGTCATGTAGCCTACACATTATGAAGTCTACACCTGTCATGTAGCCTACCATGTCATGTAGCCTACACAAGTCATGTAACCTACCATCTCATGTAGCATACACATAATGAAGTCTACACATGTCATGTAAGCCTACACCTGTCATGTTGCCTACCATGTCATGTAGCCTACACATGTCATGTTGCCTACACCTGTCATGTTGCCTACACATTATAAAGTCTAACCATGTCATGTAGTCTACACATGTCATGTTGCCTACACCTGTCATGTTGCCTACCATGTCATGTAGCCTACACATTATAAAGTCTAACCATGTCATGTAGCCTACACATGTCATGTTGCCTACCAATGTGTCATGTAGCCTACACATTATCAAGTATACACCTGTCATGTAGCCTACACAATATGAAGTCTACACATGTCATGTAAGCCTACACCTGTCATGTAGCCTACACAATATGAAGTCTACACATGTCACGTAAGCCTACACCTGTCATGTAGCCTCCCGTGTCATGTAGTCTACCATGTCATGTGGCATACCAAGTTATGTAGCAAACCAAGGCGAATGAAGAGGATTCAACGTTACAGGAATCACGCTGCCATTAAAAACATGACAGCTAGTGGTTTCCATGTCTTTTTGAGGCCCTACTTCAACAACAACACAAACAGACATGAAGGGATCCAAATGAGCCATACATGCTGTGTCAGTTACACGACCTGCAACAGTATAAGCAGTTGGAAATGGGGGTTCATAGTGACACCAGCAATGTAGGCCTACCATGAGCATAGATGCATGCTCGCTCGCTCCGACCATATTTTTTCCTGTTGTATTTTGTGTTACGGCATAGTGTCGTGTACTTTTTGTATAGATAGTCTTGGGTATTGGATAGTTTGTACTAGCTACAGGTGGCCCAAATGGATGGGATGGATGCACAGCGGCATCTCTACGCGATCGCTCCACAGTTGGCATTGAAATGATGCAGAAGAGGACGCACCTGATAGGCATCAGGGATGTTTACTGTCTCCCCGTGTTCCGCCACATATCCAATGATCCCTTTCCCCCAGGGAACCTGCACTTCGTCAGAGTTTCTCAGAGAAGGTAAGATTGTAATCCCTGCGTGCACGTCAAAGAATTTGGAGACGAGCGTCTTCTTGTTGGCCGAGCCCTCCACCAGAAACAAGGAGCAGCGGTCCGCGTCCACCATAATACACACAAACACCAGGATTTTGTAGCTCAGACTAGTCAGATCCAAATCGTTCGATATGTCTTTCACCAACTCCAGGAAGAACTCTCGCTCGTTGTGCTCCTTGAGGTAATATTTAAAATCCACCGCGGTGGACGGGTACTGGGGAATGTTAACCCGCGACTCCAGCAGAGCGCTGAGGATGTGCGCAGTGGTCGGAGGGAGAGAGCTGGCTTTCCTGAGCAACGCTCGCCTCCTCATGCTCGTCAGCGGTTCCTGAGCCCGGGAATTGACGTGCTCGTCGTAAGTTCTGTTGGCATTGATAGCCTTGGACCGGGCGAAAGTTGTGCGGAGCTCCTTCTGCGATGCCCGCCTCTGGATACCGTCGCCTCGGCTCGCCCAGCTCTCTTTACGCGCGTAGGGTTTCTCCGGCTCCGCAGCGGATGGAGTGGAGGATGCGGACGGTTTGCTCGCCTGGTGCGTCTTGAGCCATTTCTCCACCATGCTATGCTTCCCCTTTCGGTTTAAATAGTCCTCGAATAACTCCGGGTGTGTGTCAAGAAAAGTTTCCACGTCCGAGAAGACCATGTTTGACATTGCCATGTCTGCACTTCAGCTGGATGTCAGTCGCATCAAATCCATGGAGTTACAATAGATAGGTATCACGTACAGTCTCTCATTGGGGATCAAAGTAGAGAATCCGTGGACACCACAACTTCCTCAGAGGCATTCCGAGAGAAACTCCGCCGGAGCAGCCACAGATGCGGTCCCAGTCATCGTGCGGGGAGCGGATGCTACTGGAGACCCTCTGGAGCGCCAGCATATTCCCTCTAACATTTCCTCACTTTGGGCCGTAAATCATAAAACCAAGGAAACATACTCTGCAAATCCACCGTCACCAAACATGACGGAAGCGAGGGGGGTCGGTGCCGTAGACGTCCACTGTTTTTCCCACCCGGGCACCGTGGAGCCTCTCCGTCGAGCGCAGCTTCTCGTGTGCTGATGACGCCGGTGCGCGCGGCGCGCCGGAGGATGATGACGCGCAGGCCGTCACACAGAAGAAGCGTCTTCTCAAACCATCGACCGGTGGGAGACAATAAATAAACACGAGACAATATAATCGATCGTTTTTGGCTTCGTTCTCCTGTAATCAGCCCTTTGTTGTATGTAGGCCTATATATATCCTACTTCGTTTGAACGACGTCAAGCTAAAAGCAGAATCAGCGGTTGTCACTGTACAAAACGGATTACATTGAGCAGACAACAGCATTTCTATTCTTGCTTTCTGTTACTCAGAGATTATATACATAGTTTATCCCTACAGTGTAATGGCAGTTTGTAGATATAACACCCCAGTCCAGCCGTGATACCATTTTGCACAGACCAGCCTTCATGTGTGAGCGGTTGGCTATCACAATGTAAAATATTTTCAATGGCTTCTTTGAGGTTTTTTTTTTCTTAACTCATTTACATTTGTGTTGCCTGACATCCCATTTACACCTAATGCCAAGTATTTGCAGGTGTTACTTATGGACGCTAGATGGAGCTATACTCCAACTTTTAACAGACAAATACATTTAGACACAGCTGATTATTGCCCAACATGTCATACTTTTCCCTGCCTCACATTGACCGTATTCAACTGACAACTGAGAACATCTTGGTAGGACAGGCTTCGCCATGAAAGACAATAAATGTTGTTGAATATATTTTATTTAAGTGGTAAACTTTAAGACTTTCAAGTGTGCGCTAGTGTAAGACATCAAACAGAAACCCATCAAGGCACTTAGAGAACTAAGTGTCAGTTATCAACAATCCTTAACCAAAGAGGAGGAAACATATACAGTATTGCAGTAGAGTATAAAAAATATGGCTTTTTGGCATCTCAGGTCAGTAATACAGTATACAGTATACATATATAGTAATACATTACAAAAAAAACCCTGATAACCAGGGATTTGTTCTCATTTACTCAACATAATATGTAACAGATAAAGCTGTGCAAAAGTTTGCCAAAGGCCGGTAACGCTGCATTCAGAGAGTTGACAAAAGTCAGCCTTGCGCCCCATGTAGAAAAATATAAAATACGCACCCAAGTAATAAAAAAGGAATGTTGGCAGAATCTTAAAATGGCCGCCCCCTCCACCTGTAGTAACACGTCATGCACTTCCAACATCACCAAAAGACCCTTGATGTCATGACCCCGGGCGCCCCTACGAGGTGGCAGACTTAAGGTACGCTATCAGGTCGGTTCTCTCGCTCTTCTTCCGGAGGCCAGCGAAGATCATCTTGGTGCCTGGGATGTATTTCTTGGGGTTCGTCAAGTATTCCATCAACGTGTCCTCTTCCCAGATGATACCTGGGGCACACGTTATGTTTTAGAAACAAAGACAAAGACCAGCAGCATGCGATCCACTGGGTACACCGCTATGATACCCGGTTACCTTTGCTCTTGTTGGCGTCCGTGTACGAGTAGCCCTCCGCCTGCCCGGTCTTCCGGCCAAACAAACCCCACAGGTTGGGCCCCACCTTGTGCTTCCCACCTTCCTCCACGGTGTGGCACTGGGAGCACTTCACAACAAAGCACTTCTTTCCCTTCGCAATGTCTCCAGACATGGTTCACGTGTCGTAAAAACTGCACTTAATTACAGACGCATGGGAAAAAAGTCAATGTGCAGCCTGCACGTTTCATAAGCACAGATTCTAATAAGAAAAGGATGGCTCATAATGTCATTGACACTGGAGTCACTTTTCTTAATGATGAAATTATTATAATAACAAATAGCGATGTCGGTACATTAATAAATCAACCTCTATACAGACCTTAGCCAACATCAGTGTTAGGTAACATAATAGTGACGTCCCTCTATACAAATTCATCAATAATGCTTTACACAACCTCAACTAACACACAGTGGTGTCCCTCCACATATTCATTAACAGAGCTTTACACAAGCATCATCTGGTGTCCCCACACCCCTAAATAAATACCAGCCTCAGGTCTGGTTTCGTAACCCGGCTGCAGTCACCTCATGTAACCACTTGGTTGATGGTTCCTTGTCCTTACGTAACGTTACTAGTAAGCAACCTACAGGTGTCTTTAAGAGATGGAAATTATTCTAAATGAGTCCCAAGTACCAGCGAACACAAAACCATAAGTATATTGGATTAGTCTGACTGGTTATTTTCCTCAACACTCACACACAAAGGCAACACATTAAGTAACACTGATCACATCGAGAGAAAACCTAGAATAACAGCCAGGAAAAGTAACACATATAATACATCACAGTACATCACAATACATCACATTTAGATTAAATAAAGTTTTTGTGTTTGCTGGTTAAGTGTGAGTCGCCAAGGAAACCAGCGAAGACTTGGAAACTAATGTTCGGCAAATAAGTTCCGAAAACGACAACACTTAAAATATAATTAATTACTCAACAAACGGTCAGAGCAGTAATTATATTGGTCTTTATCGGAATAACTTCTTACCTGTGTAAGTGAGATCAACCGTGCCAAGCAGCGTCAGGATGTAGTAGTTAAACTGGTTCACACCTGGTGCGGTGACGTACTTCCGTTGTTATAGAATTAAGTCATCCCCAGTGCTGCTATTGGTCCAGCTCGGTCACGTGCTTGTGTTTAATCATCACGCCCCTTCAACGTTTCTTTAGAATGTCACTCAAGATTAACAACATCTTAATAAATTACTGACATTATTATTATGAGTAGGCTATAGGATATTGGAGTATAACAGAGAGTTATATTGTTACAGTTATATTGTTTGGTTTAGGATGAGCTTTTAGGTGCTTCTTTGATAAATTGTACTAGAGGGAATTGTGAGGGCACCTGGGCCAATATCAGGTGTGCTTTGTATTTCTCCTGAGTTTTGACGATTCTGCTCTAAAACATGTTTTTTTTTTCTGAATCAGATATTATTCAAATGGGGTTATCCTCGGACATCAGCAGCCTTTTATTTGTTCAACGCCGCGGGAAATGTAATCTTGCTCCAACAACAATACAATGATTTAATTCAATACAAATACATTTGATATTTGAAACCACTAGAGGGCAGTCTGTTCCTACTGCTGTACATATGTAAACGAGTATGATCATTGTACATAATTCTTTTAACAGCCACCAATAGACTTAGTCAATCAAACAGTTTGTTCTGAGGAAAGCCATCCAACTGCAACGCTTATATTTTTTTCCCACCAGGAAAATGTAGTCCTACGATTACCGAAAAGCTCCTCCCGTCCGTACGGACAGCGCTAGAACCCGGGCTCCTCTCTGAATCCATCCCCAGGTTTTCAGAATCTCCGGCGCCCGATCCTCTTGCTCCAGGCCGGGGTTTCTTCCCGCTCAGAGCCGCTCTTGCTGCAGGGAGGAGCGAACCGAGCGCAGCGGCGGTGAGCATCATGGGCTGCATTTAAGGAAACGGGCAACCACAGCACTTTTTGACTTTCCATAATGTTCTAGTATCGGCACCATACGTACTATATACACTTCAAGGATGATGCGTGGCGTGGGTTCCATTAACGACGTTTTGCTGTGAAACCACCGACCCAGGGATCTGTCCAGTTGAGAGAGAGAGGGGGAACCTTCAATTATTTCCTGCGCCAAGGCTCTCAAAGACATGGTCATTCCATCAAATCTGTGGTAAGGCACATCTCTTATCACTCAACTGCCGTTCTCACCGACGTGCGTAAAACAGAAGGTCACATTTCGTGATGTGTATAACGCATTGACGCAGAGCCACCGCTTGAAACCATCTTCCAGACTGCCTCAACCAAGCATCTCATCCCATTGTATTTGCATCCTCAGTGAATCACCGAGGACCAGTCAGACATGACCACCTTGCTACGGATAGCCTAGCCTGCTGCTGCTGGATGGTCAGGATGAGGAAGCATCGGGTTGTGTTTGCAGTGACCCCGAACGCCTAGCCGTTCATTAAGAGTGTCATTTATATCACAGAGTTATGAAACCTCCGAGCAGGCCAAACCGGGGGGTACATGTCGGGAGGGCTGCCAGCCAAACGGTGACTTTGATAGAAGACACATCGCGTATAATGCGTCACTGACATATTTTTTTCCCCCGTCATGTTGGGTCACGTTTGTTAATTGGTAATTAACTGATATTATTCATAATGAGCTGCTTTCACGCTTCCTCCGGCGCGCTTTACGTAATTAGCACAATTTCACTTTCTTTAAAAAAAAAACAGCTCAATAAAAAGTGCAGCACAAGGTAAAAAGACCTGTTCAACACGTTTTTACTCTGTTCTTGTGGTATTTAGTGAAGGTCAACCATTGACTTTGCAGTGGTTTAAAATAGACTTGTTCCCTCTAAATGAACCAGCAGAAGAGTTGCCTGGGAAGTGGAGCGGGGTTGCAGTCTCTCAGTGGCCCCCTTTTCTCTCCCAGGACTGGCTTTGATCTGCAGCGTGATGGATGCTCTCATGCTGGCCTCGTAGCATCCTCATGCTGGAGATGCCCTCATTTACCCAACATGGAATATTTGCAATTCTTGTTGAGAACACTGGAGATACCACTTTTAACTAACCCCTTTTAATCGATTTTCCTTGTAGAAAACTCACACTGGTTTATTTGTTTGCTGGTTGACTGTTTCCCCCTTAATCAAGCCACTGCTATCTAGGTAATAGAGTATGCAGGGAGGGTAATTAGCAGTTCAATATCCGTCCGGCTAATTCAAATTGAACTGTGCTGAAGCACAGTATTGGCAACTAAAGTGCCAACTAGCTGATGGGTAAGCAACAGCCATTTCCCAGAAATATGGCCGTGGTTTATTGAACGCATTTCCTCTTTTTGTCGTGAGTAACGATCATCTTTATGACAAGTGTAAAGAATGCAGGAACAAACCAACTGGCCAGCTCCTTTTCTATTGGCCTTCACATCTCTGGATGATTGCAATGCAACCTTGGATGTTGTCTGGCTGCTGGGTACTCATTATGTTATCATATGAGTCCTGCCTTCTGTTGACACTGCACGCACACACACATACCTGCGTCGGCCATTGTAGTCTATATTAAGCCTACATTAATGTATGCACTATTACCTGGTGGTAAATTAGACCCAAACATGGAACCTGATCCCATGAGTTTGCATCTGTTGGTCTACTTCAATTATGCAACAGCCAGGGTCCCGCATCAGCCCTCTTGTGGTAGCTGGTCGATACCGTGATATTGCAGGCTATTGAAGCCTTGTTCCTCGCAGGAGGGAGCAGTGTTGAGTGGATTTGTCCTACAGTAATGCATATTTAATTTACAGTGTCCACACTCTGTACTGTAACCTCTTGAATCAAAATTCACCCCAGATCTCAAATAATCTGACTCACAATCATGCGAATCGACCACAGCCCGGGGCTAAAGGATGACTAACAGATAGGTTTCTGTGAGTGACGTCACCAAAAACTACTTTTTCCCCGCCTCGCAATATTACATTTCACTGCTCGTGTTACATCCACAAATGTGTTGTTAACAACCCTCGCCATGTGGTCATGAAACCAGCGGAATCAGCCAAACCCAGGAACGACAGCTGAGGCGTCACATTTTAGATGAACTTGTTTTGTTATGTTTACATAATATTCGACTCATTATCTGCTATGTCCAGTATTTTTGTTGCTATATGAATTAGATCCCACACTTATCTAAGGCATCAGATGGATTTAAGGATTTTTTAAAGATTTATTATCAATTACCTGTAATTTTCTTGACCTAATGCTACATAGCACTATGAACTAATACTATGTAAACTTCTACTTTCTTGTGTGCCTGTAATCAGCAGAACGGTTTATTCTGAACTGTAGTATCACAGTGTGTTAAGTCACCATTACATCATCCATTCTCAAATGTTGATGCAACTTGGACCCCTTCTGGCTTCACTGTGTACTCGCATCACAACAAGAATCACAGCACATATCACATTCCCCTCCCGGTCTTCAACGGAACAAAAGGGACATTAATTCCACCCAATATGTGACCTATCATTTGATGTGATTGCCCTACAGTGTAATGCCAATAGCTAGATCATGTAATCAACAAGGTGCACACAACAATAACCTCTGTTGTCGTCGATTGGCTCTTTTTTTTTCAACTTCTTTGTTTTGCTAACTGAATTTTGTCCTTGTGTTTTTTCAGTTCCTTCTGACCTCGGCTACAAGCTGTAGATAATTAACACTGTCCTATCGGAGTAGATTTAATGATTACTTTGTCATTATGGCACTATTAGTCACTAACAGCGCAGGGTAACCAGAGTTAAGGGCCTACATCTTCCTGTCCAGAGAATACAGTCCAGCGCACCGTTGATATATCAGCCCAACTCCCCGGGCCGACCTCTCGCCACCAATATGTTTCTATTAGAGGAACTATGAATTCTACCGATGGCTTTTCAGAAGCCTCTTTGTTTCTGTGTTTTAGCTAGTTCTTGTGGAACTAGCTGGGCCTTTGTAGAGCGGACGCTTGATTGTCAGTTGTCTGTTTTTTTCCCAGAGTTGAGGCATTGAAAGAATGTCCAGAGAGCTTCCCAGCTCAGACACATGTGGTATTGTTGCCTCCAGAAATGGGCAGCTTTTTATTGCGGCATGTCTTGTGCTGGTAAGCGTGATGCATCGGCCGTGTGTCTACTCTGAATCTAACACCTGTCGTTTGGTCGTCCTAGTTTGGCTTGCTGGGAAAACCGTTTTATCCCAAAAGCCAAACCAACCTGACTGAACTTTGCTTCTCGCTGCGAGTTACAATGCAAGTTGCAATATTCCAAATGCT
>JAXIVH010000010.1:2872707-2925207 GCA_036785325.1 Urophycis tenuis | reverse complement strand
CACGAGCGCAGGCCTGAATCAGCTTTCCTGAGAAACGCAGACCTCTGTGTATTTGCGAGGCCAGCAGTCTGCTGTGATGTGCAGGCTACTTATCAGTCCCTGGCATGCACTGCAAAGAGCAGGCCCACTGATCTTTCCTGCAGCCGCATATGTACACACACCCTGAGGCATGTGACAGACGAGTATGTGAGTTACGCCCTCAAATATGTTGTTGGTAAAAATAGGGTTTTGCGGTCATCTATTCTTCAATTTCTGTTAAGTTGCTCGACTATTCCGTTTTATTATTATGACTCACAAATGACCTAAAAATAAACTGCCAAAAGAATGAAAACGCGGCAGCTGTGTGCACTACCCAGACACGTGTCCTGTGCCATGCATAGACAACATGTATCAACGTGAAATAAAATGGGATCCTTCCTGACTCTCTGCCAGCTTCGTCTGTGAATCTGTTACACTGGAGCCCCAGCCGTGTGGGCTGGTAGTCTGTACCACAGACCAGGTTTGAAGAGACACACCGTCTCCATCTTCCACCCCGCTGATACCCCTCTGCCCGCTGCCCTTCACTGCTCATCATTCTCCCTTATCCAATTGTCAGCAGGCACTTACTTAATTAGACAAGGTACGGGCGTAAACACACGGTGGGGAAAACAGCAGGCTTTCAGGGAACAGTAGTGGTGTGTGTAGTCAACCCGGGCCGAGGCCGGACAATAGCGATTGTCAGCACTCTCTGAGCAGGCGTAATGGAAGGCTTTCTCTGTAATGCAGACTGTAAAGAGGAGAGGAGGATTAAAAGCCTTGCTTCCCAAAATAGACCCAAGAAGAAGGGGTTTGAAGGGCTTGGGAGGAAGGCCCAGACGTTCACCTTTGCAGGAAAGAAACTCAATTTATCGGCCGTTTGAGGTTTAATCGCGTGGCTTAGCAGCTCGCTAACACACTTTAATTACAGCCAATGGCGGGGTGGAGGGGAGGGGCGAGGAGGGGCAGGAGAGGGAGGGAGGAGGGGCAGGAGAGGGAGGGAGGCGGCTGTTGCTTTCGAGAGGGAAACTTTCCGCTCACCGAAGGCCCTCCTGTGCCTTTTCCCCTCAGATGAGCGCGCTGTGAGGGCCAGCAGGACCTGTGCTGCCGTACTTCCCCGGAGGATGCTGCTCTGCTGAGGGAGGACCGACCAGGGACGCCCCCTCCCCGCCGCCCGCAGGGACCCCCCGCCGGGGCCCTGCCGCCATGTCGTACCACCACCAACACTACCAGCGCCGCGCCCTGAGCTCCGAGGAGCGCTGCGCCACGCCGGTCAACAAGACCTCCACGCCCACGCACAAGAGCGCCTCGTCCTCCTCCTCCTCGCAGCGCGACAGCCGACAGGTGAGACCCCCCCCCCCCGTCTCTAGGTGAGGCCCCGCCCCTCCTGTCTCTAGGTGAGGCCCCGCCCCTCCTGTCTCTAGGTGAGGCCCCCCCCCCCCCCCGTCTCTAGGTGAGCCCCACCCCCCCTGTCTCCAGGTGAGGCCCCGCCCCTCCCGTCTCTAGGCGAGGCCCCGCCCCTCCTTTCTCAAGGTGAGGCCCCCGCCCCGTCTCTAGGTGAGGCCCTGTTCACCTCTCTCCCCTGGTCTTCTGGGCCATCACAGTGCTGTGATGTCATACCGTGTGTGTGTATATATATATATATATATATATATATATATATATATATATATATATATCTTACCATGTTGGTGATACTGCTTTCACCAACTCATTGTACTTCTATTTTTTCTTTGCCAAACACTGAATTTCACCAAAGCGGCCACCATCTTTGAAATGTTATCCCTCCCCCCCCAGCAAACAATGTCTGAAGCCGGAGGAAACCTTAGCAGAGTCAGAGTAAACCATGAGCCAAGCCTCATCCCTGCTGCACAAGTGTCGATCGATCGCAACACACACACAGTCCCCTGAGTGAACTCAGCCCGCGTCATGCCCGCTTAACTTCACCTGGGCTGCTGCTGTGTCACCACCTCCACCTCCACCACCACCACCACCACCACCACCCTCCAGCACATCCACCACCACCACCTCCACCTCCACCACCACCACCACCCTCCAGCACATCCCATCCACCAACACCACCTCCACCACCACCTCCACCTCCACCACCACCACCACCACCCTCTAGCACATCCCATCCACCAACACCACCTCCACATCCACCACCTCCACCACCACGCAGAAACAGGACACTTGAGCCTCTGACATCACTGCTTTTCTTTCCACTGGCGCTGGCCGATGAATAATTCATGAGGACCAGACAGGGTGGTGCACGCTGGGCTGAACATGCGGCATTCTCCACCCGTTTTATGGCAGGGATGGTGCTGGGAAGAGAGGGGAAGGAAGGCGGAGGTGGGAGGGCGTACAGGTCATAACACATTTAGAGCTGGCCTGATGAGGTGATGATGGTGAACTCCAGTAGTCAACATGTTCGAAGGCTGAGCCTCTCAGTTGTAGTCTTATAGGTCGTCCTCAATAATCCACAGTCTGGAAACATTTTAAATATTGTACATGTCATTAGCAGCATGCCAGGTATTGACACTGTCCTCGTTTCTGAAGCGTGTCCTCTGCTTGTCAGTATTCTGGTGATGGTTACATCCGCTCGCTCATTCAGCTGCTGTCTGTGGTAATCCGATGTGCCGTGACGATTACGGACATCGTCTTCACAAAAAGGACAACATCTTCAAAGTCCCTGGGCTCGCGTCTCCTCAGCGTTCCGACTCCCGGCCCGGACCAGTCCTTGACCGACGTGCCCCTGAACATGTATAAAGGCTGGGTTATGCTTCGTTTATGCTTCCGCGGCGAGGCAACGCTGGGGTGTTGCGGACCCTTTACGTCCTTGACGTGCACCTCCCAAAATCCTAGACGGCGACGCACGTCGATGCGACGCAACCCCAACGCAGCGGCTTTGGCTGTGATTGGTCCGCGAACTACATTGGCTGGAGATCGCTTTTCCGGATTCCACTCGTAAACACCGCCACGGTGTAAACAAAGCTTTGATAAATGCTTCGACTGATTGGCGACAACATATATATATAACTTTTGCCATTTCTGACTTTTTTTTTAACTCACTAGTATCCGTATGTAATGACCAGAATGGTCATTCTGGTCCCTCTACCGGTGTGGCAATGAATTGCATTTAGAGACGTAAACCCCACGTAAACCCCACGCAGAACCATCACGGGCTCATGACTGCGTCCGAGCAACTGCGTGGCCATTGCGTGATCACGACGCAATCCCTACGCAGAAGCATAAACCAGCCTTAATTCAGCGCCCTGGTGTCTTTCACCGGGCGGCCCCTGCGGTGCCCGGCGCTACAGCGGGCCTCCTGCCGTACTTGTGGGCCTCCTGATGGCGGACTCCTCCTCCTCCTCCTCCTCCTCCTCCTCCTCCCCCTCCTCCTCCTCCTCCTCCTCCTCCTCCTCCTCCTCCTCCTCCTCTTCCTCCTCTTCCTCCTCCTCCTCCTCCTCCTCCTCCTCTTCCTCCTCCTCCTCCTCCTCCTCCTCCCCCTCCTCCTCCTCCTCCTCTTCCTCCTCCTCGACCTCCTCCTCCTCCTCCGCACCGCGCCGTGCAGCGTGCTGCTCGCACCCGACGCAGGAGGCAGAGCGCCGGGCCTGCTGCTCTGGGGGGGGTCCTTCCCCTGGAGGTCCCCCAGGAAGCACACGAGACGGAGCAGGAGAAAGAGAGCTCCTTGACTGAGTTTTCCCAGGCGCCAGCGGCAGGGAAAACACCCGTATCTGGGGTGTGTGCTGTGTGTTAGTTGTGTTCTGGTTGGAGATCAATACCCCCCCCCCCCCCCCCCCCCCCCGCTGTGCTGATGGCTGCTGGCTGCCCCAGGGGGGCCCACACTAACCCCTCACCACGGCGATAAGAACAATCAGCAGCAGGACACGGAGAGAGACGGACGGACAGCTTGACAGCTTGACAGAGAGACAACGGGGGCAGCTGGACCCGCATTCACCTATTCGTCTGTACTCAAAATACACTCATTTGTGTACTGAATGCATGTCGGTCGGACGCCTTGTTTTGCTCTAAAACATGTTGAGTGATGGGGGCCTCTTGTCTCACTAACACTGGGCCGACCCTCCAGGTAACGCTTGGTTAGATTTATGACCGCGAAGAAATCAATGAGGCAATACATCCTCGGGGAACGGATACGTTCTCATGCTGATGCGGCGGCGAGGGGGCGGGGGGGCGTGTCCACGGCGGCGTGGCGTGATGAAGCACCGTCTCTTGACCACACAACCAGCCCGTCGTCCGCGTGACGCAAAAGTCCCGCTTGTCAAGCCCCCGTGGCCCTCCTCCCGTCACCGCCGTGCGGCGTCTGAAACGCCAGCCCTCTCACCCCTCCCACCCCCTCCCACCACCCCACCCCCCTACCCCCCGCCCCCCCAACACCACAAGGGCAGACAGACCTCCAGACCGCCGTACGCTGACGTACCCGGGCGGGTTTTCTTTGCCCCCCGGATCGCTCTTGAGTCACGGGCACCGTGGTACCTCCAGCACGGCAAGGCGGCTCAGACTCACTCCCCTCCTCAAGACGTCCGCACGTTCGTCTTTAAGACCACGGGGGATTTGCTTGCTTGGTCTATGATGACGTCATCGGGCTTAGTCACAAGGAGCCACTTGATTGTGTCCTGCATCAGTCGATGAATAAACAGCAGTAGGCGGGGCACACGCACACACAGGGCCTGGGTGAACACCCTGCAGTGTGTGCTGGTGGGAGGTGGCTGTAGGTGTTGCTGAGGGGTTGTTCCGGGTGGCGTGTGCTGGCCACAGTCACCGGCGGCCTGCTGTTTACTGGTTAGCCGTAGTCATAATGGCGTGTAGGAGTGAACACTGCAAGTAGCCGTTGAAGCTGTTTTATAAGTGGGCTGTTTTATATATAAAGTTATATATAGTTTTATTATTCCTCCGGGCCAAAATCTGGAATAGCCTAGTTTGTGAGGCAGGCAGACTCTGGTTCTGTCCCCTATAGGGCTTGTACATCACAACGCATCACACATTCTCTGTTGGCAGTACTCAGCCATATTCACAGGACTCAAAAGGAACGTTGGTGCTGATGAATCCCAAATCAATGTAAATAATCAGGAATCAGTAATCTCAGCCCCTCAGGCTATTTCAAACCTATTTGTTAATGTAATCTATGCTCTGCTGCATTCTGTAATAAAATCTCCCATTTTGGGGAGGGGTGTCCAGCAGGCGGAAATGCCTCCTGTGTAGTTTCACTTCTAGAGGAACATGTCACATGGAATCACCAAGGCAATATTAAGGACCGTTCAGGACAATTTGATGGACTTTTACTTGTGGAATTGGACTTTGCCTTTTCCCCCAAATCCCTAATGTAATCTAAAGAAAGTGTATTTCATAGAATTATGACTTACAAATAATACAATTACTCCCAGATGAGGCCTCTTAGTTCAGTGTTTACATACACAGTATAGATATAATCTAACACCACAAACAGTATGTCCAGGAAGTGGACCCCGATTGGCTGAGGCTAACAGTAGCCTGTCAGCGTGGGAGTGGCTTCAACTCTCCGTGCAGCCCTCTGTGCATCTTGATGCCTGCGTCTCACTTCCTCACGGCCGCGCAAAACCATCCACTGTATCTTAATACAGAACCTGATCCAGAGTGATGCTGGTGCTGTTGGGCCTTTGAAAACCCAAAACTAACAGCGACCATCTGCTGACCTATCACTAGACAGAGAGCCCACCCCTCCCTCCTCTCCATTCCATGACCTCACTTAGCCCAAGGCGTGTGTATTTAAGGAAATACACGCACAAGTCTTCTCAGACAAGCTGGCAAGTTGCACTTGTTGGCTGCCTAATGGCCTTGCTGTAAATTAGCCCTGTTTGCGTTGCAGGTAACTGTTACCTAATCTCTAATGGCGTCACCATGGCACCCCCTCCCCCTCCTGCTCCCTGGTCGTTGCTGAGGCAGCAAGATAGTGCAGCGAAATCCCACAATGACTCCTGCGGTGTGATGGGCCTCATTCACACAGCGGCCATCTTGGTTCTAAACGCTGACGCGGTGGCGGAGCTGAATGTGGAACTCCACACTGTGTTCCACTGCCCAGCAGAGCTGCGAGCGTGGAGTTCGATCAGAGACCAATTCTGCGGCAGCCTCTCAACGTGAAGACGAGACGATGTCTCGGTCAGACTGAGTTCCTTTCTTTTCCTTCAGAGATGGCAGAGAGAGTCTGTGTTCACTTTTGTTTGTATGTATGCAGAATTGTTCAAAAAATTAAAACACTAATAACAAACACACAAGAAATGAAATATAAATCACTAATACTGCTTACAACCCCAAAAAATCAAAATCCTACTAAGGATGGATAAATAGTCTTAGCACAGAATACATGAAGATACTGATGTTGCCGACTGGTCCAGAGGCCCGCAGGTGAAGAGCAGCAGGCGTGATGGTGTACCTAGCCTTCATAGCGGGCCCTGCTACATCCGTAGTCACAGGGCTGATGCAGCCTAAGGGGTCCCCAAGGAGTCTTGGTCCTTTCTTGGGCTCAAGGAGACCTCACCTGTAATAGTTTGATGCATCTGTGCTTTAAGTAAGCCCAGACATTCCTAACAGACCAGCCTATCAAACGCTTCGCCGCGTGCCGGGGCCCCGCCCCCCTGAGCTCTCCCTGGACGCCGCCACGCGGGCACGCTGACGCGATGGCGGCCGGCCGATCGAGCTCCGCTGACCTTTGAAAATAGCGCCCAGATTATCCCTCCGCTTAGTGTTTTTTTTTCGTCTTGTTATTTTGCTTGCTTTTGCTTGTTTGCTCGGCTTTTGTTTGTCACCCCTTCCCTCTGAAAGGTCACGTCTGCGGGTCCAACCGGTTTCATCCTGGACATTAAACATGCAGGAGGGGAGCAGTGGAGCGTGCTTCAGCTCCACTAAGGCCAGCGAGTCTTCATCATTTATTTAATTCCCATGTTTGATGACGAGGAGCCTGTGGAAATGGTCCTCCTGGCCGATGAGTCGTTCCTTTCTGCGCACCACGCCGGCCTGTTTGTTTTCCTTCGTCGTCGTGCGATATCGATCCTAGTTTTTACCAGCGTCTCCTCTCTCTTCATCAGCTGCGCTGATTATAGACTCTCAGCCCGGTCAGCAGCGCTCCGTAATTGTTCCGCGAGGAGATCTGAGACCAGGGCCGCGTAATGAGGAAGCATCGACGTATTGATCAGTGGTATTGGAACTAAACCTGGGCCGCTGTCCTTCATCAGCAGGAGCGAGGAACACTCCGGTCCGTCGGCCTGCCGCCCACACGGCACCGTCACACTGCGAGCTCTGACCATCTGTTTGAGGCCGGCTCGGCTTGTGGCGTCTCCGCCCGCCGTGGCCTGCTTGCACCGCGCTAATGGAGGGAGCCATGGCAGGTGGTGCTGGTGGTGCTGGTGGTGGTGGTGGTGCTGGTGGTGATGGTGCTGGTGCTGGTGGTGCTGGTGGTGGTGCTGGTGGTGGAGACTGACCCCCATTTGAGGACCGACCTGGATCACTCGGTCGTGACCTGAAACAGGCTGTCGTCTCCGTTTGCTCGCGCTCCTGAAAAACTGATTCACGAGTTCACCGATGGGTTCACAAAGTGAGCAACATAACACCACGGAAACAGCTGGGACGTTGTATTACGGTTATTTTTAGGTGTTGGCCTTCACAGTTTTAATGCCTCGGTGTACCAGTGGATACACACAGGGAACCCAAGGATCCCCACAGAGGGAGCACCTCCTCACATACACACACACACACACTGCTAGTAGTCCACCGCACACACACACACACACACACACACTGCTAGTAGTCCACCACACACACACACACACACACACTGCTAGTAGTCCACCACACACACACACACACACACACTGCTAGTAGTCCACCACACACACACACACACCGTCCAGAATACCCCTTACCAGTGTGAGTAGAGGACCAGGCCGGCTGTCGTCCCCCCCCCCCCGGGGGTCCTCCCTGGGAGACCATGCATGATGTCACACTGGTCCCCATGTGACCTCGCTGCTCCTGCGGCACAGAGGAGGAGGAGGAGGAGGAGGAGGCCGGCTGGTTTGCCGAGAGGGTTGCGAGTGCAGAAGCGCGGAGTCAGGGGAAAAGGAACAGGCTAATGGAGTGGAAGTGCTGACTGGACGCCGACTGGACGCCGGTTCTTCAAAACCCGCTTCAAATACGCTCAAAGAATAATGAAAGGCTTTTTATTTTTTATTTTTCTGCCCACGGGTACAAAATGATTGTGTCCCCTTCAGGCCTCGAAGGCATGAGGGGACGAGCTCTGACACCTCCCTGTGTCCACCCCCCCCCCCCCCCGTCCCTAGGAGGCAGACAGCTGGGAGATCATCGAGGGTCTGAAGATAGGCCAGAGCAACGTGCAGAGACCAGACAAGCACGAGGGCTTCATGCTGAAGAAGCGAAAATGGCCCCTAAAAGGCTGGCACAAGGTAGGGGCTGAGACTCTGGACTTATTGGGATTGATTTATTTTGTGGAAGGGGAGCCGTTAGAATTTCAAGCAGTGCTTTGTCTGTCAATTGGGAAAAATGCGTCCCTCGCTCTCTCTCTCTCTTTCTCTCTCTCTCTCTCTCTCTCTCTCTCTCTCTCTCTCTCTCTCTCTCTCTCTCTCTCTCTCTCTCTTTCTCTCTCTCTCTCTCCATCTTTCTCTCTCTCTCTCGCTCTCTCTCTCTCTCCCTCTCTCTCCATCTTTCGCGCTCTCTCTCTCTCTCTCTCTCTCTCTCTCTCTCTCTCTGGCTCTCTCTGTCTCTCTCTCTCTCAGTCTAACTCTCTTGGTCTCTGGCTCTGTCTGTCGTTGACCTTGGAAAAAGCAGGAAGTAGGCACTAAATAAAAAGAAAGTCGAGACACAAACAAAACGCTCAAAAAAACAAGGCCACAGATGAAACGATAATGACATTCTGTTCAGCAGTGAACGCATTGTGGACGACATTAATATAGAGGATCATACAAAGATGGTTAGGCACTGGGGGATTGGGACTGTGATTGGTAAAACAAGATATTTTTTATATCAATTGAAGTATTCAAGAATTGTTCCATTACACCACTTTTAGTAAATGTTATTTACTTTACTAATTTGTTATTCACAGCGCTTCTTCGTCCTGGATAATGGTATGCTGAAGTACTCCAAGTCTCCCATCGATGTAAGTAGGAACCAGGGGCTGCAGTAACCAGGGGTTACTGTAACTAGGGACTATAGAAACCAGGGGTTACAGTAACTAGGGGCTATAGAAACCAGGGGTAACAGTAACTAGGGGCTATAGAAAACAGGGGTTACAGTAACGAGGGGCTATAGAAACCAGGGGTTACAGTAACTAGGGGCTATAGTAACCAGGGGTTACAGTAACTAGGGGCTGCAGAAACCAGGGGTTACAGTAACTAGGGGCTGTAGAAACCAGGGGTTACAGTAACTAGGGGCTATAGAAACCAGGGGTTACAGTAACTAGGGGCTGTAGAAACCAGCATCTGTAGTCTAAACATCTCTCTCCCAGAAGATTTTTTTTGCAGTTGAGTGTCACACAAGCTAGCCTCATTGTTTGTGTGAGGAAGCCACCTGATGACACTATGAGTTCCACCAGAGCAGGTGCTCCCGGTCTGAGTTAGTGCAGACTCAGTTCAGAGGTTCTCGATATGCTCTTCCCCCCCGTCGGGCAGATCCAGAAAGGCAAGCTGCACGGCAGCATCGACGTGGGCCTGTCCGTCATGTCGGTGAAGAAGAGGGCGCGGCGCATCGACCTGGACACGGAGGAGCACATCTACCACCTGAAGGTGAGCAGGGAGGGCCCCGTGGAAACACCGTAGTCCAGCGAAGGTGACTCCCCAGGGCGCCGAGCGGTTGTGACCAGAGAACTCGACTCGTACTGACGACTGCACTTTGTCACGTTTAAACACCTTCATCACATTACGGCGAAAGCGCCGTGCCACCGAGTATTCCTCGGTGTCCCCGTAAACACGAGTGTGTGTGTGTCACCCTTAATGGAGACCAGGGTGTCCCCGTAATCCCCCTGTGACGGCCTGCTCTGTCGGCAGGTGAAGTCCCAGGAGATCTTCGACGCCTGGGTGTCCAAGCTGCGTCACCACCGGCTGTACCGGCAGAACGAGATTGTGCGTTCCCCGCGGGACGCCACCATCCGGATGTTCCCGCCGCCGCCGGCGCCCCAGCCCACCGCGCCCGCCGTGGTGGAGTCCCCGCAGCCGCCCCCGCCCGCCGTGCACGAAGTCAAGGTCGGCGGCAGCAGTGCATTGTGGGCTTTTTACCGAGAGGAGCCCGAGTCGTCCTCCAGATGATTGAACATGATGTTGAGGAAAGGATGTTAAATAACCAGAGTAGTTACTAGTCAGTTGGAGATCAGTGGTATTTGTAAATGCTCAGGATAGGCGAGAACGTGCAACAACAGCATTGCTGGATTTCCAGCTTTATTTCCGTTAGTTTTCACGTTAGTGAAGCCCCGGCGGTTTAAACTCCAGCTTCATAACGTGTTCCACCAACCACTCCCTCAGTCGATTACAGAAGTCTGGTTCTAAAGGGTGACGCGGGTCTGCGTGTCATTAGATATGTCCATCCTGTTGGACACAGTAACCGTATCTTCATCACTATCGCTGGGACATCAGGGTAAACGCTTTGTCTAGACTCGCTGCTCGGCTGCTAATGCCTGGCTGGTGTGTGAGCGCGTCTGAGTGTGTGTCTGTGCGTGATTGTGTGCGTGTGTGTGCGTGTGTGTGCGAGTGTGTGCGGGCGCGCGGCTGGTTAGTAGTCAGGTGTCCAGACTGCTCCAGAGGAGGGAGAGTCTCGGCCCCTTCCTCTCACACCATCAGAGATGATCACAGGCTGCCTGCCTGCAGTGCAGCTGGGCCGGGTCCTGGGTCCTGGGTCCTGGGTCCTGGGTCCTGGGTCCTGTGTCCTGGGTCCTGGGTCCTGGGTCCTGGGTCCTGTGTCCTGGGTCCTGGGTCCTGGGTCCTGGGTCCTGGGTCCTGGGTCGGGCGGCAGGATTAATCAGATTGTGTTCCGATGAACACATTGTTCTGTTCCCTCCCAGTCTACTAGACTCCATCTATATATATATAGTATATCTGTCTGTCTGTCTGTCTGTTTGACTCTCTGTCTCTCCTCCGCTTCCTCCCTCTCCTCCTCCTCCTCCTCCTCCTCCTCCCTCCCCTCCTCCTCCTTCTCCTCCTTCTCCTCCTCCTCCCTCTCCTCCCTTTTCTCCTCCACCTCCTCCTCCTCCCTCCCCTCCTCCTCCTCCCTCTCCTCCTCCTCCTCCTCCCTCTCCTCCCTCCTCCTCCTCCTCCCTCTCCTCCCTCTCCTCCTCCTGCTCCTCCTGCTCCTCCAGGCTAAGCCCAGCCACCTCCCCTGGCAGCCAGTGGTCCCCAGCAGCAGCAGCAGCAGCAGCCTCCCCGCCTCCTACAGCAATGGGCAGAGCAAGGTGGCCGCCTGGCTCCAGGAGTCGGAGGAGATGGACAAGTGTGCGGAGGGTAAGTGGCCCCCCCGTGGTGCTCCTCCTCCCCCTCTCCCCCCTCCCCCTCCTCCCCCTCCTCCCCCTCCCCCTCCTCCTCCTCTACCAACCACTTCCTCAACCGTCAAGTGGCTCGTCTGTCAGACTAATATGAAGGGCTTAAGTGCTCCCCCTCCCCCCACACACACACACACACACACACACTCACTGTGGTCCAGAGGAGAGAGGAATAATACATGGAGACCACGAGGGGGTCCACAGCCACACAGCAGCGCGTCACGTCTGGCCTTCAAAGCGCCGGGTTAATTGATGACTATGTGGGGTAGATGTGTCTCACCGTCCCAGTGTTTGCCCGTACGTTAGTGCGCGTATGAGTGTGCTCTTCTGTGTGTGTGTGTGTGTGCTCAGGTGTGTGTGTGTGTGTGTGTGCTCTTCTGTGTGTGTGTGTGTGTGTGCTCTTCTGTGTGTGCGTGTGTGTGTGTGTGTGTGTGTGTGTGTGTGGTTCTCCGGTGACCTCCATGTCGTTGTGTTTCCAGAGCTCGCTCGCTGCCAGTCCAGCCTGATAGACTTGAGTAAGTTACTGCAGAGTCTGGAGATCCTCCAGCGGACGCAGTCTGCCCCTAACTTCACCGACATGCAGGTACACACACACACACACACACACACACACACACACACACACACACACACACACACACACACACACACACTCACTCACACACACACACACACACACACACACACACACACACACACACACGCATGTCACATGCACACTCGCAGGCACACAAAGGCACCTCACGTGCATTTATACACACACACACACACACACACACACACATCAAAGAAAAGAAAATATTTTAATCTCCTTGGAAGGCACCTGTAGAGTTGTGTTACCGTGGAGCCGTGTGGTTTTTAAGGGAGACTAATGTGTGCGTAACACACAGTGGGAGGGATCACTGCGTGGTTCCTCAGGTATAAACCTATTTAACCCTTATTATGAAAACCAATCATCCATCACTGACTCCTCTCACACCGCCTCCTCCCCCTGCTTGATGTGGAGGAGTTCCTTCCCTCTCACTCACAGTGATGGATTCAGTTGCATTTCCTCATATCAAGCAAGGTTGAATCCACTGTTTGGCTGAGTTACTTTGCCTCTTAAGCCGCATACAACTCATTGCCTTGAAATTATATTTGGCTCCGCTCAGCTCGGTGTGAGTGCGGCTCCACACACCGTTACAACCAAGCTTCTGCTGTGTTTTCGTTTTTCTCACATTCTGTTGGCTTTTTTTCTGCACCCTTACTAATTTTCCCATTTTCCATATTTGGCACCCCGGCTCTGATCGCCTCAGACCAATTGCGTAGAGTTATCAAAGAAAGACAAGCGGTTGAACCGAAGATGGAGAACAAAGAGTGTGGGGAAAGACTCTAAGTTCCAGCTCCAGGTACATGTTTGACTCTATCGCCCCCTGTGGTTCCCCTGTGCACTAGCTCTTCATGGAGGGATGGAGATATCTATGCATTTCAGATGTTCATATTAGACGTACTGGCTAAATGAACATTCATGTAACTATGCGGTGGTCCTGATGACGGGATGCACAGACATCATAGGCTCTCCACTTAAAAGTAAACTGTTGGTTGACTGTAGACATGGTTCGGGTTTGCCTGAGCCTGTAGAAGGCGCAGCAGGATACTCCGTGTTACTGTGTGGCATCAGAAACATTCTCCCATCGCTTGGCGTTAGAAAGCGGTTGGTTCAAAAGATGCTAATGAAACCGCCAAAGCTGCACGCCCACGCCGCCAGCGGCCCGGGGGTCTGGCACTGCCCGGGTGGGCGTCGGGAGGGCTTCAGCGCTCGGCGCACTAATAACAGAATTACCATAACTCTGCGAATCGTGTGTCAGACATAATTTAAACTCTTAACTTTCTGAATCCACTTAACATTAACTAAGCACTTTGGGCACATTTTACACAGTGACCCCCCCCCCCACACACACACACACACACATGCACACCCCCAAAAAAAAAAGCTTGTTTTATTTTGTCAGCTAAGTATTATTTTCCCCATTCCCTTTTTTGGCAGTACCCGCCGAAATTGATTTTTGGATCGCTGTGGCAGTGCATGAATAACAATACATTTGCTTTCTCTAATTTCCCTGGTCGTACCCCACCGTGCGCAGCCTTTCCTGCTGATTCAGTGGGCTGTGGCACGTCGTCCGAGCTCCGTCCGTTCGCGGGAGAGAGCCAGAGTGTCCACCTTATTAATGACACCTTATTAATGACACCTTATTAATGACACCTTATCATGTGGCGCGTTTGAATTACGATGACTCCGTGAGTCAAACGCTGAGCGCCGCGGCCGTTGTGTTTGAAGTAACGTCGTCGGCGTTCCAAGAATGGCGGACGGGATGTCTTTTTCGCTGTGTTATTTCGCTGTGGGGGCCGTTTCACACCGCCACCCGACACCAGCGCACCCCCGGGGGTCACCGGGGCCCAGCCCGGTCTCTCCGGCGGCTCTCTGTCCTCCCCGGTGACCCCTCTCTCCCCCCCCACCGCCCTCCCCTGCCAGGTGCCTCTGTCCTCCAGCATCCCCCCGGTCCGCCTCCACTCCTCCAACCCCAACCTGTGCGCTGAGCTGGTGGACTTCCAGGCGCCGGCGCCACGCCTGGCCGACTGCGCGGAGGGTGCCAGCGATTACATCAAGCTGCAGGAGGACTTCTGCAGCATCGCCCAGAAGGGTAGGCAGGCAGGGCCGCCGCGCTGCACCACTGCTGCCACTGGAGGCGCTGCAGGGCCCGGAGCCCTGGGGCTCTCAGTGTGGGCAGGCTTCTCCCACGCAGCTGCCGCACTCTGTGGGCCCGTGTGTGTTTGTGTGTGTGTGTGTGTGTGTGTGTGTGTGTGTATGTGTATGTGGGTATGTATGTGTGGGTGCGTGTGTGTGTGTGTGTTTCCTCTGTGATGATGGGTGAGTGTTTGTGTGGGTGTGTGCGTGTTCAGGAGTGTGTAAGTGTGTGCATGTAAACTGTACATGTATATATATATCTATAAATATATAGGTTTGGTGTGTGTAGTGCGTGTGTGTGCATCTGTGTACTCCACACTTGCACTGTGTAGAGAAAGCAAACATGTCCTCTCTTGTTGCTTTTGTCCTCAGTCCACTCTCTGCTCAAGTCGGCGTTCAACACTGTGGCCATCGAGAAGGAGAAGATCAAACAGATTCTGTCTGACCAGGAGCAGTGTGGCCAGTCAGCCCAAATCAACACCCTCAGGAAGTCCCTGTCGCAGGTAAACACACAGGCAGCTTTTCATCGCCTCGTGTCCAAAACGCTTTCAACCCTTCCGCGATGTCTAAGCAAAAAAACACAATGTAAAGCGCTGACGGACAAAAAAACATTTCCGGGAATCCAGGTATCATGTGAGACAGAGTTCTTCGTATTTACTTTTTGTTCACTGGCCTCAGATGCCCTCAGATGTTTTTAAAGCCCCGTTCAGATCAAAGATTTGCGAAGATTAACATTCATTACACGCTCCAGGTGAGCTAACGTCCTGAAGGTTTTAGTCTCTGGATGAGCTGGAGAGACACCAGCTTCCATCTCCCTGCATAAGTTGGCACAAGCGCCCTGCGTGAGAACACAGCGGACAGCCTGCACTCCGCACCGTTATCCCGGGGAACGTTTGCAAGCAATCGCCCGTAGTGAATGTATTACCTGAACCGGGCCCTGAACCGGGCTCTAAGCACGCCTCGCCTCCATTTTAAAGCCAAGCACGGCTCATTCCCTCGCTGTCGCTGTCACCTCTGCCAGACAGACGGCCGTGCAGCCGCGGGGCCACATGAGGTCAGGAGCTGCCGTCATATTAATTGCTGGCAGTGTGTGTGTGTGTCAGTGTGTGTGTCTGTGTGTGTGTGTGTGTGTGGGTGGTGGGGGTCGTGTCTTCTGGTTCATTAGCTCCCAGCTCCGCCTGGCCCGCTCTGGAACCCGACTGCGACTTCATCGGTCGGGTTCTCCCCTGAGTTGACAGCCTTTCGGAGAGACATGTCGTCCACTTTATCGTTCGTCTTGTTCCTAATTGGTTTGGAGCCCTTTTTATATTGTTGCTGAAAGGTGTGATGGCCCCGGGGTCAGGGAAAGATAAAATGAGCTGTGTCGTACAGTGCAGTATATTGTAGGGTTGTACAGCATATCTCACGCTGCATACGCTCACACGCAAGTACGGAGTAGAAACTCCATAAAGGGGAAGCCATCCTGTCGCTGTCTCACCACATCTGTTGTCATCTGGACGTCCGTTATTCTGGTTTATCAGTTGTTGTCGTGGCGTCCTGACATTCAAACACTTGGTGAAATATGTCACCCCGCAGCAGAAGGTAGAACAGGGTGGGTGGTGACCGTTAGGAGATGAATGTGAGGGAACAGGTTTGGTACCTCATGTTGTCCTTTAGCTGGGAGCATTTTATGTTTTACACACTGATTGTGTTTGTAATTTGTTGGAACAGTCGAGGCAGTGGCCCCTTGAGTCGCAATGTGTAACATTTCAGTTCAGTTTCAATACAATCACATCCTATAACTGATGTATTCTACAAAAAAAAAGAAATGCTGGCCAGCCTGTACCTCTCTCTTTGTTTGAGGATCTTACTGTCGACACTCCTGAAGCCCCTCCCACTCACGCCGCCCAGCCAGCTGACCTGAGCTAGTTCACGTCACACGAGTTCTGTCTCCTGCAGTATTACTGGACGGAGGGGCTCCGTCTTACACGCTGCCACTTTAACAATCACCGATATCCCAACACTCGTCTTGTGACCGAATGCGACCGCCATCTTGGATTTTGGAACAACCATGTCGCCATTTTACCACTCCAGGCGCTGTCCCAGAACGCAGAACTCCGCACGCGTCTCAGCCGCATCCACTCCGAGTCGGTCCTGAGCGAACAGGTGGTCAGCGTAAACATCATCTCCACGCCCGATGAGGTACGACCCGGGACTAGCATGTAGTTCCTCTAACGGCCTGTAGGTGGTTCATGGTAGAGACTAGCATGTAGTTCCTCTAACAGCCTGTTGGTGGTTCACGGTGGAGCTAGCATGTAGTTCCTCTAACGGCCTGTAGGTGGTTCACGGTAGAACTAGCATGTAGTTCCTCTAACAGCCTGTTGGTGGTTCACGGTGGAGCTAGCATGTAGTTCCTCTAACAGCCTGTTGGTGGTTCACGGTGGAGCTAGCATGTAGTTCCTCTAACGGCCTGTAGGTGGTTCACTGTAGAGACTAGCATGTAGTTCCTCTAACAGCCTGTTGGTGGTTCATGGTAGAGACTAGCATGTAGTTCCTCTAACAGCCTGTTGGTGGTTCATGGTAGAGACTAGCATGTAGTTCCTCTAACAGCCTGTTGTGGTTCACGGTAGCACTAGCATGTAGTTCGTCTAACAGCCTGTTGGTGGTTCATGGTAGAGACTAGCATGTAGTTCCTCTAACAGCCTGTTGGTGGTTCATGGTAGAGACTAGCATGTAGTTTCTCTAACGGCCTGTAGGTGGTTCACGGTAGCACTAGCATGTAGTTCCTCTAATGGCCTGTTGGTGGTTCATGGTGGAGCTAGCATGTAGTTCCTTTCACGGCCTCGTAAGTCGGCAACAAATGGAATTTAATTCCAGTAAAAGAAAGATGTCCGTGGCTTGTCCATCTTCATTTTATTACTATCACTAGCCCACTAACACTCTTGCGAGGTCCTGGTTGATGATTATATTTCAGTAGAAATAAATTAAGGAGTGTTCTCTTGGCCATAGACTACGGCGAGGCCAGCATTCAAGTCCCGATCTCAATGTGCCAAATATGGATGGATTCTGCTGCCGATGGCAAAACAACAGCACGTGGTCACTCTGTAGAACCCTCCCATCGGTCGCCTGTGAACCAATTGGTGACGTCACTGAAGCCACGCCCATAGGTTGAAGGGTCTGTGGGCGTGGCAGCGGTCAGCCCGGTCAGCAGAAGGAAACCCTCTGGCTCGCTGCGGCTCAGTTCCCGGTCTCAGTGGTCCTCAATAGCGTTATTGATCCCCATCCCTTTTAAAAGACAAATGCTTTGTGTCCGGAACACATTGGCAGGTGACCTTAGCCGTTCACTCGCAGGAACCCCAACGCAAGAGAAAAGAAAAAGGACGACGGGGAACCGGCTAATCAAAAAATGTGGCGTGCTGCCCACTGGAGAAATGAGAAGCACCTCCGGGCAAAGTCACCCTTTTCTGCTCGCATTGCGGAACGCTGTTCTTCTCCCGTTGTTTCTGTGTAGCTCAAGACTGAGCAAAGCTGGTGTGTGTGTGTGTGTGTGTGTGTGTGTGTGTGTGTGTGTGTGTGTGTGTGTGTGTGTGTGTGTGTGTGTGCGTGCGCGTGTGTGTGCGCGCGTGTGTGTGTGCGCGTGTGTGTGCGTGTGTGTGTGTGTGTGTGTGCGTGCGTGCGTGCGTGCGTGCGTGCGTGCCTGTGTGTGAATATGCGTATGTGTGTGTGTGTGTGCATGTGTGTGTCCACAGGGAGAGCAGATGGGGATCCCTCTGACTCAACAGGCCTCCAACGAGAGCCGGCTCTCCATGTCCGAGTCCGTGTCCGAGTTCTTCGACGCCCAGGAGGTTCTTCTGTCCGCCAGCTCGTCAGAAAACGAGGTAACGTGTTTCACACCAGAGACGCTCCCACCAGGAACCAGAACCTCATGACGCCCAGCCTGAGGTTCTGGGTCTGAAGCCCAACGTCCAAGTCCCTCTGTGATGCTTAACCCCGTGTCTGCTGGCCCTCCAGGGCCTGCAGCCGCACTCACTCCACAGTCACGGGGGCTGTCTGCTAGACAATGAGGACCTTCGGATTAAAGTCTGCCTCAACACTAACGGCACTAGGACCATGAGGGGGGGGGGGGGGCAGGAAACGCACAGGAAGAAGTGTGTGTGAGCGGGGTGTGCGGCGGTGGGTCCCAGCTGCTGAGGGGGCGCAGATAAAGCATCGCTGAGGCCACAGTGCTGTGAGGCCCGCCGTTAGTCAGCGTTTGGCGAGCGCGGCGTGAGGGGCTCCGATAGCGGACCGGAAACACTGACAAAGCCGGAGCTGCAGGGGGCCCCGCATCTAATCTTCCCCAGGGCCTAATCCCCCCCCCCCCCCCCATCACTAGGCTCACACACACTAGGGCCTCTCTCCTCTCCTCTCCCCCCACCCCCCATCACTGGGCTCACACACAGTCTGAATGAACACTTGCAGTTGTGGCCCCTGCAGTCCGGGGATTTTCAGTGATAAGCCACTTTCTTTGTGGGCGTCGGTTTCACTGCACGTTCATCTCAACTTCTGTGACTGTGATAGCAGCCCCGTGACACCCCGGCCGCCTAGCAACAGCCGCTCTGCCGGCGTGCTCTCGCCCGGCTGAATGATTAGTCACCTCTCACCTGCTTTTCAATTGGTCCACCTGGCATGCTCAGCCCCCCCGGCTGACGCGGTACGTAGGGGAGGGGCATTTGGCAGACAGCGCCCTGCTGACCCGGCAGCCTGCCGCGTCACTCTGTGGCCGCGTCACTCTGTGGCCACGTCACTCTGTGGTCGCGTCACTCCGCAACCGCGTCACTCTTTGGTCGCGTCACTCCGTGGCCGCGTCACTCTGTGGTCGCGTCACTCAGCGGCCGTGTCACTCTTTGGTCGCGTCACTCCGCGGCCGCGTCACTCTGTGGTAGCGTCACTCCGCAACCGCGTCACTCTTTGGTCGCGTCACTCTGTGGCCGCGTCACTCTGTCGTCACGTCACTCCGCAGCCGCATCACTCCGTGGTAGCGTCACTCTTTGGTCGCGTCACTCTGTGGAAACGTCACTCTGTGGACACGTCACTCTGTGGTCGCGTCACTCCGCAGCCGCGTCACTCTGCGGCAGCGTCACTCTGCGGCCGCGTCACTCCGCAGCCGCGTCACTCTTTGGTCTCGTCACTCTGTGGACACGTCACTCTGCGGTCGCGTCACTCTGTGGACATGTCAATCTGTGGTCCCGTCACTCTGTGGTCGCGTCACTCTGTGGGCGCGTCACCCTGCGGTCGCGTCACTCTGTAGTAGCGTCACTCTGTAGTAGCGTCACTCTGCGGCCGCATCACTCCCTGGCCGCATGACTCTGGGGGAAAAGCGCTGAAATGCTGCAGTGTGTCGTCCTGCGATGACTGCAGGAGGACACGCGCAGCCAGCGCCTGCTGCAGTTTGCTAGCCACCGGCTAAAAGCACTGTGTCTATGTGTGTGTGTGTGTGTGTGTGTGTCTATGTGTTTGTGTCCATATGTTTTTGTGTTCCTATGTGTGTGCGACTAGACGTGTGTGTGTCCCTATGTGTGTGCATGTGTCCATGGGTGTGTTTGTGTGTGTGTGTGTATGCGAGTGTCTGTGTGTGTGTGTGTGTGTGTGTGTGTGCAATTGTCTTTGTGTCCGTGTTTGTGTGTGTATGCGAGTGTCTGTGTGTCCGTGTCCGTGTGTGTGTGTGTGTAATTGTCTGTGTGTCCGTGTCCGTGCGTGTCCGTGTGTGTGTGTGTGTGTGTAATTGTCTGTGTGTCCGTGTCCGTGCGTGTCCGTGTGTGTGTGTGTGTGTGTAATTGTCTGTGTGTCCGTGTCCGTGCGTGTCCGTGTGTGTGTGTGTGTGTGTAATTGTCTGTGTGTGAGTGTGTGTGTTTGTGTGTGTAATTGTCTGTGTGTGAGTGTGTGCTTACCATCTCCTCTCTGACTCACTGTTCCAGGCCTCAGACGATGAGTCGTACGTCAGCGACGTGAGCGACAACATTTCGGAGGACAACGCCAGCGTGACGGATAACGTCTCCAGACAAAGTGAGTGGCTCGCCCAACGCGCACTCAGAGGTGTTCGTTACCCCGCGGCCCCACCCCGCCCCGCGCCCAACACCGACTCAGAGGTGTTCGTTAACCCGCAGCCCCACCCCGCCCCGCGCCCAACACCGACTCAGAGGTGTTTGTTACCCCACGGCCCCACCACGGCCCACGCCCAACACCGACTCAGAGGTGTTTGTTACCCCGCGGCCCCATGTTACCCCACGGCCCCACCACGGCCCACGCCCAACACAGACTCAGTGGTGTTAGTTACGCCGCGGCCCCACCGTGCCCAACACGGACTCAGAGGTGTGAGTTACCCCGCGGCCCCACCCTACCCCGCCCCACACCCAAGGGAGGGAGGGGATCGGATGAAGGGGGTGTTCTGGGGTTTGACCTCCCTTCCACCCATCAGATGAAACCTTCAGGTTGGAGACTGCTTTGTGTTGTGTGATTCGAAAGACAGCACACACAGTCACACGCAACATGCTTGAAGACACAAACAAATACACACACACACACTCGGAGACACAAACAAACGCGCACGCAAAGTCATTGAGTGTTTGCGTGCGTCCGGTTCATTTATCAGTGAGACGGTTGACTTTGCAGGGCTGCTCCGTGCCAAGAGCATTAGTCAGGCTTCTGAGGGCTATCAGTGTGGAGCGGGAATTCCCTGCCTTCCGCGTCCCCCCCCCGCCTCCCCCCGCCTCCCCCGTCCTGGAGATATCGACTCTGGGTCTTTTCTTATCTCAGTCAAGGTCAGCGCGAGGGCAGCACTGCAACATCTCATCTGCGGTGCGGAATTATGATGCGATTGGTTGTAGCACTTCGGGATAAAACAGTGAAGGTGAGGGCTGCGATTTTAGTGTAACTCGGTAGAATTTCCTCAGCTCTGCCCTCTTTCATTACACCACTGAAATCTTACCTACAGAAGGGAAATAAAGCGATATCCATGTAAGTATATCAGAACAGGAAGGCTATCAATTAGCATATAACATCCTATTGTTTCAACGATGATGTAGCATCAAGCTAGCCAGCGTTGAGGGGCAGAAGTCCTGTCGCTTCCAAGTGTGAAGCAATCATCTGGAAGCCGTTATTAAAGTAGGATCTCCGAGGCCGCAGCTGTGTTTCTTCCCCAGTAGTCGGAGCGGGCGGCTGTTTCTCTATCGTGTTAATATTGTGACGTGAGGCCGGAGATCATCTGGGATCCAAGCGAGGTGGAGAAGGTGCAGAGACACCGAGGAAAGGCTGTTGACTCAGCCTGCCATGGTCGGATGTTATTAAACCGCGGTGTGACAGGGAACAGAAGCGAGCGCTTGAGGCTCTGCTTGACCGCCCTGCTTGACCACCGCGGGTCCAGTCCTGCCCTGTGTGAACCAACGAGTTACAGAGCCAGCGCTCACACCAAGAATAACACGATGGGGCCCATCTGAGCACCAGCTAACCTTCTCGTCCTCTCCCCCCCCCAGTGGCCAACGGTGACTTCGTGGCCAGCGCCTTCCGCAACGGCCGGCGCATCTGCCTGCCGGCGCCGTCCCCGGACACCAGCAACATCAACCTGTGGAACATCCTGAGGAACAACATCGGCAAGGACCTGTCCAAGGTGTCCATGCCGGTGGAGCTGAACGAGCCGCTCAACACGCTGCAGCACATGTGTGAGGAGCTGGAGTACAGCGAGCTGCTGGACAAGGCCGCCGAGACCGAGGACCCCCTGGAGCGCATGGTGAGCCGGGGGGGGGCGCCGCGGGGGGGTGGGGGGGTGGGAGGGGCTTTAGGGGGGGGTGGGAGGTGGGAGGGAGCTTTGGGGGTGTCCATAGTGGAGGCGCGGGTCGGCCAGCGTTTTTTTAATTTGTAGAATGTCTCAGTTGTAGGACATGTGATTTTATTGATGACGTTATTAAAATCGCGACCGATCAGCGTTGACGACAGACGCGTGGCGGCGGTTGGAAGCCACGGGCGAGGTGAGATGTTCCACACTGCGGTGTCTGACATCACGTCACCCCTCGGCCTCCATCCCCCCCCACCCACTCCCCTGACAGCGGAGAGGCGGGTGTCACCGCGAGACGAGGGTGCTGTTCTATTCAGAGCAGCCGTGACTCAGGTCAGGCCCGGTCGGCCGTGTCCCCGGTCGGTTTGACACAAAGCCCGGCCCGGGTCTCGGCTCCGTCCAAGACGGAACCGGAGCCGCGGTGCCGTTTGGGGCCGGTCGAGTGACAGGGCCACCAGAAGAGGACCCGCCTGACCCGTGTTCGACACGGTGACTCCCGCCGCCGGGACACCGGACACCGCCTCCACGCCGCGTCCGCGTTGGTCTCACGGCGGAGTCACGGCCGGACTGACGCATAGCTCCCAGGATGCAACTGGCAACCTCGGGTCCCTCTGCGCTATTTATATCAGCCTCTTGTCAGGATGGCCCCTCTTAAAGGTCCACGCTGACCTCATCCTTCACTAAGCCTGTTGTTGTAAGCTGGGTAATCCTGGCTCGCTTTGGTTGACTCATTTTTCTTTGTCTTTCTGTCCCTTTCTCTCTCTCTCTTCATCTTTCTCTCTCTCTCTCTCTCTCTCTCTTCGTCTTTCTCTCTCTCTCTTGACCTCTCTGTTTTTCTTTCTCTCTGTCTTTGCCTCTCTCTGTCTCTTGCTCTCCCTTTTCTCTCTTGTTCTCTCTGCCTCTCTCTCTCTCTCTCTCTCTCTCTCTCTCTCTCTCTCTCTCACAGGTCATCGTAGCAGCTTTTGCCATCTCAGGCTACTCGTCCACCTACTATCGAGCAGGAAGCAAGCCATTCAACCCTTTACTCGGAGAAACCTACGAATGTATCCGAGAAGACAAGGGCTTTTGTTTTTTCTCTGAACAAGTATGTGTGTGTGTGTGTGTGACAGCAGATCTCCTTCCCCGCTCTGTCAGGTGCGACGGCCGCTTTAATTAGTGCCTGGGCCGGCGGCCTGGCTCCGCTGTGAGGGACGCATGCTAGGCTAATTGCGGGGAAGTGGGGCAGCCACAGAGGTGAAGAGAGCAACGTCCTTCGTCTCTGGTGGTGACCAGAGATCACAGTACGCTGCCCGTGGTCAAACAGCGCCCGCTGGCACCATGAGGCCAGCTTAGATGTTCTGTCACTAGAAGATACCTGAGACCACAAGAAGGTCCATCTTGTCACTTCCGTACTGGAATAGGTGCTTGAATTTCTATGTTTAGAGTGTCTTGTGCTTATTATTAGTAATCTCATACTAATTAATCTCATTCAGACTCTCACTGGCTCATCTGTGCCCACACATCTCTCCAATTACTGAGCAGAACAACACTCAGAAATGTCGGTAGCCATGGAGGACAGGTTCCTACAAAGTGAGCGTGTGCTTGCGCTGCTTAAAGTGAACATCTGCCCTCACCGCCGGTTACCCTCTGTCCCCGGTCCGGCACCGCGGCCCTGCCCCTAACCCGGGTCATGGGAGAAGGGGATCAGGGTTTTCTCTGGGTTTTACCAGCACCGGGAGGCCCGGCCCTAAGAGAGCTCAACTGCAGCATGAATTATGCGTGAAGGGCTAACCGCTCGCGACCGAGTTAGCCGGGAGCAGCCTGTGTGGTAACAGCAGATGTCAGACGGCCGTTATGTGATCTTCTCTCTCAGGTGAGCCACCACCCGCCCATCTCGGCTTGCCACTGCGAATCCAAGAACTTCACCTTCTGGCAAGGTACCATCATTAGCCAACTGGTGTTTTAATGAGGGGCTGGGAAAAAAAAAAAAACGCTTTACGACGATTGGATTCGATGGCGTATTAAATATTCTGTTTGTTGCTGAATTCTCTTGGAAAATGAAAGTTAATGTTCCTTTTGATAACGAGGCAGCTGCCGGTTCCATGAAGGGATGATGATTTGTTTGTAGTCGTGAATGTTGTGATCATGCGCATGCTGATTTTTCTCGTTTGTTTTTGTGGTTTTGATGGGTTTCGTCTCTTTGGTCGTCAGATGTGAGATGGAAAAACAAGTTCTGGGGGAAGTCGATGGAGATCCTTCCGATCGGCACGGTGAACGTCATGCTGCCGAGGTACAGAGAGGATGATCTTCCTGTTTACTGCTGTGTGTTGATGTCTGATACTGCCTCACTATGGGGGTGTTCCCTCCTGCTTACTGCTGTGTGCTGATGTCTGATACCAGCTCACTACAGTACACAGCTCAATGAGTCCAGCTTCTGTGCTCTGTGACAGCAGTGACTTCTGTTGTGCCCGTGTGTCCTCTACATCAACTGCCGCCTTTGGTCTTCTTGATATTTAGGCCGTGTGTCATTTTAGGATATATGTGAGACCACCCGAAGGTCCACCTTGTCATTTCCATTCTGGCATCGGAGCTTGACTTGCTTTCCTGAGCTCCCAACGTCGCTGTGCGGCCCTCAGCAGCCCTCAGTGCCTAGCTAGCCTCAGAAGCTCTGCCTGTGGTATGACCTGCACCTGAGAGCTAACGGCAGCTGGTCCTCGCTGCAGGTTTGGGGACCACTATGAGTGGAACAAGGTCACCACCTGTGTCCACAACATCCTGAGTGGCAGACGCTGGATCGAGCACTACGGCGAGATCACCATCAGGAACACCAAGAGCAGCGCCTGCCTGTGCAAACTCACCTTTGTCAAGGTACAATAAGCCACGGTAACCATAGTGACCAAGCAGATTTGACCCATGTAGAGAATGAGGTGGTGACGCGCTAACCTGAATCCACGGCGGTGATGACTGAGGCATGGATGACCGGTGACGGCTGATACCCTGGCTCTGTTGTAGGGGAACTACTGGAGCTCCAACGTGAACGAGGTGCAGGGCTTTGTGATGGATCAGGAAGGGAAAGTCGCCCATCGGCTCTTCGGCAAGTGGCACGAGGGCCTCTACTGCGGGGTCCCACCCTCTGCCAAATGCGTCTGGAGGCCAGGTAAAGCTGCCTTAATATATCACTGACCACCGGAGGGCATACGTACTCCCCAAGGTAACCTGGTGAACATAAAAGCATGTAGTGCTTGCTGGTGACCTGGTATGTTCAGAGCAATACAACAGTGGCTGACGTGTCGATGTGAGTGATTCACCAGAGCGTTGTCATGCTGTCGCTCCCTCTCCAGGCTCCATGCCCACAGACTATGAGCTGTACTATGGCTTCACCAGGTTCGCTATCGAGCTCAATGAGCTCTGTCCAGAGTTGAAAGATGCACTGCCGCCCACAGACGCCAGATTTAGACCCGATCAAAGGTACGCCGCCCACTGGTCACGTCGGGAGTGCAAACACAGGACGTCCAAAAAGCTAACGCTAAGACCCAGGATTAGTTCTATGTGTTGCTGCCCCCTACTGGAGGTGATTTGATTTGTCTGAATACCCCTTTAGCATGCAAATATTAAGTATTGTCATCTGTAGCTGTTATCGATCGATTTAGTTCATACCTCCAAATTTAGTTGACATTATGTGTAACCAATAGTGGGCAGATTTGCCCCAGTGCTGGCCAAGTGCTTTGCGACAATTGGTCCTTGTGGAGTGTGATGATTTGATGGCTGGTTGAAGCAGCCTCAGTAGCCCCAGAGTCTCATCAGACTCAGGTGATAAACCAGCCATCACCTGGTTTATCACCTGAGTCATTACCTGGTTTATCACCTGAGTCCTGAGTGGGTGATGGCTTAAACCAGCCATCACCCACTCAGACTCCACAGCTGTTTCAGTTGGTTCTCCTGTGTGGCCGGAGATGTTCCACAGCATGTGATGTCCTTGCTCACTGTGTGGACGGTGAAGGTACCTGGAGGAGGGGAACCTGGAGATGGCGGCATCAGAGAAGCAACGCATCGAAGACCTGCAGCGTGTCCGCAGGAAGTGGAACGAGGACAACAACATTAGACCCCAGCCACGCTTCTTCAGGTACACACACACACACACACACACACACACACAAACACACACACACACACACACACACTCTCACTCACACTTACACACACGTACACACACACACACTCACACTCACAGACACACACACACACTCACTCAGTCACTCACTCATTCTCACTCACACACTCACACACTCACACACACACACACTCACTCACACACACACACATACTCACACATACACACATGCACACGCATGCACACACACACTCACAGACACACATCAGACACCAGCCCTGCTTGTTCATCTTTTCTGCTCTATCTGTACAAGTGTCTAAATTGTACCTACTTACATAGTATACTGTATATTATAGTGGTCTCATGGTGTATTGTGACTGCTGTCTGTGTGTCTAGTCTATCACAGTGTTGCTCTTCTGCTGTCTGATACTCTGTTTGTCTCCTGCTGTCTGTGTCTCTAGTCTGATACTTGGTTTGTTTCCTGCTGTCTGTGTCTCTAGTCTGATTCTCTGTTTGCCGTCTGCCGTCTGTCTCCTCCCAGGAAAGTGGTGGACGCCAACCAGCGAGAGAGGTGGGTCTCTAACAACACCTACTGGGACTTGCGCAAGAACCCGGGCTTCATCAACATGGAGTACACGTTGGCCTTGTGGTAGCGCGGGGCCCCGTGGCGAGCGCCGCGCTGCAGGAGAGGAGGACGCCTGCTATCTATGCACAGTCACAGGGATCCCTGTGGGACACAACTCCAGCCTGCACGGAGCGCCGGGGGCGGCCCAGACCTCGCCCTGCTGACCCACCTCTGGCTGGTCCCGGGCCTCCATCCACGGGAGCGTCCGCCGCCCCGGACCCCATCATTGTGTGTGAGATGCTGGGTTGTCGACGGCAACTGTGAGCGTTGGTGCAGACCATGTCCAGAGCAGTTTTAACTTTTGAGTCTTTGCCTTAAGAAGTCACCCATCAACCTCTCTCACACACACACACACACACACACACACACACACACACACACACAAACCCGTCACACACATACACACATGCACAGTTCAACTCACACACACACACGTACACGCACAGCTCAACTCACACTCACTCACACACGCTTTTAAAGTGAAAAGCTTTTTTTCATTTCTGAGAATCGTTTTTGTTTAGATGATGATTTGACCTTTGATTACCTAATGTATGTACCATGCATGTTTAGAGTGCAGCTTTCCTTGGCTCTTAGTGCCATTCTATACATATTATACCATATCAAAGTAATTTGTTGTAGAAAAAGAGGTATTTTTGTAATATATATTGGACTCATAGATTTACTAAAAAAGGGTATAGTGGAATTTGTTTATTTAACCAGATGGTTTATTTATTTGGTTTTTGCCTTTGTACTATTGTTCATCTGTACCATGGCAGTACTCTCTCTGGGGCACACAGCAGTTTGAAGACATGTGTCGGGAATTGATTGAAATATTTGATATGTCATTTTAGAAGGAATCCATAACTAATGGTCATTCTGAGGAAGACGTCTGGGCGTACGATGTGTCTTCATGGTACAAGTGTTGTGTCACTAGGACAAAATATATCATATGTAGACAGATATGTAGACATATCGCTCTTCATCACCCTGGGGGTCTGAACCCAACCTTATCCTCACCGTTCTGTGACTCAACTCACTGACAGAACTCCCCTTCTAAAGCATGTGTAGATATATCACACACACACACACACACACACACACACACACACACACACACACAGCTGTCCAGTCCCATTTCCTCTCCTGTATGTAATTCGATACAGTCAACAAACAAAACGACAACAAACAACCCAGCATTCAATGACACAGATACACACACAGATACACACAGAGCTACGCGAGGGAAAACAGCACAGCTACAGTTGGATGACAGTTGATAGCTGTGATTCCCAGCCAACGCACTACTGCTGGTTATAGTAGCCGTTGACATCACCAGCTACTATAGCTCTGGACGGCACTTCAAAAAGGGATGTAGAATAGATACCAGATATCTGCCCCCCCCCCCATCTGACCACAGCAGTGTCATTCACACATATCCAGTTTCCCAAATATTGTAGACACTGAAGCCAAAGACCTTTTGGAGATTCGTTTATACTATATATACATATACAGTATACATAGTATAAACGCAAACCCCCTAGAGAATGTACTGCTATGACCATGGGCCTCTGCAAAGCACCAACTTATTTTTTTCTAGGTTTCTAGATCAATTGCAAAGCATATCAGAGTGAATATTTTAAGTCAGTGTCGTCGTATTTGTTTTCATCACTTCAGATCAATTCCCAGACAAAGACTGGATACACTAATGTACAGGGCTTTGTACATGTGGGTGAAAACACGAGAACAATTGTGATTTCCTTGAATCGAACTGGGCAAAATCTACAAAAAGAGTCAGATACAGATGCTACATACTGTGATCAAAAACAGTCAAATAAACATGTAGAATTTGAAACCTATATGAAGCATAAAATCATCCCGCGCACAGTTCACACTTCCACGGTGTGTGTACGACAAAACCAAAAAACACAACACGGCTTCTGCGGCATCCACGTTCTGAAGGTACACGTACTGTTTCACGGTACATCTCTATTCTCTCGGTCACCTACTAAATGCTACTACGACTCGTCGAGCATCGATTCCACTTGCTGTGCCTTAATGCATTTTTATCAATGCCTCACATCCACACTACTGACAAGAACCGCCCCATGCCAAGAGGAAGGTAAAGCGCTCAAGCCCTGCAAAACATACGTCCTCTTCCTCCGGAGGTCATTCACTGGGAAAAAAAAAAATACATGGACGAGCTGTGGACAGAATGTAACGGCAGCCAAGTCTGTAGTACAAACTAAAGAAGAAACTCGGACTCTGGATGTCTCGCTTAAGATGGCAAATAATTGTTTATTTGACTGTAATATGCTTGCGTATTAAAAGATGTTCCTCATTCCGTTTGCCCCACAAGTAACTGATGCGCTTATTGGTAACTGCAAATACAATACATTCACACATGGGGGTGATATTAAAAGAAAAAAAAAACCTAACAGACAAAGAAATTGTTTTTGCAATGTTATTGGTTCTTAAGATGGAAACTGTATTGCTTCGTGTGTGTGGTGTCGCCTCTGAACTTTGTTCCTTAGGAAAAGAAAAAAAAATATTCTCGCTGTAGGCCAGACGATGACGTAAGGACCCTCAAAAGACACTCACCAGTTCTCCACCCTGCATGTTTAACAACTTAGCCTGCCAATGAATGTTGCAAACGCCTTACAAAAGGTTTCCTCTCCCCGATTGGATCTTTAGTTTGACGGACGCACACGTCGGCCTATCGCCGGGCGCCGTCATCGGAGTTCTCAGAATCCATTGTCCAATGGGAACCTTCTGAAGTGCAATTTAAGAGGTACATATCTCCATGAACACGGTAAACTGCTGCTACATAGTGCTTGTTTTAATAAAACTTCAAAACATGGGACTCGAGTAGTATCTGCTGTACTTCGCTGGCTTAATATGAACAGAAAATAGTTTTCCCTCGTGGAAAAATGTAAATTTATCTCGTCGGCATGGAACAAGACATCAGTGATTTGTTCATCTCCGGCTGCAGCCAGTGACGCCTTTCACTGGATGGAACTAAGTTTGTATAATTTCAGGAGATTGTGAATTTATTGGATATTTCCTACATACATTCCCTCAAAATCAAAGAAGCAAATGGCCCCCAAAAAAATACAGAAAGAGACACGCATGATGGGAAAGAATGTAACAAAAAACCTTTTCAGAAATTCAAAATACAGATGAACAGTTGGGTCAAAAAGCTGGGGAACCCCCCCCCCCCCACAGAAATTAAGTTGAACAGCAGTGTCAAAAGAATAATCAATCACCTCATTGTCTTGAAGGGGAGCATCTTATTAATTATCGCTATAGCTCAGACTAGTTCCTATTTTAGTGGCAGATGCCTAATGGTCTCTAAACAATGATCCAAACCAAAAGGGCTACAGTTAAGTTACACATCAAACAAACAAATTATTCAATAAAAGTACAAATAAAGGGCATTTCCATTACTGTCAGATAACAGTAGTATTTACTGTCCCATCAATTCACTTAGTTAACATATAGATGTATTATGATAATCATAATCAACGTAGTTCTCATTTTTCCATCAAGAAGTGCTTGTTTCTTAGAGTTCACTCTTGGGCTCGAGCTGCCGGTCTCTTGAGGGTTTAACAGCCGAAGCTGCGTCAGACATCGCCTTTCAGGGTCACACATTAAGCCCCTGGATACACATCCTGATCAAACGGATACGACTCAAATAAATACAAAAAACCAAAAACTCAACGCCACACCGACAGAAAAAGGCTCCATGTGTCCATTGATATCTACACACACCCACCACCCCCCCCCCCCCCCCCCCCCGCCGCGCACGGAGACGCGTTACCAAACCAGAGAGGCCGCGCTCGCCGACCGTCAGTTGGCGGACGCCACGATCTTGACGTACTGCAGAGCGCTGTGCGCCGCGTCGTTATGGGCGTTGCCGCAGCTGATGCCGGTCCCGTGGCACACGGTGACGGGCGTGGTGGACAACTCCACCACGCACTGGTACTGACCGTTCACCGTCAGCTCGTCTGCAAAACACACACTCAAGAGTCAGGGGCCGGGTCGGGTCGGTCCGGGGCGAGCCCAGAGCTTTAGTCACAGTCACAGTGAACTTTATTGTCGGTTAGAGCATGCAATTAGTGCAGGTAATTACACAGAGGATCGGAATGGCCTTTCCCCCCCCTTACTCCAAATGTGCAGGCAACAATGACCCAACAACAATGTGACGAGACACAAAAGGGGGTTTGGTTGTACCGATGTTGAAGTAGGACACCTCAAAGCCCAGCTCCGCGGCCAGCTCTGACATCATCTGGGTGTAGTCTGTGTTGGGGATACTCAGGGGGCTCCTGCGCAGCAGGGAGAGCTTCTCCGCCGTGGAGGTCCGGAGGTCCTCCAGGCGCATGCTGGGCTTCGGGGTCTAGGAGAAAAGAAAACGTGTTGACCTACAGCCTTAACTGTAGGTCTCCTTGGGCAAGATGCCCATAGATGCTCCATCTGCTGCAACAGTGTCTGTCTAAACGATTCAACAGGGAACTAACGGGGATTAAAACTAACAGAGGGCAATACAAAGTGCCAGCATGCTGAAACCGTACCCATGTGATTTCCCCGCAGCCCGACAGACTCTGGAGCTTGGAGATCATCTTATGAGCGGCCGCCTTCTTCCCAGCCTTTTTGGAGTTCCCCCCCGCTGAGGAGGACAGAGGAGGAGGAGGAGAAGAAGAAGAATTACTCTTTTGATCCCGTGAGGGAAATTTGGTCTCTGCATTTAACCCAATCGTGAATTAGTGGAATACACTAGGCACACAGTGAGGTGAAACACAAACTAATCCCGAGGCAGTGAGCTGCCAACAGCGGAGCTCGGGGAGCAGTGAGGTGCCTTGCTCAAGGGCACTTCAGCCGTTCGTACTGGTCGGGGTTCGAACCGGCAACCCTCCGGTTGCAAGTCCGAAGCCCTAACCAGTAGGCCGCGGCTCCCCAGGAGGAGCCAGTCGAGCTGCTGGCACAGCGCGCCCCTAATGGACCACGTGACATCACTCTGGGGGCCCACCGGTCTCTGAGAGGGACTCCATGCGGCAGGTCACCGTGAACTCCCTGCGGTGGGGCGGGCCGGACTCCAGCATGATGGTGTACTCTGGGAGACGCCAGCCTCTCTGCAGGGCCAGCTCCTGGTGGGGGCACAACCACGGGCGTCCATGTGAGACACGCTGTGCGCTCAGTGGCCTCCACCGTCCTCTAGAAGGGGGCTCGCTCGCATGCTTGAATTTAAAACCCGCGACACGTTCTGCGGTGTAACAGGTCCCCGCGCTCAGTGACTTCAAATTAGAAACTACTAATTTAACACATTCATGTTCAACTATTAAAATCGTAAAGTTACTGCCGCCGCGCTGCGAGTTGATAGGTTTTAAACGTGCTACTGGAACTTGGAAACATGACTTTCCTACACATGCAGACCTGCAGAATGCCGACTGAGTTTGGATGCTCGCTGGGCTCTGCTGCCACTCCGTTGCTTTCTGCTGTGATCGCAGGGCACCTGGGTGGGGGGGGGGGGGGGGGGAGGGGGCGGAGCATCAGGGACCGTTTACATGGAGACACGCCCTCTCTTTGGCAGATCAAGGTGTCAATCATCCGGAGGAGGACTTACGCAGCGGAGCCCATTTTAATCTGCAGGAGGCTCAGAGCCCCCTCTGCTGCCCTGTGTTTGGCTGCTTTCTTACTCGACCCGTGACCTGGAACAGACGCACAGACACACGCATGAGGACTTACCGAGAACATACATGACATAGAGAACATGCATACATAACATCTACAACCATTTTAAACACACCTTTTTATCACCAAGTTCACAGGCATTAAGAGATTGAGGCCGTAAAATGTGTATTGGCCAGGGACGTACAGTATGTTCGATTCCCAGACAAAGGGTACTGGGTTCGATCACCAAGGTCAGTGGCCTAAGTTGAGCAAGGATCCCATGTTCTGACCCCTCCGCCCGGCTCCTGAAGGTGGACCTGAATCTATCTGAGCAGTGCCAGGGAGGCGGACCTGAATCCATCTGAGCAGTGCCAGGGAGGTGGACCTGAATCCATCTGAGCAGTGCCAGGGAGGTGGACCTGAATCCATCTGAGCAGTGCCAGGGAGGTGGACCTGAATCCATCTGAGCAGTGCCAGGGAGGTGGACCTGAATCCATCTGAGCAGTGCCAGGGAGGTGGACCTGAATCCATCTGAGCAGTGCCAGGGAGGCGGACCTGAATCCATCTGAGCAGTGCCAGGGAGGTGGACCTGAATCTATCTGAGCAGTGCCCAGGGAGGTGGACCTGAATCTATCTGAGCAGTGCCCAGGGAGGTGGACCTGAATCCATCTGAGCAGTGCAGGGGAGGCGGACCTGAATCCATCTGAGCAGTGCCAGGGAGGTGGACCTGAATCTATCTGAGCAGTGCCAGGGAGGTGGACCTGAATCCATCTGAGCAGTGCCCAGGGAGGTGGACCTGAATCCATCTGAGCAGTGCCAGGGAGGCGGACCTGAATCCATCTGAGCAGTGCCCAGGGAGGTGGACCTGAATCTATCTGAGCAGTGCCAGGGAGGCGGACCTGAATCCATCTGAGCAGTGCCAGGGAGGTGGACCTGAATCTATCTGAGCAGTGCCAGGGAGGTGGACCTGAATCTATCTGAGCAGTGCCAGGGAGGTGGACCTGAATCTATCTGAGCAGTGCCAGGGAGGTGGACCTGAATCTATCTGAGCAGTGCCCAGGGAGGTGGACCTGAATCCATCTGAGCAGTGCCAGGGAGGTGGACCTGAATCTATCTGAGCAGTGCCAGGGAGGTGGACCTGAATCCATCTGAGCAGTGCCCAGGGAGGTGGACCTGAATCCATCTGAGCAGTGCCAGGGAGGTGGACCTGAATCCATCTGAGCAGTGCCAGGGAGGTGGACCTGAATCCATCTGAGCAGTGCCAGGGAGGCGGACCTGAATCCATCTGAGCAGTGCCAGGGAGGTGGACCTGAATCTATCTGAGCAGTGCCCAGGGAGGTGGACCTGAATCTATCTGAGCAGTGCCCAGGGAGGTGGACCTGAATCCATCTGAGCAGTGCCCAGGGAGGTGGACCTGAATCTATCTGAGCAGTGCCAGGGAGGCGGACCTGAATCTATCTGAGCAGTGCCAGGGAGGTGGACCTGAATCTATCTGAGCAGTGCCAGGGAGGTGGACCTGAATCTATCTGAGCAGTGCCAGGGAGGTGGACCTGAATCTATCTGAGCAGTGCCAGGGAGGTGGACCTGAATCCATCTGAGCAGTGCCCAGGGAGGTGGACCTGAATCTATCTGAGCAGTGCCCAGGGAGGTGGACCTGAATCCATCTGAGCAGTGCCAGGGAGGCGGACCTGAATCCATCTGGGCAGTGCCAGGGAGGTGGACCTGAATCTATCTGAGCAGTGCCCAGGGAGGTGGACCTGAATCTATCTGAGCAGTGCCAGGGAGGTGGAGGGTGCCGGGGTACCACCAACCTGAGCAGCACACGTCTTCCATCTTCACGTTGAAGATGAAGCTGGGCTGGTGCGCCTCCCCTTCGGCCTTCTCCATGGTGTACACCGGCAGGTTGCCCGTTTTGATGCCGTACTCGTGGAGGATTTGTATTGGCGTTTTGCCCTGCCCGGGCCTCTGCGGTTGATTAACATTCATGCTATGAAATACCATGAAATAAATCGGTTACCGTGAAACACGTCGTCTAGGATGCCTAAAAACGTGGTAAACAATGCGCATAGGAAAGCAGGTCACATTGACAGGCGGACATGGATGGAAAGGTTCAATGTTGACTCCACTCATTTCTAATAATCAATGTCCAAGCGATTAAACATAACTATACTATAACACACCATGTCAGCCGTCTGTGTTTGTTAAACCCCGGCCAGGTCGCGGGGTCAAACATTGACCCACACATCTACATATGATCTTCTACACAACTCTAACACAGACTGACCTGCATGACGTCACTCCTACAGAGTGAAACCAACTACATGCCACTACAATGAGCACCGCTTGCACGGTTTAACCGGATGAGGAAATCAAAAATGTGTTCAGTCGCATGTCTAAGGCTTCCCTGACTGATGACCAACGTGGGATTTCGTGGAACCAAAGAGGAGGACCACCGCTGTCCGTGGAGGTGCGACATAATCTCCTCTAAATACAACCAGATGATGCCCATGTGTTCCCTCATAGGGCTCCGTGGACCGGGCTCAGACTGAGAGGTCGCACCGTCCCCTGCAGCCTGCAGCTGGACCGAACCGGGGGAGCATCCCAACAGACTCCAGGGAGCCGGTGGGTGGTCGCTCACCTCGTGTTTCCGGGGGTCCTGTGGGTTGCTGGCTGACATCCGTCTTCAGACATGTTGAGATGTGAATTGTTTAGCCGGAGATTTGACACATTTCAACACAATCACAATCCGGTTCACGACGGGGGTCAAGGATTCTACTTCCGCCGGGGGGAACATTACACTGCCACCTACTGGCCGTGGCGACCATTGCTTCAAATGACAGGAGAGGCTCAAGAGCAGCTCTTTTTATAGCCATACAATATCCTCCTGGGAACCAAGGCAAACAAGTTATAGGGTGACAGAGTAGTTGAAAAGAGTAAAAGGAGGTCCATGTGAACAAAATGTCAAGTATAGAGGACATAAGTTAATGGGCTGGGTCTCAGGAGAATATAGGGATGCCCACTCAACCTACACCTATTTAGGGAGGGGTTAAATACAGCTGGTAATAAGATTGTATTAATTGGATCTGTCAATGTTTTGAATTTAACCTAAAAGGCCTAATAATTGTCAAATGTAGTAATTATTCATCTATAACATGCTTGCTAATATATCAATAAACATGTTTCTGCAGGACAAATCTGAGCAGACACTTGGTTTGTTTTATTCAGTAATAGGATGAAAAAAAGCAATTCAAGAAAGCAGAGGATATTTTGAAGCTATGACAATATAAAAAAGGTAGATTCTTTGAGTCATAACAATATATTCACGTCATCATTCATTCATTCATTCATTCCCTGCACAGTGAATGCAACAGAGTAGCCTTTTGTTGCTATATTGTGTGACGTACATGGAAAATTGAACACCAATCACCGGAAATCTATCGTAAATAGGTAGACACATGCTGAGTGTCGATCAGGAGCGCTCAGCGTGAATTTGCTTAACCTGTGCGTAATCTGATGACAACAAAGACCGCAGTGCATCATGGGATGCAGCGATGCGGTGATTTGCATCAGTTGTAAACGTATTTCATCGTACATTATGGATATCAAACAGTGCACTTTGTCATTTGTGACCAGATTTGATCACATTTCAGGCAACATAGTAAAATGAGAATACCCAAAGTATTGCATTGTATGAGGCACAAGGTAGCTACAGACTGACTGGCAGTATGGGAGGTGGGTCCCGAGGGACAGGGAAGACCACGTGCCCCCGCAGGGAGAAAGCCGGCTGGGGCATCTGCCTCATGTCGCTGTGTGGGTCGGACATCTGGCTCACGTCGTTGTTCACCTTGGTCAGAATACTGACCAAGTCTAGGCGTCTGGGAAGCGAAGAACACTGACGTTAGCACAGTTAAGATGCCAATACAAAAAAAACAACTGTACATGATAATTAAATGACAACACAAAGAAATTGAATATATACAATGTTAAAACCTAAGATAAAACATGTGCACGCATGCAAAGGTTATGGTTCAATTAATTTACTACTTCATTCATTCATTCATTCATTTGAACAGCAAAATACGACACTGCCGTTTGACAACAGCGCCTAAAACAGGCGTTCCCCTCACCGTGGAACCAGCTGCACAAGGTTCTTGCACAAGGACTGGATGTACCAGGAGCCCTGCTTCCTGTGTCTCAGAGACACGTAGGTGGGAACGGTGGACATGGCGGTCAGGAAATCCGCCGTGCAGGGCATCCAGTCACTCAGTCCGTGCGACCGGGCGTCGCTGCGGAGGTCCTCATGGCCGTCGGCCTGGATGCTGACCGCCCGCTGCCTCTTCGTGCCCCGGCAGGCCTGGATGAAGAACAGCTTGGGCTTCCCCCTGAGTTGGGGGCACTGCATGCCGCTCAGGTGGTCCAGGAGCTCCGTCAGCTTGACCTCCTGCCCGTCCACCCCGTACACACCGCCCTCCAGGCCGTGGCTCAGCACCACGCAGGCAACGCAGTCCATCCCGCCGTGATCCCTGCTGGCCAGCTCTCGCATGGAGGAGAGCATCTTCTCCTTGGTGGAGTCAAGCAGCACCACCACTTGGAAGCCCAGCCACGCGAACACACGCGTCAGGCTCTCTGCAGGACGGGAGGAACATTCACATAGGAGCGCGCGCACGCACGCACGCACGCACACGCACACACACACACACACACACACAGGGTGATTCTTGTGAGAATTACTCTAGATATGGATGTGAACATTACATGATAGTGAAACATGATATGACAGGGGTGGTGTGTATGTGCTGTATAACACTGTCTCATCTGTATAAAGGAGCATATGGACTAAGAGTAAGGAAGTAGAGCCCTGCGCGGGACTGTTTTCTTTATCCCGCTCCCGCTGAATTTCTGACCATTACCGCCCGCTCCCGCAACGTGTGTGTTACACTCCCGCCAGCTCCCGCAATGTGTATGTCCACTCCCGCCCGCACCCGCAAAACTTTGAGAATTTATGCCCGCACAGTAATAGAAACACATTGATTTTGTGTCTTCTCCCGTCCCGCAGGAGAAAACACGTCATTTTATAGGCTACTAATAGGCGTGACCAGGCGCACACACTGGTCAGAAATAGCACTCCTATGTAATTGTTTAATTGTTAATTAAATAAAGGCTTTTTCATAATCTATTCTCATCTTCTGTATTTTATTTATTTTTCTACCTTTAAGTAATCACGCAGTGATTGGGGTGATTGAATAAGAAACATTAATGCAACATTAACATCAGCTTTATCGGCTTTATCTCCGCTGCCACTGATGCCTGCAGCGCTTGTGCTCGCCCCTCCACATGTCTGGATACAGTGGTTGGATGAGGTAAAACATCTTTTACATCAAATTTGCCATATTTAGCGGCGACATCAACAAAGTGTTGCACTATGTCAACAAAGCCTTCCCCGGCGACAAAGCCGTATGTCTAGAAAGCACACTTCCACACATTTCTCAGTAGTTGCTTGTTTAATGTGTGTAGGGAGAAGTGTTTTATCTTTGAAAAGCAGCTTGCTTTGACCGGGGAGAACAGAGCAGGTGTGTCGCCTCAACCCAGAGGTGCCGGATTTGTGTCCTGTCGCTACGTCCCGATCCCGCAATGGTTTTTTTAGCCGCCCGCTCCCGCCCGCAGCAAAGTTCAAACCGCCCGCTCCCGCGAGATTTGAGTTGGGTCCCGCGGGACCCGGCGGGACCCAATCCCAATGCAGCCCTCTATAAGGAAGTCCCAGGCTGAGAGGCTACATGATATTATATTACATTATATTAGCATGGTGTCGGTGTGGCCATACCTGCGTCAGCATGCGTCCCCTCCCGATTCTCGTGTTTTCCACGGGAAGAACTGAAGTCATAGTTGTTGAAGATGTAGCAGAAGCCTCTCTCCTCACCTGTCATGGGGTACGCCGGCGGCGCCGACTGATCCTGGAAGCACAACGCTGCGTGAGATGAGGCTCCATCTCACACCAGAGGTACAAATATGTCATGTAACCATTACAAGTGCTGTACCTCTTCATCGTCCTTCGATGCTTGAGCAAGTTGTGGGCCGGACTCAGAGGTTTGGGTTTCAGTGGAGGTCAGGGACCCGATGGGGCTCTGGGTTGTCACGTTCTCTGACAAGAGTGTGAAAGAAGAAGGATCTTAATAGGTCATCGCACATAAACAAGTGCTACACAATGTAATGAGATCTCTGCATTTGACCCGTCACTAGCTGCAGCACTAGGAGCATTTGGCAGCCCCCGAGGACCAAGTCCACGTCTACCGCTGGTGCCTTGGTCAAAGGCACAGGCAGCAGTATTAACCCTACATGTATTGAGGGTATGCATTTGTGTATATAGAAAGATACGTTCAGTTGTAGCATTCATTAACTAACTCATGCTACTGCCTCATAACTACAAATACCAGTTTACGCAAACACAGAATCAAAATGGAGGTTTCAGGCCGGTGGCATTTGAATTTGATGAACTCAATGAAGACGAAGGTAAAACTGAGGGAAGCAGCAATGGTTTGATGTCAAACCCCTGAACTAGTGGAGTTCTACTCACCCATCGGTGAGCTGGATAGATGGAGGGAGGACAGCTGTTGAATCCAAAAGGAAAGGAAAGGGAGGAGTTTAGGGACAAAGTCAATGGTTTCATTTGGGATATTACTCTCTTTGGGATGCACTTGTCTCTTACCAAAGCCTTTGCAAGTGATGTAATGTGGACACTCTTACCTGCTGAAGATCTGGGTCTTCAAAGGGTTGAGCCCCTAAAAACATGATTTAAAAAGTATTTGAGTAGGGCAGCGCGGACAGTTTACGGTGTGCGTATGAGACTGTACATTCATATTTTGCAGGAATTTTTAAAAATAATTGAAAGCAGAGAGACAGACAGACAGACAGAAATACTTTAATGATCCCTGAGGGAAAATGCATGGAAATCATGCAAGCCATGATTGCTCTCGGCTTTCTTTGAGTTCTGACTACCTGCTCCTGAGGGACTTTCTGACAGTGATATTGGAATCTGCATCAAAACACGAAAGAAAGAAACTCATATCAAAGATGATGAATCATGTGAAGGACAAAATAATGGCATGTATTTATACATTGCTATATGCCTGCTGCACCTTTTCGTGGTCAGGATCATCCGAAGGAGACTTTTCCCGTAATTGGTTAAGCTCTTTCTCTTGGGCACTTGCTCCTACACATAGGTTTATATTTAATTTACTTTCTACATTACAATGTTAACTCACTCATATGCGTGAGTGACACTCATTATTGCTACCGTTCAAATGCAGAGTTTGTTTACCTTGTGAGGCTTTGTATGCGTCGATGTGTTTCTGCAACACTGGACAGACGCGTTCAAGTATCTTCTCCAGCCGGTTGAGGTTAGTGCTGCTCAGGAGCTCTCTCCGCTCCATTGCCAAGAAGACTTCAAGTATGGTCTAAGGAGTGAGAGCATCGACAATGACACATTATACAGCCTTCTTACAGACACTCACGACCGTGTGAAGCACCCTGAAAGACCTGTTAGAAGTGAGTGATATAAATGAACTTGCTTTGCCTTAGGTCTATACAATGTCTGTCTTCGAGATGAAGAGTTTGAATCACATGGTCTCAGTAAAAAAAAAAGAACTATATCCACAGTTAGAAAGATTGCCGCAACACTTACAGCGTTCGGCTGGAGAGCTGAACGCTGGAGGTCAGCGGCCAAAAGGAACTTGATTTCTTTCAAGTCTTTTTCGGTGATGTCCCCCGAAAGTTTATATAGCAGCACCCTAAATTACAAAAGTAGGCATTTAAAATGGGAAATGTCTGGATGGATAATGTTACTGCGTGTTGAACGAGGATGTGGTGGTTCTTTACCTGTAAGGGGAGATCAGGCTTCTGGTCATAGATGGACTACATTTGAGATCAAGCTCACGCAGTAAACGCTGATGTCCGAGGATGCTGAAAAGGTCAGCCAGGGGGCCCAGATTATCCTCAGAGAGGACGTCCAGCTTCTCCAGATGGGTGAAGATGTCCATGGGGGACTCCTCTACACACGGACTTTGTTTCCGGATATCCATTAAGAGAAACGATAAGTCATTTGTGTCTTCTCTGGTCATTCTCTGCGCCGCCTTCAGTAGCATCTCCCGGTAGTCCATCTCTGTACCACCAGTCAGATATTATAGACTAGTTTGGTTATAGACGGCTGCTTTGTTGTTGCAGTGACGTGATTTCTTTTCATGTAGGCCTAGCCATGTCTGTAGGGTAGGCCTATGCTGAATTGTCCTTGCTGCATGCACACCTAAAATATGCCTAGGGTACAAATAGACGGATAGGGTAATCAGGTCTATCAGTAACTTATGAGCAGCCTCTCAGCTATGAAAACTAACGGTTAATTTTCATAGCATTAGTTTTCATAGCAGGAAAGTCAACTAAAAGGCTAAACTGCAGCCACCCTCTTTCCAGGAAGTGCAGGGTAGCCGAGTATTTTGTAGGCTTTACCATAAGCCTACTGCAAGGTTTTTTAACTCCTATGTCATAAGTCACAGACACGTTTATATTGGATCGATTATAACCTATTTGATTGATTATGACGATCAATGCAAACACACAAACGCCGGCAGGCTGAACCTTGACTTGATAGGCTGTTCATTTGCTCTTCTTCATTACCTTTCTCTTACCCGGCGGTAGTGGATGAGACAAGTGACTTATTACTTATTGGGAGTCACTTTGGACAAAAGCGTCTGCTAAATGCCCTAAATGTGAATGAAAATGTAGTCACAACGGTAAGCGCCGTGGATACGTTGAAAAGCGCTAAATAACTGCAATGAATGAGTAAAGTAATCATTACCTGTGCTTGTACGGCAACCTAAAGCGTCCATCTGCTTTAGGTTAAGGCTCCTCTAGAAACACTCAACAAACTGATCGAATAGGGAGACACACAAAAGAGACATGTTTTCTAAACTGAGCTGTTCAGTAGTCCGGTGTTAACAGAAGCTCAACTGAAACCGAAAGCCTGAGGTAGACGCGCGCCATCGGGCGGGTCCGAACGAGCAAGGGGAAGGAGGAGGTTGTGAAATCAGGTGACGCAGGTGTCAATCATTTATTATTGTCATAGAGAAGCATTTGGGAATAATAAAAGCATTGGGATTAATCACAGTGATAGGATGCAGTTCATGTGCAGGCCGAGGAGCGCTCATATCTGTGTTCCACGTGTTCTCTCCGGGATCCTGCGGTGATCTTTGACTCTGACGCTGAGCCACGCGTGAGAAGACCTCTTCACTCTGGAGAAGCTCGACTGGGATTTGTTTGCCCGGAAGGACTCTGCATAAAGCCACACATCAGAAGAACATGATGAAACAACTCACATAGGCTATGACACACACACACACATACACACACACGCACGCACGCACGCGCGCACACACACACGCGCGCGCGCACACACGCACTCATGCACACACACACACACACACACACACACACACACACACACACACACACACACACACACACACACACACAGGTCGTCCCAAATCCTCTACAGGTTTAGGAAACAACTGTCATTTAATTCAACTAAATTGTGTAAATATTGAATCGTTAACGTATGAACATATCTCACATGAAACACATCTAGTAAAACGCAGACACCTACGGTCCGTGACAAGGGAGTGCATAGAAGTGATGTGGCCACTTGGTAATCCCAGCTGCCGCCTCCCCAACCCGTGGCTCCTGGCCAGGACGCATTCCACATAAATGTCCCAGAAGACTTGTGCCAGATCCCAGAAGAGGACAGCGTGTTTCATGTTGTCTGATGCCCTCAGGAATACCATCAGGTCCCAGAAGGCAGGCACCGTGTTGGCGATCCTCGGGGAACGCATCTTCAGCAGCCGAGCGGACGACGTGTCCCAGCACTGCGGGTCGGCCCGGTAGGAGGCGAAGGGGTCGACCTGACCCGGCTTCTGGCCCCGCAGCGGCACCGCGCAGATACAGCTGAGCAGCAAGGCTTTGGCCAGATGAATACCGAGGCGCATAATGCTCATCTGAACTAGGAGATAAACCCACAATAAACTGTACAGGCCCACTCCCCAAACACACAGAGGATCCGTGGTCATTCCCACCGTTACACATGTCTGAAAGTGAATGTGGACGGATTGAATCGTGGCATTATATTTAGATCACAAAATACAATCTTCTTTCATTTGTAGTTAGCCTTTTTCCTAACATCATTAAGAAAAATAAATCCATCGATTGAAAACTAATTTCCCCAAGAGCTGTATCGACCCTTTAAACAAACAGCCTCAGCAAAAGAGCAGGACTCAATTAAATCAATGTTTTTAATCCGATCTATGCATTCTGGATGATTCGGGGCCCATAAAGACTTACAAAACAAAACTGACTATCGACGGAGAATTCAAGGACAACACTTACCAGTAGATTCTCAGCATGCGAACAGGTGATGAGCAGGACTTGCGTTCACAGTTTGGCTCCGTGTGAGTATTTAGGGTGACGTCAGAGTCCACCTATAAAGGGGCGGTCGAACACTTGATGTTGATGTCCCTGTTGTCTCCCCTCGAAAGAAAATACATCCTAATGTGCTAACTGTAGACATGCTTTAGTAAATACTGTATCTCAGTTCTCTTACAATATGAAATTGGTCTCTCTGTCCATCATTTTCTTTTTTTTACTAAATCAGCACCACATGATTTTGAATGATTGAAATATTGAATATCGAGGCCTAATGTTTATGTGTGTGAATGTAGCCTATGAAACTACTTCCTAAGTTTTGGTAAATCAGTCGCCAATAAACTCAGTTGCCGCCTGATGTTAGACTGTAGGCTTATATACACACAAGATGTAGGCCTACTTTGATCCTAAATACGTGGAGCTGGTTTTTTATCAACCTCCATTTATTTACAGTGAGCAGGCGCCTTAAAAATAACCTGAGATAGATGCCAAACATGGGACGGGAGCCTGTCATATCATGGGCGTATAGGACCCACTAGGGACCCCCCACCCGTTCTTTAGTTTTACTGAATGTCATCCAAATCACGGCAAGCGTGCCGTCAGAATTAATCTCGTCTTCTTTCATGTTGATTCTCAATGAGTCGGACCCAGCACCCACTCCGCTGGGTCAACGTGTCCCAGTGACCTTTCATTCGGACCCCAACAGAAGAGGGACCCGGGCTCAACCTGTAGGCGTCGCGTTACTTCACGTTTACCTTTACTTCACATCTAGTGCAACGTGTGCCGTGTGTATTTTTGTATGATTATGGGCGGAAGTTGTTGTTGGCATATGAAGCGGACCACCCTATAGCCCCCTGTGTTCTGTGCTGTGTTGATGCCAGCGGGAGACCGAGATGTTGGACCTCCTGGCGCTCTAGGGGGGGTTCCAACATCTGGAGGAGCAATCACCGCGATGAGAGTAGTCCATTAATTCTGCTATCCGCGCTTTTACTGAAATGTCAGCAGCGAGCCGGTCCAGGGGTAATTGTCTTCCTGGAGGGAGAACAGAAGTGATGAACATGAATCACAACGGCGGTCGCTCATCACTCGACGCTCAGATGACGCAGACGGACTCGTCAGGTAAGCCGGGGTCCGAATGTGAAGCGTTTCTGTCAAGGAGTAGTGTTCTTCTTCTCGTTCATTTTCTAATACATAATGTTATGTATCCGAATATAACAAGGGTTTATGGCAAAGTTCAAGTTTCGAGCCGTTTTATTGTTAAATGTGCAGCATCACTTCGTCATGCTGTATGACATGATCTGGACGAGGCCCGCTCCAACATGGAAGGAGAAACAAGAACAATGGAATCGAATAACATGAAGAAAGCATGAAATAATATAAAAGTGGCAATAGAATAAAATAAAAATAGCAATAAAGCAAAATGAAAGTAGCAGGAGTCAAACAGCCTGATGATAACGATACTACTGTGAATACTAATGACCATGACGAAGAACATAAGTAAAAGAACATATAATACTAATATTATCATCTTCAAGTTATCATTTGTAAGTGGTATCCAAAATGTTAACAAATGAAATATAGGCTCCTAACTGTATAATATACAGTAGGCCTATCTAATGCAAATAATCACATTTTGTATTCTTTGCTCATGTCGTCTTGTTAGGGACCGAGCCTGTGAAACAGGACGAGGTCCCTTTTGTTTTTGATCCGTTTATTATTATTATTCCTATTATTATTATTTCAGGGATCTTTGAGGTTGATTTGCACTATCTGAACATATACGAAAAGTCTTTTTTTTTGGCAAAGTTGTCAGGCCTGGTGAAAAATTATATATTCTAGGCGTCACGTTCATGTCGCACACTAGGAAAGCCTCTAGGTGGCGCTGTTTATGAGCAATCTTTGTAACGCCTATAACTTCCGCAAAAAATGGCGCACATTCAAAAACTTTATATCTACGGATGCGGGCAATCGTGCTGCACCTCGTTGAATATTGTTTTTATTTATTTTTTAAATGGTGTTTTTGTTTAATTTTTAAACCCGTTGTCAATGTAAAACTATTGCCAACCGAAAATGATGCAGTAATGAATAGACCAGGCTACGTGTATCATGGAAAGTGGCTCATATGATCTCATAGATACATTTTTCAAAACTTCTGTTTGTGTATAAAGGATAATCAATATGATGTAGGCCTACCTCCAGTCCTATACAAATGATAAATATATAGCTTAAATGTTTAAACGACCTAGGGTTAATAAGAACTGTAAATTACACAGGGATGTTAAGAAATACAGATATATAGATAACAGGTATAGATACTGTTAGTATAACTACACATATTCTGTGTATGATGTATGTGTGTCCTTCTGCATCCATGCATGACAAACAATATTACTAATAATAGTATCATCAGGATATAAAAACAATGAGTTTAACATAGTAATAGTAATTTAACTTAATTAATTGGTATAATAGTTAGTCAAGTCTCAGCTCTTATAAAAGCTACCCATATCTCAGACAGCATATGCCAGTAGATAAAATAATAGTGTTATTATTAATGATACAAACTATACTTTACTAGAATCTAGAAGCATCTTCAGTGTTATAATTTCAATGTAATTATGTAAAACTGAAAATTAGTTTAAGATAAAATCAGTCTCAAATTGATTGACAGTGTTCACTTGACTGAGCAGCACATTGTGTGTTCAAAAGCCAAACAGAGGCCAGAGGGGTAAAATACATGGTTTATTCATTGGTTCAACTGTACATGATGCAGTGACATTATCATGATGACGATGGTGAGTAAATAGATGAAAGATTTTACACAATGCGAGTGCTGTGTCAGCACCTGAAACGCACCAACTGTATCAGCTGGGCTGCAACTCAAAGGCCCGGACATGTCAGCGGTTCTGGCCCGGTACCAACGGGACCTGAACCGGCTGGCGGATTAAAAATGGATTCACATTCGATGAGAAACACACAAACAGGAGTTCTGATCCAAGAAATGTAAAAGAATGCTCTGTTGATTTTAAATTATATATGGATTCATTGTTTTTTTTTAATCATCATTATTATTATTCGTATTCCTATTTACTTTTCAGTACGTTAAAGCTAAATTAAAGATGAGGAAATGGCCGAATATAAAAGTGTAGCTAATTAGCAGAGGGTTTGTTTCAACGCGACGACGCATCGTTGACCCATACGTTTGTGCAATATCTTTCTTTGCATAGTAAATAAAAGTTAAATGTTTCCTTGTGGACATGCACCGATCTTTTGAAGCGTATTATTCAGAATTCGGGACACTCCCATATAGAATCATTAAGTCCACTACTGTGATGCATGCAGCGTTATCACCAGCAGAGCAGAACTTCAGTCCTAGGAAGGAATCTAATGAGGGCCCAAGGCCAAGCCAGTGTACATGGTGTCATGTGGAGATGAGCTCTGTTTTCGCGGCTCCCGATTGGCCCGTTGGACGCCTGCAGGACGGACTCAGAGGGTCCGGAGCCCGGTGGGGGGGCCCCGGGTCAGACTCAGGGGAGCGCGGGGATTGAGGGGGGGTGGGGGGGGGGGGGGGCGGGGGGGCGGGGGAAAGTGCTCTTCGTGCGTCAACATCCAGACCGGTGATTGGTTCTTTGGCTTTTGACTTACCATTGGAAGGACATGTTGGTGAGGAAGAAAGGGGATTGGTTGATTAATCTGACCCCTGACCTCTGTCTGTGTCGTCACTGTGCCCGAAGCTCTACATGTGGGATATCTGCCCCCCCGCCCCCCTCCTCGATACGACCACTCCGTTGGCCCTTCTCAGTGCGACCCTTCGCCTTCATCATGGAACATGTCAAACCCTTCCTCAGAATACCAAATACTTAGCGGTATTTGACTCGCTTGTCGCTCATAGCGTCTTGGCGCTCATAACCCACTCGGTCTGTCCGCGGCGGGCGCCAGATACACAGCCCGCGGCGCCCAAGGGAAGGCGCTTGGGGGCGGAGCCTAAAGACGCCTGGTCATATCGAATAAGGAAGCTCTTCAGGAAGCCCCCCTGTTCCCCCTTTTGCAGTCTGGCAACGCGTGAGTATGTGTGTGTGTGTGTGTGTCCTTTCCTAAGTGTATACAGTATGTTTCCCTCCCTATCATGTGCCTCCTAGCCTCCCTATCTACAGCACCTATAGAAGTAAAGTTAACAAGCCATGAAGTCTTCAGCGCGTCAGACGGGGACGGGGGATGGGGGGCGGGGGGGGGGGGGGGGGGGGGAACAGCCCACCTCTCGGGCGCATGATTCTTTTTTTTTTTTTTTCCCTTCTCCTCTCCCTTGATATATATTTATAGATATATATTTATATATTGTATTTTTTTTTGTCAGTTTGTTTGCTGTGTGTTGCTAGCGTGGTGTGTAGCCATGCAGAGGCTGGCCCTCATGCCAACGGGGAGCGAAGAAAGGAGGCGCAGGGAGCTGTGTGTGTGTGTGTGTGTGTGGGGGGGGGGGGGGGGGGTGTGAAGGGGAGTCATGCCAGGTGAGGGAGGTAAGAGGAAGAGGAGAGGTGGCGGCGGAGGAGGAGGAGTCAGCCTGAACGCCTGTGCACTGGCACTGAAGTGAGGAAGAGTTCTTTTCACTCTGGAGACCAGGTTTCGGGGTGAGGGTGGGGGGAGGGGGGGGTGGAAGAGGCTGCAGTTCTACGCCACTACCACGGAATTTGTTAAAATGTCCGCTATTTCTCTTATCCTCTTGTGTGTGTGTTTTTTTTTTACTTCAAGTAAATCTAACGCCGAAGGTCAGTCCAGCTGGGCCAAGCCAGCCAATGGGAACCCTCGTGGAGTAGGAGGAGGAGGAGGAAGAGGAGGAGGTGGAGGGAGAGGAGGTGGAGGCGGAGAAGGTTCCCTCTCTACTAGCGCCACCACCTCCTGTCGAAGGGGCGGGGCATATGAGGAAGAGGAGGAGGAGGAGGAGGAGGAGGAGGAGGCGGGGATTAGATGGCCGAGGCGTTGGGGTCGTACCGCCTCTTCTTCACGTTCCTTCGGTCGTCGTGGCGATGGAGAGAAGACACGGTAAAGAGATGGTTAGCAATTGCAGTCACGTTGGTGTGTGTGTGTGTGTGTCACAGCTAGCAGGACGAGGACCATGTCACCACTCATCTCTTCAGGTGTACGGTCTAAGGGGTCCACTAAGACATCAGACTGCTCATTAGCGGTGTTCATGTTCAGATGTAACAGGTAGATATTGAACATTTGTTATGACATGCAGTTCCTCCCGCGATTGTGTCAGTTTAAGAAACTCTGAAGATGATGAGAAGATTGTAAGACCTGATGATACAGCAACGTCTGCAAGCAGCCAGAGGGAATTGTCTTTCAAAAACATGTATTGTAAAATATCTATATTTCAGTGGTTATGTACAACTCTCCAGATTAAAGAATTTTTACAGTTACATTTTCCTTTGGGGAAAAAATCAAAAATGTATATGATATAAGTCAAAGAACTGCCCCACGATATTCACATGGGGAAAATATGACCTGGTCTGAATGACAACCACGACCCAGATGTGCCAGGTGGGAATATCATGTGATCCGTCCGGGTCCATAACAGAACAGCTGGATACCCACTCAGTGCACACTTGCAGACAGTCCCATTGTTGTGCTTGTGTCACAGATGTGTCCTTGTGTTCCCAAGGTGAACACAAGGACACATCTGTGTTACCATTTGGACAGGAGAGACACAATCACCTAGGAGGAGAAAGTTAACATAACCCTTTCCTCTACAGAGGAAGGTAAGAAGGCATCTACTATATAAATATATATATATATGTATATATATCGAAATACATTTCACAACATATATACACCAACCACAGAGGCAGCCATAACCCACGGACACGAGAACAACAGTGTCAGGACAACAACTACCATTGCACCAGAACAACAACAACAACAACATCAACAACAACAAGGAGTGACCTCCTAATGTGGCGTGTTGCGGTGGTGGCGGTCAGCCTGTCATGCAGCTGATCAGCCAATAGGAGGCCGCGGAGGCTGCCACTATTGCTGCTGTGCGGGCTCATGCAGTGCAATGCGCTGTGTCTGTACCAGGTCTGTGAAGCAGGCAGCAATGTCAGCTGGTGTGGGTGGGGAGGTGGAGGAGGAGGTGGAGGAGGAGGGGGGGGCGGGGCAGCTCCCAGAGTCTGGTCGTCCGAGGGCGGTGCTGCGGCCGGCCATGGCGCAAAGGCGATGGCCGGCAAAATGGTCCTAGCTCCTTTTCTCTCGCTTTCTCTCACCCTCGCACACACTTTCTATCACACTCTCCCCCTCTCACGTGCACTCTCTCGCTCGCGCTTCTCCCCTCACGTTCTCTCTCTCTCATGTTCTCTCTTTAACGTTCCCCCTCTCTCTCTCTCTCTCTCTCTCTCTCTCATTCTCTCGTTCTCTCTCGTACTCTCTCTTACGTTCGCTCTCTCGCCCTTTCTCTCTCTCGCTCTCTCACGTACTATCTCAGCATTTCTCTCTCTCTCGCCCCCTCTCTCACATTCACTCTCTCTCTCTCTCTCTCTCTCTCTCTCGCTCTCTCACGTACTAGTCACCATCTTTCTCTCTCACCTTCTCTCTCTCTCTCTCTCTCTCTCTCTCTCGCTCTCTCTCTCTCTCTCTCTCTCTCTCTCTCTCTCTCTCTCTCTCTCTCTCTCTCTCGTTCACCATTGCACTCACTCTCTCACCCTTGAGCAGTGGTGTGGTTGAGAGAGAGGATGATGATGGTGGTGGTGGTGGTGGTGATGCTGATGATGAAGGAGCGAGCTGCGTGACGCCCCAGGACCGGTCACCCCGGGCTGGGCTCAGCCTCGGAGCAGTGAACTGACCGTTAACCGAGTCGGCATGCAAAAAAAAACCCAAAACATTTCCTCCACATCCCTGGCTCCTCTCTGTCCGTGGCGTGTGGCTACGGGGGAATGCGCTGCCGGCTGTGGGCCGCCAGCGGGTCCCTCGAAACTACTCTGGTGTTTCGGGTGTGATGCGGAACCCCTGCTGCGCGACACAGCCGGCTAAAGACGCCTTTAAGGACTGAGGGTCTGGTGGTGACGTCATGGCTGTGGAGTCCATCTACGTTCTTAGCGACGCAGAAACGGGACATCGGCTGCGGACACGGAGCGCGGCTCCGCGGCTCAGAGGAAGGAGATTACAACGTGAATCACGGCATTGTTGTTTATTGTATACAGAACAGTGGGGAAGCAGTCAGCTCTTCTAGGTACAGGCTGCAACATCTCCTCTGCTGCTAACACATCTTCGCTGGAAGCTTACTTAGTACTAAACATGCGCATACAAGCTCTGAGCTCTACCCAGCGTCTGTTTGAGGTCCTGCTACAGAAGATCACACCTTCGTTTTACAACCAGACAAGATGAGATAAGATTAAATTTATGAATCAGTTTTAGATTTAACACTACATACTACACTCCAGCTATAGTATTGGTCCACACTGCCTAAGACGCATACAGAATATTATTACAGAATAAACTCTGATATAGAAGATATTATGGAAGATCCAAAGCACTGCTAAGTACAGGGGAATCTCACTGGTCATGTGACCCTAATCCAAACCTGTTTCTGTGTGTGTGTGCGTGTGCGTGTGCGTGCGTGTGCGTGTGTATGTGTGTGTGCGTGCCTGCGTGCGTGCGTGTGCATGTGTGTGTGTGTGCGTGTGTGTGTGCATGTGTGTGTGTGTCCCTAGGCCTGTATTCCGTAGCAGGAGCTCAAACGCTGGAGTCTGGAAGCAGCAGGGATGCTAAAGTCACGGCAGGAGATGACATGCGGCGTGTTGCTTACTTAAAGCCCCATCCGGTCCCACCAAGGACTATGGCCGCCACCAGGATAGCCCCAGCGATGGAGCCGATAATTAGATTGGTGGCACTGGGACCTGTGGAAGGGTTAATGGGGGGGAGGGAGAGGGTGGGGGGTGGGGGAGGATGATGGATGGGAAGGGGGAGGGGGGGGAGACATGAGTTGCCGTACTTACTCACTTATCGATCAGTGACACGCAGCGCCGGACACACCCCCCCTCCACACAGATCCACAGAAAACATCATCGAGGAAAACACACCGAGACCCCGCGTTTACAGCCGGGTCACCGGGGGGCCGGGGGGCCGAGGCCTGCCGCATGCGTCCAGGCCGGGCGGCGGGGGGAGGAGGAGCCGACGGGCTGGGGGGAGCTCCGCAGGGGGGGGGGGGGCCGGGTCACCGCGGGGCGGGGGCCCGGCGTCACCGCGGACTGCTTGGCAGTCTGGCTCTAACGGGGTCAGCGTCTCGCGGCTGCGTGTGTCACGCGGCGCGGGCAGCGCCCCCCCGCCGCGTGTACCCCGCCATGTGTCCCCCGCCGTGTGTCCCCCACAGTGTGTACCCCACAGTGTGTCCCCGCCGCGGGGCGTTAGGAGTCAGCCGGGGCGACGCGCGGCCTCCCGCTGAAGGACGCCACGGCGTCCAGACTGTCTCCTACGGCTAAACGCCCCACATGCCCCGTAAGGGAGAGGATCACAGGAACCACCACACAACGACCAGGAGGAGGAGGAGGAGGAGGAGGAGGAGGAAGAGGAGGAGGAGGAGAGGGGAGGGAAGGGGAGGGAAACCGATACGAGATCTGGGAGAACAACGAGAAGGAGGGATATAGAAAGGGGGGGGGGGGGAGTGGGGATCCATTGACCAAATCGACACGACACTGAGAACAACCAATCACATGACAGTTTTATGGTCACCACCAGAAGAAGAACACACGGGAAACACAAAGCCACCGAGACGCACACACGCGGGCTCAGGCCGGCTCACGGAACCGCCCGCACACGGAGGCACCAGAACCATGAGGAGGAGGAGAGCCGTGAGAGGGTGAAAGGTGCTTACTCTAGTCCCCACCCTGTTCCTCCAAAAATCACCCCCAGGGCCAGAACGGTCCCTGCTACTGCCCTATCAGGCTGAGTGTGGCCACGCTCGCTGTGTGGAGGGAAAGCAGTGTTATTTCCTTCGCCCTGGCAAACAACATCACAATAGCAGGCGTGTGGGCCAGACGGGAGGGGGGAGGAGACACTGTGAACTTGTCGCTTGCCTCTGGTTGCGCAAGTGTGTCTGTCGGCTGTCTGACTGTCTGTCTGCCTTCCTGCCTGTCTGTCTGTCTGCCTGTCCGCGTGGTGGACTGACCCTGATGTCTTTTTTGTTTAGAAGACCTCCCACAGTGTGCCCCCCCTCCCCGTCTCCCTCCATCACTTCCCCATCCCCACCCCCGACCCTCACCCCTGCCCCACTGAAATTGTCAAACCCACAGCACTAACTTCCTCTTGCGCCCCGCTAACGTCCCCAGCTTCGTAGTGCTAATGCTCAAGACATGAGTACATATCTACAGCACGGTGGTGGGGGGGGGCTGAACACGCTGGCTGTCCTGCTGGTTAAACCAGGTGAGCCATCAGCCTGCTGGTTAAACCAGGTGAGCCATCAGCCTGCTCATTAAACCAGGTGAACCGTCAGCCTGCTCGTTAAACCAGGTGAACCATCAGCCTGCTCGTTAAACCAGGTGAGCCATCAGCCTGCTTGTTAAACCATGTAACCAATCAGCCTGCTGGTTAAACCAGGTGAACCGTCAGCCTGCTG
>JAXIVH010000010.1:2775092-2857592 GCA_036785325.1 Urophycis tenuis | reverse complement strand
TGGTTGGTGCCAGCGAGCACGTCTTCCCCTGGTCACGTGGAAGCAGCGCGTGCGCTGGGAATCGATGACGGCAAAGACCCTTTTCATATCGATCCCCCCCATCCCCTCGTGCCTTTTGATCCATCTTCCTGATGCAGGCGCCGGTCCCGGCCAGTCATCAGACACGCTCAGTGGAATGTACGCTATGTACACTCTGAACAGCGCACCCAAACGTGCCACCCTCCCCCACGCAACACCACAGAGCTCCGCGGCCCCCTCGGGGTCCACACAGGAATGTACCGTCATCAGACAGCCAGACAACTGAAAGGGGGCCTACGCTGGGCTGTGGTGTCCATCACTGAGCCCTGTGTTTTATCATGAATCTGCCCTTTACACGCGTGTGCGTCCTCCCGTGGGGAGGCTGACCGTGACCAAATCAATACTGGTGTCTCGAGATCCTAGTCTCAGAGAGTCAAGGAGTGTGTTCAGAGGTGGATTAGGAAAAGGTTCAAACTGCAGAGAAACGAAGGCCACGTCCAATGGGCGTGTGTTCAGGGTGTGTGTCTTGATTTGCCGATGTGAAGCGTTTTAAGGCGTACAGATGATCAGGGACAAAGCGCCGGAGACACGGGGGGTTGCATCGTTCTGGATTAGCAACGGAAGAACCGAACGTGAACCAAAACAGATCATCTGTTTCATCAGCGGTGGAATCGATGCTCGAATGAATTGAGGAAAGCGTCACCAATGTCAATCATCACTCCAAACTTGTGGTTAATTAATCCAAAATGGCTCCTCCAGATGTCTGTCACAGACAGCCCTGACGTGAGGGGCAGCGCCCTGATCCAACACAGAGTCCCGGGCGCACGGCCCCTCACACAACGCAGCATCCACACACACGTCACTGGGAACTACAAGCCCCGCGACGCTGGCTTCACGTGCGGATCTGATACTGCTTACTCACACGCGCATGCTCTCACCGCTGTGAGCGCGACCTTGAAGCCGCGCCGTGTGCCCGGGCTGGGAGGGGCGGGGCCCCCCCGGCCGTGCTGCCTGTTATCAAGCCAGCGTCCAGGATGTACGGCACAATGAAGGATAATGGGCATGACCTCAGGGGAGGGATGGGAGATGGGGATCAGGACTTACTTGTTTAACGTTAGGTCCAGGACAAATCTGGAGCCAAAGGCTTCGAGCTGGAAGCTGGCCTGAGCAAGGTGGACCGCCTGCAAGAGGAATTGTTGGAGTTTAGGGGACAGGAAGAGACGGAGCCTTCTGACATGACAAGCAGGGAGGGAAGAGGAGGGGATCGTAATGTCTAAGAGACGCCTGTGAAACGGCCTGTGAGCAGACGTGCCCACCTATAGATACTGCATTATCACATTACACTCATCATCACAGCACAACCTCCGAAATGTGTCTGTAACTTTGCTAGTGCATTGTCAGTTTGTTTCTATATTGCATAGTGGTCAGTCTTTCTCTCACTGTGTGTGTGTGTGTGTGTGTGTGTGCGCGTGTGTGTGTGTGTGTGTGTGTGTGTGTGTGTGTGTGTGTGTGTGTGTGAGTGTGCGAGTGTGTTCCCACACTGTCGCGCGTGTGTGTGTGTGTGTGTGAGGGGATCCAGATAGTAACACACCACGCACACCATCCCCTTCACCCTGACAGGCCGTCTTTCACGCCCGCTGGCACATTTTGTCGCAGCCTCGCCACGAACACACACCCCCACCCCCACCCCCCCACCCCCCCACCCCAACCTCACGAACACAGGCTCCCCCCCATCCCCCCCACCCCCCCACCCACACGTGCCGTACATCCGCCAGCAGAGCGAGGCGGTGGTGGCGGTGGCGAGCTCACCTGGCCGTCGCCGGCGTGCCCCCCCAGCCGCGTGTCCAGGTCATGGTAGGTGCTCTCGGAGTCCTCGTTGAGGTAGTAGATGAGGCGGGAGGGGTAGGTGATCACGTGCTCCAGCAGGCGCTGCCGCGTGGCGTTGTCATGGACCAGGGGTGCTGCAGTCGCCTGTTGCTCCGCCACTCTTGACACTGCGTCCCTCTCAGACTCTCCTCCGGGTGATGCTGCAAAAAAATAAAGAGTGAATAAACAGAATGCGCACACACACACGCGTGCCCGCGCGCGCACACACATGCGCACACGCACACACGCACGCACGCGTGTGCGCGAGCACACACACACACACTCGGTTCCCAGCATCCCACATCAGCGTCTTTTCCCGTGTCCAGTGCAGAGGCAGGGAGTGTGCCGTGTGCTGGATGGGCTGTGGGTGAGGTGCAGTGAAAGGCAGCTCCTGGCTACGTGTGTGAGCTGAGTGTCAGTAGCGTGTGCTCGTCCCTCACTGTGCTCAACACGCTCCCGGGAACACCGGGTTCTGGCAGAACTACCGCAGACATGCAGGAGTGGACCTTCAAGGATAAACTTCCATCACTCACATCAAATGTTGCCATTATCAAATAATGTACATCAATATGTAAAAATGTACATGGTGGGTACATGTATTGCTTTAAAAGACATGCTTACTATTCATCACATGACTACCATGAATTCAGACAAAACAGGGCTGAGGAAGAGCTACACTGAAGCAATCATAGTAAATGCAATGCAGTATTTATTACAGACTAGACTACAGCTTTGCTCTCCTCTGCACCCATGCACCATCACTTGAAGCTCTCAGCATATTACATGTTATATTCTCTCTGTAATCATTTCCCATAACGCAATCTTGGTAGCTTTGTTAAACAATTACAAAACCTAATATCGTAACACATATGTTAACATTTAAAAAAAAAAATGTATACGGCTGGGATATACATTACATACCAAATGACGCTAGTGATGGATGAAGCCAAGGCGAAAGGATGCTCACGAGCAAATTTGCCAGAAATATCAAATACATGATTCATATTTGATATCTGAAATATCTTTTATATCAACATATCAACGCAGTAAATAGATTGCGGTCCATCATTGCGGGGGAGGTGCCGTGCGCTGGGGCTTCTTCACGACTCCGAGCGCCGGGCTTCTGCGGTAGCTGCTGGGGTACGGACGGAAGGCGGTGGCCAGCCACTGGAAATCAACGGGCAGACTCCTCCTTGACGTGCGCAAAGATGTCCTCCTCCTCCTCCTCCTCCTCCTCCTCCTCCTCTTGCCTATGCTGCTCTCGACTCCAGGAAGTCCAACCAGGTGATTTCAAAGGAATGGGTTGGGGCGTGAAAAAAAAAAATGATGCTCCTAACGCAACTTCTCTTTTCCACACCTGGGATATCTATAGCTACATAGCTATATCTATATATCTCTATCTCTATCTAGCTGCTGTAGTTATATGTATGACTTATATATATTATCATTATCATAAATAATAACTAAAGAAAATCGCCATATACATGCATTATATATATGATGCATGTATATTGCGATTTTATTTTGTTATTATACGTATACATTATGTGTGTGTACATATATATATATATATATATATATATATATATATATATATATATATATATATATATATATATATATATATATATATATATATATATATATAACATTTATATAAATATTATGGTCCTTGCCTCTGTTCATTAGCCCTCGTGTGTTTCATCACATTGGTTCGACACCATGATGGTGTTGTTGTTGGTGTGGTTTATATATTTTATTGGTTCAACGTCTCTCTGTCTCTCCTTCAACCACGACACAATCCTCTTCACGGAGCAACACAACCCACACATGGAATTGGCCCTGTAATGTAAAAACGAATAAAGCCACTCTTCATCCCGCAGCCACGTAGGGCATCCGCCTTCCCTCGGGCTCGGAGCGCTCGGACCAACCGAACGGCTGAGAGACTCACCAAGTCTCTCCATGCCGACGTCCCGTTACTTCTTCTTAGTTGTGTCCATCTAACGCCACTGTCGAACTGTTCTTGGCCTAGTTGTTGTTGGTGTAAAAATAATGATCATGAATTAGTTTATTTGTCTAACCGTGGTCCACATAACGGGGTCTGTGTGAGGGTTACCGGGTCTATCCATTCCCAAGCCCTTCGGTATTCCACCCATTCTATAGGCTGGGACGTGACGCGTCAGCCGGACGCGCCCACAGTCACTCAAAGTCCTGCTCGGTCACCCAAGCGATCCCAACAACTACGAGTCCGTGTGTTGACTTCAGCTAACGGAATCTGGGTGGGTTCGATTCGAAGATGACATCTATCTGACGCAGAGGCTCGTACACTCAGCGTTATTTGGACTGAAGCGGAACTCCGCAGCCCACAAGGACCAAAGCCTCCGAACGTCCTCACATAGTCCATGAAATCAATCAGTTGTTCCTGAACAGGCTCGGTGTGTCCACACACTTGCTGGGGAAAGGTCAGTGCTGGTGACACACGGTAAGAGATGCTTTCTGCTCTGGTGTCCGTCCACACGTTGTTTACATGGCGTCATAAAGTTGGACGTGCCTGCTGCGGAACTCCTCCGTTCACTTTAGACTTAGATATACACTGAGGAAATATAGAGATGTATTCCTAGAGGGGGTTTTAGTTGATGTCGAAGCTTTGCTAGATTATAATTTGTGAAACTTCCCGATACAATAAAAAGAAATACTACTCCTCTACCGTTGAATCACGCCTTCACGCATAATTTTAGTGTTTTGAATTGTTTGAATTTGAATCATTTTACAAATAATCTATGATTTTTAGTCCTGGAGATTTCATAATATTTCCGAATATAAATTTTTGGGGAAGACTTTTTTGAATCTGTAACTTTTGGGTTTGTCTGCTGTATTTGGACGTGGTCGAGCACCAGGGAGCAGTGTTGGTTAGAAAGTCAGGGTGCGTCTATTTGTCAAGCTGATGGAAGTAGGCCTTCTAATAATAATAATAATACATAATACATGACATAGTGATGGCTACATTTAATCTGCATTCATTTGTTCCTGCTAAACAAACTTCATCAAAACTGTAAGTAAGCATCATGATTTCCTCTTCATGCAGAAACCGAGAGCGTTGAGGGTCAATAGTTGGTTGAACTTGACTTAACTTGATTTTTGTTGCAACTACAAGCACTTTTCTGGTACTTCTCACACACCACAGGATTGTCTTGTAGCGTAGAGTGTGAATCCCAGCTCAAAGGTTCTGGGTTTGATATCCCCAGCTTGTAGGTATCTTTGAGCAATGGCTTCCACTCACTGCCTAATAAAAACAATCTGAATTCACTGTTGGTTATTCACTTCAGCAGTGTCTGCTAAATGATAATGAACAGAAATTATCCTTAAGGTTTGAGACGTTGTTGTGCGTTAGTGAAGCATGTGAACCACCAGAAAAGTACATTTAGTTGCACCTGTGTGGTTGTGTATGTGAGTATGTGTATATGTGTGTTTGTGTGTGCACGTGTGTTTTTGTATGTGCACTCGCACGCCTGTGTGTGCGCATACACACTTGCATGTGCATGTTTAAGATATTGCTTCTACTGCTTGCCGTCTCCACTGTAATGTCCACATGTTTTGACACGTGTTGAGTGACACGCGTGTTCCAGGCTCACGACACACGCATTTCAGTCCCACATGTTGAGAGGAACTGATTGAAGGACAAACAACAGGTCAGGTCTTTTGGGACAGGAAGGAAGCTGTGCGGGCTATCGACAGCACCACCTTGGCTTTCTCAAGGCTTCAAATGTTTGAAAGGTTCCTGGCCTCTGACGCTGACGTTGTTGTTCACAGGCTGGACTCCTCCTCACAGCCATGGAAGACTACGGGAACTACAGCTACGACGACTACATCGAATATGGAGACGTGGTGGAGGACCACGCCAGCGCCACCCGGACAGAGACGCTGCACACCGTCTCCGTGGTGATCTACAGCATCGCCTTCGTGCTGGGCGTGATCGGTAACGGCATCGTCCTCTGGGTGACGGCGTGCAAAACCAAACGGACAAAGAACAGCTTGTGGCTGTTCAACCTGGCGGCGGCCGACTTTGTGTTCGTGCTGTTCCTCCCGTTCTCCATCGACTACGTGCTGAAGGACTTCCACTGGCAGTACGGCCTGGTCATGTGCAAACTCAACTCCTTCGTGGCCGTCATGAACATGTACGCCAGCGTCCTGTTCCTCACCATCCTGAGCGTGGACCGCTACCTGTCCCTGGTGCATGCCCACCGGTGTCAGAGGTGGTGGATCTGCGGCCGGCCGCTGGTAGTGTGCGGCTGTACGTGGGCGCTGTCTGCGGCCCTCAGCGTGCCCTCCCTGATCTACCGTGACGTCGTTCACAGCCACGACAAGGTGTACTGCTACAACAACTTCTCAACCGCCGTGAAACATCTCATCATGTTGGTGGTCCGCACCACCATGGGGTTCATTCTGCCCTTTACCGCCATCTGCACCACGGGGATCCTCCTGGTGGTCAAAGCCAAGGGGTCGGACGGCGCTGTGCACGTGTCTAGCTTTTCCAAAATGGTCTCTGCTGTCATCCTGGCCTTCTTCCTTTGCTGGGCGCCGTTCCACACCTTGAGTGTGATGGAGTTGTTCGTTCACACCTCAAGTTCACAGTTTCTTCACAATGTCCTGAAAACAGGCTTCCCCCTGGCCTCTAGCCTGGCCTTCTTCAACAGCTGTATAAACCCCCTGCTGTACATGTTCCTGCACAAGAAGGTCCGGCGCATCCTGAAGCGCGCGTGCCTTGAAATAACAAAGAATTCGATTCAGGAGCTCAACCATTCCATCTCTGCATCCGAGACGTCCTTGGTGGAGGATCTTCCCTGTAATCTGACGACCGTTGAATCGTCTACTCTCTGATGCCAACGCCACAAAACATGTACAATGATGGTGGTGTGGAAGCTCTTCTTTGTGGTTTACAGTTCGCTTGATTGGTAACACACTTGGAACACCTTCGGCTACCTTTAGATAGACACATTTTTTAATGACCCGCTCTAATATTGAGCTGTATGCTTACATTCCTACTGTACATTCCTCCAAAATAACTAATGTGTTTGTATTTGTTTTTACACATTGTTTAGATTTTGTTTTTTATATTTAGTTTACCAGTGATAATTGCTTTATTATTTCATTTAGCTGCTAATGTCTATTTAGAACAAAATTACTTATATGACGAAATGATTTATTTAAATATATATTAAATATATGTATTTAAGATGTATGACGTATTTGTTCCAATTAAATTAAAAAAAGATTCATCAGATAAAGTCGAATTTTGTTTATTTCCCCTCATGGAGAGAGAGTTGTAGGATGTTTATATGCTTTTCCTGTTGTTATAGTTTTGTTATCCTCCTATCAGTGGGAACAGCAACCTCTGTCTATATTGGTTCCATGTTATAGTTGAACATATAAAAACCTTTTTCCCAATCAATAACTCAAAATCAAACAATTGATCAATTGATCTTGAGTAACTTTTTGAGCTCGCATTTGATTGCTTGTATACATATGGATATCAACCGCGATAAAACCTTTGCAGTGGATCCAGAACGCTGCAGCACACCTTGTGTTCAACCGACACTAATTCTCCCACATGACCCCCCTCTACCAAGGCCTCCACTGGCTCCCTGTAGTGGCTTGCATCAAATTCAAGACGATGGTACTGGCCTACAAAGCCGTTAATGGAACTGCCCCTACCTACCTCCAAACATTAGTGAAACACCACGCCCCTGCTCGAGCACTCCGCTCAACTACCTCAGCTGGTCGACTGGTACCTCCATCACTAAAAGGAGGAAACTGTTGGATGGCGAAATCACAACTCTTCTCCGTTTTGGCACCACAGTGGTGGAACGAGCTCCCGGCCAATGTCAGCACGGCAGAGTCACTCCTCATCTTCCGGAAGAGACTCAAGACTCACTTGTCAGAGTTCCCCTGAACCCTGCATAACATCCATCCTTTACCGACCCCCCCCCCCCCCCCTCATGCTCTGTACATCTTGGCACTTTATAATCGCTCTTTGTAACCTGGCACTTAGCCAGAGATGTTATATACTAGCAATGGTTGATCTACCAATTGAAATGCTTGAAACTTGTTCTGGTGACTTTCTTACTGTATTAACAGCAATGAAACTTTTCACCTTCTGACACATGTACTTTTTGTAAGTCGCTTTGGAAAAAAAGCATCTGCTAAATGCCCTAAGTGTAAATATCAAAATGTATTAATGTAAACAGACATCCAATTGTTTGCATTTAATGCAAAAAATAGATTTGGAAAAAGATTTGGAAAAAAGATCAAACATTATCGACATGGACTCCAGGAAACGTTCTGTGCTTGGATTACAATTTAACGATATATTTCCATGTACATAGTTTGTTCAACATTATGGAAGGCCAAAAACAACATAAAAGAATAATAATCATACAAAATAAAAATAATAATATATATATATATATATATACTGTATGTATATATATATATATATATATATATATATATATATATATATATATATATATATATATATATATATATATACATACAGTATATATAGCCTACACATAACCCATGTTGGGATCATGGGATGGTATTGCCTCATTCGTGACGTAGGAAAAGAGAGAGACATCTGCGTGCATCAGCGCCACATCTTTGGAGGGTGAAGATATTATTCTTAAGGTAAATCACCAGTTAGTTGCTGTACCTCGTTAATGAATGTTTGGTGAACAGTCACTAGCAGACTAAGTTTGGAAATGGATGCATGTATTTAAAGAAGAAGAAGAAGCCGATTTAGTCGGCTTACTACAAATGCGCGATCATACTTTATTTTCTTATTCTTCTTTACGTATTTGAATACTGTAAAAATAATAGGATCTCTGCTTCATAACCAAATGATGTGCATGCGGAATATTATCATTATTATTATTAATAGTAGGCCTATACACTGTATTGTGATTATTACCTGTGACGCAGTTAGGTATGTGAGCTGATGTGAGCTGATCACAATGTTTTATATTACATTATGTAAAGTTTCTTGATGCGTTATCACTTATTTGGTATGTTATGAAGACCATCCCCAGGTAAATCGATACTATTGATTGAACGTATCAATGTATTGTAACGGTCTGACCAATGGACAGTGCCGGGTATTCTCCGTCCGTTACCCTGGTAGGCATGGAAAGCATGATGGAAAGGATCCTGCATTGTAGCGATATCCCGGTCTACCGTGACGCAATTTCCGGTCTCGTACTTCCTGTAAGATGTTTACGCCAGTTAACAGTAGGGAGAAGAGCATGACTGGAATGACAACGATAAGGAGAACTCACATTGAAGTTTAAGAAATGATTTGACAAAGCAGTATCCCAAACATGTAACGGAAACGCCCGGATATCCCTCTGTCGAAAGTCCCGCCCCCTCTCTCACCACGCCCCTAACCCATTTAAACTCCCGTCCCGCCCCTGGCACGCCAATAACGCTAATTTGAAGCATCTCGTTCCAGCCGTTCCCATGTGACATAAGAACGTCGGAACGAGGTTGTTACATTTCTGTGTATTGTTATGGTGTTATTATGGTATGTTAATATCATGGTGCTCAGAGTTCGTCATGGCACGTAAGCTGTTATTTACTTAGACATAGGTTGCGGCATGTTCCAACGCAACGTTATGTCTTCCAGCATGCTGCGCTGGCCTGCGGGGAGTCGAGCTCTGCTCGGAGTCTTCCTCACCAAACGAGGCGTGGTCGTCCCTAAACACGGTAATCCACATCATCCTCATCAGCACCACACATGATTTCACTCATCACAACCAACCAACACTGCCCAAACAAAGTGCAGCACACGGTTGGACAGACTTGTAGCAGTGATCTGGTTCACGTGATTCCCTAATTCCTTTGATGGATTATCGGCCGATAATAGAATTGCCATGCATTGGGCATGCTTTCTTCTCTGGCTGTTGGATAAATGTGATCCACAATGATCCATGTAGAATTACCGGTGGTCTTAATAATAATTAATAATAATGATGGTTTATCAATAACTTGATTATTTATTACTTGATTCATAAACACAACATAGTGTCTCACCATAATGAGAATAAGAACCCATTGAACAAGAAGCTGTTGAGGCGCAACGGCCCGCGGGCGGGCTTTTCTTCAAGTAGTTTTGTTCATTTGTCATTGTGTCATCAATAAATCCGATCATGTTATAGAGTACCCTGATTCGATCGCAGCAAGAGCGAACGCAGCTCATGCGCAGAGTGCACCAAAAGAGACGCGAGGTACATACTTTCAAAGTTGCTGGAGGTTGGAAAACAACGCAGAGCATGGCAATCTTGGTATCCAGACAAAGCAAAGAGTCCAGCAAACAAAACTATCCAAGCCATTTAGTCATTTAAGCACCCAAACTCGGGAAATCATCAATAGAACGCTGTTTGTTGACGCTGCGTAAGTTATCCAAATCGATAGCGTTTGTCTGGTCTAGAGTCCTATAGAGAGAACTTCCGTTGACGCCACTCTCTCTCTATAGTACTCTAGTCTGGTCTAGAGTCCTATAGAGAGAACTTCCGTTGACGCCACTCTCTCTCTATAGTACTCTAGTCTGGTCGATCGCTTGTAATGAGACGAGGCGTGACGTCATACAGGTCCCTACTCTGTAACCAGTAGAACGGAGCAGAAGTCGAGAGAGAGACAATTGTACCAATGTAAAAATTAAATACTATTTGCAATAAAGTTATTTGTTTTATGTGGTATTGTTGAAATTAACCAAAAAAAACAATATTATATGTAAAAAATAATATTGGCCTCCAAATGGCCCTTTTGCCTGGGTATTTCCCGACAAAAACACTGCTGAATATTCATTTTTGTTTTTTTTCTCCATGTATTTGGTAATACTTGGTATACACACGGACCCTGTAAGGCCTCTGTCTGTGCCCTGTTGAGTTTCCAGGCCAGACTACACACAGCCACAGGCCACAGGGACACTCAAAAAACTACCTTTTTTTAGGCGAGGATAGAATTTAAATTTCCTCTGTGGCTGAGCTGGTATTACTCAGTGTCAGTAACACTTAGAGTAAATCTGACACTTGGATTAGAAACTACAAAGGCTTAGCTCTCAGGAATGATCAAGCTTGTGTCTGTCGTCATATGGGTTCAAGAACAGTAACAATTTTATTTTGTCGTTTTCAACCAAAAAAAAAAGTCTTCAAAAGTAGGACCGCTAACAAGGATTTCTATGTGTGTTGCAGTCCGGACTGCAGCTACAGCAACGGCCAGCAAAATGGTGGAAGTTTTCGTGGACGGCCACCCTGTCATGGTTGAACCCGGCACCACCGTCATGCAGGTCAGTCCTATTTCACTGTGACTCTCCTTCCAACCCCGAGCCCGCGCACATCACTGACTCCCTGACTCACACCTGCGGTGAACTTTACATTCCAGGCGTGCGAGGAGGTTGGAATACAGATTCCTCGCTTCTGTTACCACGAGCGTCTGTCCGTGGCTGGAAACTGCCGGATGTGTCTGGTGGAGATCGAGAGGGTTCCAAAGGTCTGAGCTGGCACTGATCGGGGCTGTGGGGGCATTAAATCATCCACTACCTAACTCATCGGTGTAGGGTAGAGCGAGGCCTGCCTAAAGAAAGTAATGGAGTGTTTATATTCCAGCCGGTGGCAGCATGCGCCATGCCTGTGATGAAGGGCTGGAACATTCTCACTAACTCTGACAAAACAAGAAGGGCAAGGTACTGTTGGTGACTGACCATATAGTCCTGGTGTAGACTGCCCTCCTTTTATTAAAGATGTGTTGTTATATTAGTTAGCTTGTTGTCTCAAATTGGCTTTGTTTATAAGTAGAACCCTAAACAGGAGGATAATCAATAATCAATTCCCATCATTTGGAAATCACTTCATGAACACTATGCTCCCAATTACCGCCATCACAAAAATATATCTTTTTCATTTACAGGGAGGGTGTCATGGAGTTCCTCCTGGCAAACCACCCACTGGACTGTCCGATCTGTGACCAGGGGGGAGAGTGTGACCTGCAGGTACAATGAGCTTTACACACGGGAAACATGACTTCACGATGCCCTCCAGGCTCATTCGCCCCTCACATCCGCTCCGCAGGACCAGTCCATGCAGTTTGGCAGCGACCGAACCCGCTTCACCGAAGGGAAGAGAGCCGTGGAAGACAAGAACATTGGCCCGCTCATCAAAACCATCATGACGCGGTGCATCCACTGCACGCGCTGTGTGCGGTGAGTCCCAGGGAGGCTCTTCGCCGGTCCCCGGTCTCCTGCCAGGGTTAGGGGAAGCCCCTGCTGGAAAGTCTCTGCTGTGATGAAAACATTATGCTGGAGGCCTGGCTTGGTCGTTTTTGCTCTTGAAACCAATCTTTAGCCAAATATACACACTCTGTTACAGCTTGGCTCCCGTTAACATGCCAGTGTGTGGGACGTCTGTTTGTAGATTGATTACAATGGATTTCAAACAATCGGCTGGCCAAGAATTAGGCACCCAAATAGAGAGAGAAAATTAGGCACCCGAGCGGAGAATCACTGATGCGTGACGCCAAGGACTGTGTCTAATAGTTTTCCTCTTCCTTTCTCAAGCTTTGCCAGTGAGATTGCCGGGGTGGAGGACCTGGGAACCACCGGCCGGGGGAATGACCTCCAGATCGGGACCTACATGGAGAAGATGTTCATGTCTGAGCTGTCAGGGAACGTGATTGACCTTTGCCCGGTCGGGGCTCTGACATCCAAGCCGTATGCGTTCACCGCTCGCCCCTGGGAGACCAGGTGAGTGGACGCTGTCAGGCTGGTGTGCAGCTCAGAACCGTCTGTGTGAGAGATGTGATCCCACCGTTCTATTAGCTCCTCACACCGCTCCTATTAACCATGGGGGCTGGAACCCAGAAGCCCTCCAGCCGGGAATCAAACCTCTACCTCTCGTCTGTCCTCTCGTCTCTCATCGGCCGTCTCGCGCAGGGCGACGGAGTCGATCGACGTGCTGGACGCGGTGGGCAGCAACATCGTGGTGAGCACCCGCGGCGGGGAGGTGTTGAGGGTGCTGCCCCGGCTGCACGAGGACATCAACGAGGAGTGGATCTCCGACAAGACCAGGTGACCGCCGGATAAAAATACGGGCGTGCCGTGACGCCGCCACATGCTTTGGCCTCAGCGGCCGCAGCGTGGATAAGTGCTGAGCGCGTCCGTTCCTCTCACCTCGGCGCAGGTTCGCGTACGACGGCCTGAAGCGACAGAGGCTTACTCAGCCGATGGTGAGGAACCAGGCGGGCCAGCTGGTGGCCACATCCTGGGAGGATGTGCTGACTCGGGTTGCAGGAACAGTACGTGATTAATGTGGCCCGGGTGTTCCTCCGCCTGCTCAGGGCTCTGCGTTGCTTCTGTTGCTATCACACCTTTTGTCTGAAGCTTCCGATTTACTTATAAACGAAATCGAGGACGGCGCGTCCGCGTGGAGAACGGCCGGTTTGCGACCAAAACGAAGCGGAGCGTTGGGCTTCGATCGCCTAAACTATTTGGTATCTGTAAAATATGTACGCTATTTATCTAGTTATTTCAAGATGAACCAGTTCAAAGCAGGACTTACTGAGATTGTGCGCGTTCATATGAACGCTCAAGCAGTGACTACAAGGACACAGAGATGGACAGGAATGAAACTCCTGGTTAAACAAATAGGCCACACAGCTCCCGCAGTGTGTGTCTATATGGTACCCTGTCAAAATCTGCATTTTTAACAGCAGTTTGACATTCTTCATTGTGCGTGCAGAAGGGGAGTTCACTGGGTTAGCATTTGCTATGCTTTAGCCGCTCCCATTGACCTTACAGTAGCCTAGCTCCGGTGCCTCTGTGGGAAATACACTTTAAACTATGCTACAATGTGTTCCAAATAGTCGCCTATTCAAAACGAGTTTTCTGCGCAGTGATTATGAAGCAGCGGCCATTTACAGACACCTGGGCGTATCCCTTTAATGTTCCCGTTCATCAGCTGCAAGGGGCTCAAGGCGACGACATAGCAGCCGTGGTGGGTGGACTGGTGGATGCGGAGGCGCTGGTGGCCCTCAAGGACTTGCTGAACCGCTTGAACAGCGATACCTTGTGCACCGAGGAGGTGTTTCCCATGGCTGGAGCTGGGTGAGTGTGTGGCGTGAAGCGACGGTGAGGGGGGGGGGGAATGGCTGCGGCGGCCGGCCGGCCTCGCTCGCTCGCTCGCGCCACGCCGCCCTGTTGTGACCACGTCCGCCTCGACAGGTCTGACCTGCGCTCCAACTATCTGCTGAACACCGGGATCGCTGGCATCGAGGAGGCAGACCTGCTGCTGCTGGTGGGCTGCAACCCCCGCTATGAGGCCGCGCTGGTCAACGCGCGCATCAGGAAGAGGTAAACGCCGCCGGATGGGCGTCCGATGACACGCGTGTCAGGGACAACGTCAGTAGTCTGCCTCACCTTTCACGTTGGCCAGCGTCATCCTTCTGTGGATGTGTTTTGTTTTGTTTTTTTCCATCAGTGGTAACGTCCACCATTTCATTTCCAAGTTGGCTCTGTGTGTTTCAGTTGGCTTCATAACGAGCTTCAGGTCGCGCTGGTTGGAAGGAAGGTGGACCTCACCTACACCTACGAGCACCTCGGAGACTCTGCCAGAGTCCTTCAGGAAATAGCGGCAGGAGCGCACCCTTTCTCCCAGGTGAGTAGATCTATTACGGCACGTTGGACCACTTCCATTCCGCTTTTGTTGTTGTTGCATTGAATACCCTAGTTGTGGCTGTGTGCCGTGTTTTCCTTCTCGCCGCCAGGTATTAGCTGAAGCCAAGCACCCGGTGGTCATTGTAGGCAGTGGTGCGCTCCAGAGAGCAGACGGGGCCGCTGTCATGGCGGCTGTGGCCACCATTTCCCAGAATGCTCGGCGCACCAGTGAAGTGGATGGAAGCTGGAAGGTTCTCAATGTGCTTCACAGGTCATTGTCTTAGCGACGTGAGATTTATAGGTACTGGCCACACTTAGCTAATTGCGTTCTCAGGCTGCTGTGTCTGTTGACTCTGCAGGGTGGCTAGTCAAGTGGCTGCACTTGATCTTGGATACAAGCCAGGAGTCGAGGCCATAAGGAAGAACCCGCCTAAAGTTCTGTTCCTGCTCGGTGCTGATATGGGCTGTATCACCCGACAAGACCTCCCGGATGACTGCCTGATCATTTATCAAGGTCAGCACTTCTGTTTTCCCAGAGTAAAGACCTTTTTTTGTTTCTCTTCGGCAACCATTTGTACCATTTTGTGGAATCAGCCAGTGGAAGACGTGCTGCTTTGAGCGTGGGCTGGTGGATTGGTGTCCCTGCTGTATCAAACTAAACAGTGTGTCTAGTTGGTCGGTAGATTCTTGGCTGGTTGATTGTTAAAGTCCATTGTAATAAAGCAACAGACAAACATCCCTCGCAGGCATTTCAACAGCAGCGGTTTCCAGAGTCTTCCAACATGATTTTTCATTAAGAGCCGATACTTACAAACCAGCAGCAAATGTTAACTTGCATCTTGCAACAAAGTGTATTGATTACATGGGAATAGTTTGAAGTACTTTGTAGTCATCTACTTCCCACTCTGCGTCAGCATAGTAATGCATGCACCACTTATGTCGAAAATTTAATCTAGCTTTCAATGAAATGCACCATACCGCGCTGGTCAAAAGCCTAACATGACGGGCCAATGGGGCACGTGCATTGTGTGTGACGTCAGACTGAAATGACCTGGCAGTCATAGTGTTTTGGTCATTGGTTAGTAATTATTCCTGACATGATATGTCATTATGTGGTGACATTGTGATGTTTGAACCTGCCAGTGTTTGTCATGCGAGATTAGGCAAAAGAAAGATTTGATTGGCTTGGTATATTTACATTTATTTAATACTTTAATACAACTCTCTTGAGTTCCCTCAAAATGGCGGCATATCACCGACAAAAAATGTTGATGCGTTCTGATGCACGAGCCCTGCACAGCATGTGCTCTGATTATAATCCATGCATCCCTTTCGTACAGCAAATATTTACATTTACATGTGAGTGCGCATATGGAACACCGTTTCATCGCCTTCCAGGTCACCATGGCGACGCGGGCGCACCGATGGCCGACGTCATACTTCCCGGAGCGGCGTACACAGAGAAATGTGGCACGTATGTGAACACCGAGGGCCGCGCCCAGCGGACGCAGGTGGCCGTGACTCCTCCGGGCGTGGCCAGGGAGGACTGGAGGATCATTCGGGCCGTCTCCGAGGCGAGCTGCCCACGAAGGAGCATTTATGTTACATTCGGCGCCGGGGTGTGAGAATGTGAGGCTAACGCTTTGTGTCTGCTGGGTCCCGCGAAGCTGGCCGGGGTGACTCTGCCCTACGACACCCTAGAGGAAGTGCGGGGCAGATTGGAAGAATGTGCCCCAAATCTGGTGCGCTGCGATGACATCCAGGAGGCCAACTATTTCGAGCAGGCCTATGAGCTGTGCAAGGTCAGGCATGGTTTTGTACCCACACGCCGTGACATTGGTGAACATGACATTGTTATGAGCAGGGCATTGTTGTGGCTGTAGCGTCAGGGCAGATCTGATGTTGAAACTGTCACGTTCTTGTGTCTTTCCGCGGCGTGACGCCGTCTTGTCTTCACAGGGAGTGGACCAGGCCGTCCTTACTGAGCCTCTCTCCCCTCCTCTGCTCACAGTGAAGGACTTCTATATGACAGGTGAGCGTCTGGGGCTGATGTTCTCTATGCCCTCCCGCCTCAAGATGTGTTAGAACTCATACTCATACTCAAGATGTGTTAGAACTCATACTCATACTCAAGATGTGTTAGAACTCATTCTAATGGCTGGGTTCAGAGAAACCCATAGGATGCTGTTATAGCCCTTCCAGCCCTTATTAAAATATATTACATATACATATCAATCATTAACCCAGAATTAACCCAGACTAAAACATGTTACAACTAAGTATTAAAGCAAATTGTATTTTCAAATGACTATTATTCAAATTAATGTTATAATATGTTACAAGTGATTATTGAAAGTATTGACAATCTTTTTTTTTTTTAAGTATTAAAGCAAATAGTATTTTTTCTTGACACTTCATGGACTGGTTGTTAAAGTTCTAACTAGAGGCCGTACTAAACTGGATCATAAGCAGAGTTTCTTGGCCCTGAGAGTTTGTGTTGCATTTGTGTTGTCAAGTACACATGTAGGCTATGTGTGTGTGGTCCAGGTACAAATCACGCCAATAATACCAAAACAGCCTCATTACTCAGCCACTTGTTACGCTATGCTAAATCTGCTAAATTAAACATTCTTGATCAGTGGTTGTGTATAAGTTATCATACTATAGTTATTATACTATTGTTAAATTAATTCTAGGAACTCCACGTCATAATGTATTCCTTTACATTTGTTACCCACAGATCCTATAAGCAGAGCCTCTCAGACAATGGCGAAGTGTGTGAAGGCAGTGACAGAAGGAGCACAGGCTGTGGATGAGCCATCCATATGTTAAAGCCTAACGACCAAATGCACACGAATGGAAACGCACAACTCCAAAGCGCACTTTTATAGATATTTATTCATGTTTTGGTGTAATGACACCTCCACAGACATTTTAGAACTGTGATTTTTGTTTTAACTGAAGCTATGCAAATGCATAATTACCAAGCATTATAGTGTCCTTTCCATAGACAATCAAACGATAGACTGCAGAACTGATGTGTATTCATGTCTCATATCTGATGCATATGTATAAGAAAGCACATAGTCCTTTATGTTAAAGCATTTATAGATGTAAAAAAAAAAGACAAATGTAATAAATATATGTTTTATAGCAAGTCTACTTAGATAGTGGGTTTTATAAATGCATCGTTTTCCTATCTTAAAAAATGCAGAATGGATTGTATTACATTTCACACCCACCTTATCTACTGTATAGCTCTGTAGTATTGTGATCCCACAAGGTGACATCACTCCATAGGGTTTGGGACGCTGCGTTTCCTCCCGTAGCTCCGACGTCTTGTCGGCCACGTGCGGCGTCAGGACCCAACAACAGTGCACAGTGAGCCAGACTTGGTCTGCACAGTGAGACAGACAGACCTGGTCTCCACAGTGAGGCAGACCTGGTCTGCACACTAAGACAGACCTGGTCTCCACAGTGAGGCAGACTTGGTCTGCACAGTGAGACAGACCTGGTATCCACAGTGAGGCAAACTTGGTTTCCACAGTGATTTGGTCCTCACAGAGGAGAGGGTGTTCTCCATGTGGAGCTCGCAACATCACGCCATGTGGACCTCTTAGTGACAATGGTGACTCTTCAGTTCCTTTGACCCGCACTATGGAGACCCAACTATCGCCCAAACACCGTGCCGTCTCACCCGGGAGTGATACTGTTGCACGGCCAAAGAGCAGTCGCTTTCACAAAGTTGAATTTCCAACATGGTAGCAGGGCTTGTTGTTCGTCCCCGGACTGTTGTCATGTCCCCGCAGTGCCTGTAGTAGTGCTGTGAGGAGCCGTGGAGCCAGCTCTAAAGCCTCGGCAGCCCCCCTACTGCAAATATGTGTTGTGGATAATCAACATTGAGGTGCATCTGTATTTGAAAAGATATTGAGCTCGATGAGGATCGCTGGTCGTCTCCTGGTGTCTGTAGTGTCGATGCACCAGTAGCCCGGCCGGTTCTAGGAGACGGTCCGTCTATCTGGAGCGAGCCCCGTACACAGCCTGTACCCGTTCAAGGTAAGCCACGGCGCTCACAGCCTCGACCTGGATTTTCTAGCAGGCCGGCTTTGCGTAGACGTCAGTCGAATAAGCGATGTACTCGAAGTGCGTGGCTTCGGAAGCTCCGGGGCCTCTTTTTTGGCGGCGCTGGTTTATATGTATCTCGGGAGGAAGACAGAAAATGCCGTACATGTCTTTAAGTACACGTTATTATATTAATAAATTGACATATTGGGCCGTATGTACGCTCAGCCAAGTGGTTGAGAGGAATCCCCTCAACCGGAATGAAGGGTATTTATGGAGGCCTTGTGATGAAGGCCTCGGCCGTCCGTTACGGGGCCCTTTTGTCCGAAGCTATTAGGGTAACAAAAATAGACACTCGTGTCTTTCTATATTTATCTGGTTCACAAAATTGAATATTAACTTTACATTGACGTTTTAAAACGGCATATTACACATAAACGGCATGTTTCTAGTGCAGTCGTCTGCTTATATTTCCGTTTCCTGGTTAGCTACCGCCTACTGTGTTGTGTTTTTAGCTTTGTTAGCTACTTAGTTAGCTTACAGCGCCGCTTGTATTGTGCGCAAATATGTCCCTGGACAGGACTTGAAGCCACCATGAGGAGTGCGATGTGGCTGATAACAAGTAAATGCCAAGTGAATCATATAACATTTAGCTTTCCTCCAGTTAGTTTGGCGTTTCCAGCAGTGTGTGGTGTAATGATGCTAGCTGGCTAAAGCGAGCTAATGTTGCTAATTGTCAGCCCACTGGTCGCCTCAGGATTACATTATTATGCACATTATTAAAATAGTAATTCAAATAGATGTACATGTGATGACTTGAAAATGTCATGGGACGCCGTTATGCATAATGTATTGCGTCTAGCTATGATTGTTGTTTTAGTGTTATGGCTAGTTTGAAATCGCTTCAGTTAGTATAATGATTTGCACAGTTCAGTGATATGTGTGTTTACTGTATCCAATACATAGATGCATGCATACAATGTGTGTGTGTGTGTGTGTGTATATGTATGTATATGTATGTATACACACACACATGCATACATACACACTACACTGCATGAGCAGTATAATGGATACTATACATGCTTACATTTAATCAATATGAATGTATGCATGCATGAGCAGTCACATCACTTATTTAAATATTTCAAAAAAATGTTCAGCTGTTGTTAAAGTTGTATTTAATATAACCATCCTAAAATCTTTGACACTATCTGGCACCACTATCTGATATTTAAGTTAGTGTTACTTGTTCCATATTTGTTTTATAATGCACATATTACATTAGTAACTTGAGAAGGTAGAATAGAAATTGTTTCCCTGCATAACAGAGTAGAATCAAGTTATTAAGTACAGCAGATAGAACTTTCTTTCCACCACAATGATGTTGCTGAACTACAAGTTAAATGCGCATCAGAAGTTAAATTATATTGCTTTGTCACTATTGTCTTATATCAAGTAATGCACGTGAGGCCCTCCATTTTAAGACAGACCTATGCATATCCAATTCTATCACATGTCCTTTTGGCTATGTGCATCTTTTGTATTTGTGCTAGACAAACAATGTTCAGCAGTTTGAATTTCTTCTTTTGTTAATTTGTGACATGCAATGTATTTAATGGTCTGTATGCGTTTCTCTGCGGGTCCATGTTTTCTACCACTATGTCTATATGTAATACCTGTGATGTATTTGCCTGTGGTGCATCTCTGATTTTTCCTGACTTTATTCCATCAGCTGATGTTTTCAAGGACAAGAGTCACGTGATGTATGAAGGCAAACACATACACTTCTCGGAGGTGGACAATAAGCCATTGTGCTCCTATAGCCCAAAGCTCTGCAAGCAGCGAAGACTAAATGGCTATGCTTTCTGTATCCGGCACGTTCTGGAGGATAAGACCGCCCCCTTCAAGCAGTGTGAATATGTGGCCAAGTACAACAGCCAGCGGTGTACCAACCCCATCCCCAAGGCCGAGGACCGCAGGTGGTTATGCAGCAACATACAGATGAATTTGTCCTGCTGTGTTGTATTCATTCGGCGCCTGTGTGTCTCAATGGGATTCTTTCATGGGGTTTTCTGTCGGCCGTGCTTCATCATGTAGGACTCGAGAGCTTTGTTGTACGGTAAAATCCATAACCTTCCCATAACGACAAATCATTTCATGATTGATTTACTAAGCAGAGACCAAAGAGCAACGACCAATGCCAACATAATGACTAACATTCCAGGGCTCCTAGATGGAGGCGGTCATGTCGATGTACGAGCCCCACTGAATGGTTTTCAGATGTGTTGTGAACATGCTGTCCTTTGCTTTTGTGTGCAGATACTGCAACAGCCACCTGCAGGTCCTGGGTTTCATCCCCAAGAAGGAGAGGAAGAAGAAGCAGGATGCACTGGAGGAGATGCGCGCCCGGCCTCACCTGGAGTCAGTGGCCCTCAACATCACCGTGCCCTCACTGACTCTGAAAGTTCCCAACGGTGTTCTGGAGGACCTCCCGGCCTCTCCGCCCTGCACACGCCTGCTGCCCCTCCCGGACGGGGAGCTCCTGGACCCTTTTGCCTTTTCTGAGGAGGACACGGACGCGGAGGGGATGGGCGTTCCTCGGAGAAGTGCCTCGGTTCGAAAGAAGCCGCCGAACCAACGACTGTTGCTCCACCAGAAACTCCTCCGTGACACTGAGCTTTTCCCGCTGCCCCCAGAGCACTTTAGCCCCTCCCCCCGCGTCCACACGGGCGCCCCCAACAGCCACCTCCCCCGCCAGCATTCAGGACATCATCATCACCCTCATCACCACGCTCAGCCGCCGCCACCGCCGCCGCCGCAGCAGCAGCTCTCCAACGTGCCCCCCTTTTTCCTACCAGGACAGCCGCAGGGTCTATTATGCAATCCAGTACCACCTCAGACACCCAACTTTCTGCCTCCAGGGCTGCCTCCCAACGCAGCGCCCAGCCCCACACAGACCTCTGGGCCGTCACTCGGTAGAAAGCCCCCCTTCACTGCCACCCACTTGCCTAGCAGCTGCAAGGACGACCCGAGCGGCGCCCAGCGCCACGTGGTGGTCATGCGGCCGGCGGGCTTCTCGCCGCCGCCGGCCTCGCTGGCCCGCCTGCAGCACCTGGTGCAGCTCTGTGCCAAGCGACGCCAGGAGCACGGGGACCTCTTCCCACATCTAGGTGCCCCCCTTTTCTAAATGTTTGTGTTTTGAATGGTATTGCAGTAGGGGCGACGAGGCAGAACGCTGTATGACGGGGAACGTTCTCTGGGGGGGGGGGGGGTGATTACCCAGCTGGCCCAGCCTCTCTAACACGCTGTGTTCCAGGGCTGGATTGGTCCGAGGACAGCGGGGAGGACGACGTGGAGCCGGAGGAGGTGGACGCCGAGAGGGACCGACCGTTCCACAGCTCCTGGAGGCCGCAGGACGGGTCAGTCTGGTGGCCGGCCGACGCGCGCACTGACACCAGGGGGCCGGGAGCCCCCCCCCCCCCCCCCCGCGGTGACTGATGGTTGCTTGTTTCCCCAACGACAGGTTGGAGGAGGAGGGCCGGTCCTGCCGGAGGACGCGGCTGCTGAGGCTGTGCTCGTACCTCCAGGAGAAATACAAGCACATGTGCAGGCAGGAGAGGGCCAGCATGCGCCAGAAGAGATACCGCTATGCCTTCCGCAAAGCCCTTCTTCACGCAGCCAGTAAGGACCCCAACTGTGCCGGGCAGCTGATCCAGGAGCTCCACAACTTCTCAAGCACTTCCTCGAGGTATGGGGGGGGGGACCGTGTCGGTCTCTGAAGATGGGCCGTGGTCCGTCTCGGGTTGAGCTGTTGATTTTTGGCTTATGTGCAAACGACTCGACCCTTTTCTTCAGTGATGAAAAGGCAGTTTTTTGAGATGATGCCTTCGTTAAAAGATCAGACAGACAGACATACTTTAATGATCCCTGAGGGAAATTGCATTCGTCACAATACTCCAGGGAAAAAAAGAAGACAGACACTCTACGTATAGTAGAGTGTTAGGTTTATATTATATATTTATATATTCTATGTACACAATATGCAAAAAATATATAAAAAATATAAAAATATACGTAAATGTACATACATCCAGGCATACACTATAGAGGTAATAGCATACACAAAGATGTAGCATGTCGGATTAGTAGTGGTAAAAATGACCAGTTATGCAATGAGAAGATCACAATATTAAGACTGTATGTGTTCGGCATCCATCATCCAGGATCTGCTGTTGTTTGAATCTATGCATGTGTGAGATTTAAAAAAAAAACCAGCTGGGGGGGCACGTCGATCGTCATCGACACTGTAGGTTCTGACCCAGTCCTGGATCACTGTGTCCCTCCTCAGTGCCGGTCCAGCGGGGCAGCAGAACACCGCAGAGTCAGGAATCTGCACCGGCAGCACCAAGGGCCAGGCCTGCAGTGGCAGCGCCCTGCCCTTCACTCGACACTGTTTTCAGCGTATCCTTGACCGCTTGTGACTCGGCACCGCCAGCCACCAGACCCACGCCGGCCCCCCGCGGCCACGCCGGTGGGAGTGCACCGAGTCGTCAGTTGGTTATGTTTGAGATGATATGTATATATTTTGGGTAGGCAAATGTTTGTGTTGATTCGGGTGTTTTAATAATTAAGTCGCTTAATGAGGACTATTGATCGCAGAGGAAATGATTTGTTTTCAGTTGCTCGGCTCAAGCCAGAAACATCGAAGGAAACCCGAAAAGAATGAACACCACGAGCAATATAAACACAAAATTCAGCATAATAGAAATATTCATTATAGATATTATATAAATATATAAAAGGGTGGTGAAGGTAAATCAGGCGTACTGCAGACACATTGTACTGGATGTGATGAATGAGTGAAATGGCTGTGTTCAAAGGGAGCGGGTTCAAAGCGACCCGGCCCAGACGGTGGATCTGTGTCTGGTATCCCTTGTTCTTTTGGCGTCGCGGTATTGCTAGGATGTTGCAGTATTTCCTTAATGGATCTCCAAAGACATCCTGCTGAACCACTCTCAGCAGCTCTTCTCCAGCTGCACTGCCAAGTTTGCCGACGGCCAGCAGTGCTCTGTACCAGTGTTTGACATCACCCACCAGACCCCGCTCTGTGAGGAGCACGCCAAGAAGATGGTGAGGGCTGGTGCTGCCTTCTAGCTTGAGTCACTCAACGGACACTGTATATTCAGCTTGCACTCTATCTATTCAGCTTGCACTGTAGCTATTCAGCTTCTTCTAATGTAGCTAAACAGCTTTTACTGTAGCGAAACAGCTTGTACTGTAGCCATTAACTTTTACTGTGTCCTAAACAGCTTGTACTGTAGCTAAACAGCTTGTACTGTAGCTAAACTGCTTGTACTGTAGCGAAACAGCTTGTACTGTACCTAAACAGCTTGTATTGTAGCTAAACAGCTTGTACTGTACCTAAACAGCTTGTATTGTAGCTAAACAGCTTGTACTGTATCCTAAGCAGCTTGTGCTGTACCTTAACAGCTTACACTGTAGCTAAACAGCTAGTGCTGTACCTAAACAGCTTGTACTGCACCTAAGCAGCTTGTAGGGCATTGAGCAGGTAGGGCTTAGACCTCTTACTGACGGAGACCTACAGGAAGGTTGTGGAAAGGGTCCTAAAATGTATTTAGATAATTTAGATAATAGTTATTTTTATTGATTAATCCATATTTTGGTGAATATCTACCAGCCAAGCACTTTAGTATATAACCCTGGATGGGTTTGACCTGCCAAGCGGTCAGACCCATCGTCCAGTGGCTGGTGGGCGGGCTTCATGTTGGACTGGGGGGGTGTCTGTCTGTCTGTCTGGAGCTACCGGGCCACTGGTTCACTCCGCCGCTGTCCGTTCTGCCGCTCTCCTCTCGTAGGACAACTTCCTGCGCGGCGACGGCAACCGCAGAGTGCAGCACCAGCAGCAGCGCAAGCCCCGCAAGAAGACCAAGCCCCCGGCGCTCACCAAGAAACACAAGAAGAAGAGGAGGAGAGGCCCTCGCCGGCCCCAGAAGCCCATTCCTCCAGCATTGCCTCAGGGGAACCTGGGGATGCCTTCCACCAGCCTGACGCTGCACTCCCAAGCCAGCATGAGGTCTGTCTGCTGGCCGGGGGGTCTTCCACCCAACATGGGGGGGTCGTTTCATATCTCAAGAACCATATACAGCTAAATTACTCATCTGAATAACCATTTGGTGATGTCTATGTCTGAATTGTCCTGTGAACGAATGTAAACTATCATTATTCACGGCGTAAACAATGCACTCGGTGAGGACCAGGTCACCGCTATAGAATGATGTAAATTTGAACGCCACAGCGCCCAGACTCATGTTGCCGGGGCGATGGGGGGCGGAGCCGGATGAGTGAACGCTGTGTCCGTGTGGGTCCTGCAGGAGCCCTTCGACCCCCGACCTGAGTGCAGAGGAGCTTCCCGATGACATCACCAATGAAATAGCAGACATTCCAAATGACCTGGAGTTGAACCAGGAGGACTTCTCTGACGTTTTGCCCCGGCTCCCGGACGACCTGCAGGACTTCGACCTGTTTGAAGGTAACCGCTCGCGTCCTTCTCGGCTTCGCCGTCATCAGAAGCGATTGAAGCGATTCCCAGTATTGGTGGTAATGCGTATTGGTGGAGGCGTCGGTGAGTGTTTTATACTGAGAAACGATGTGGTGGTGCGATCCCTCGAATACTTGCACACTGGTCCGTACCGTTCCACTTCCTGTCCAGATATAACATGCGTCGGATGCCTTTGCTCGACCAGGTAAAAACGGGGAGCTGCTGCCCACCACAGAGGAGGCTGAGGAGCTGGTGCGTGCGCTGCAGGCCATGGGCTCCTACCCGGAGTCCCTGGTGTGCCTGAACTCCATGGGCGACCTGGCCTCCTCCGAAGGGGTGGACCACCGGGCCATGGCCGTGTTCCCCGGGCCGGTCCAGCCCGTGGCCATGGGGGACCTGCTGAACGGCCGCATGCCCACGGAGAACTTCACCAGCCTGGAGCTGGAGGAGAACCTCCTGCAGTCGGGCGGCGGCCACCACTTCCCCCCGACGCCGTCCTCCCTGCCCTCCAGCCAGCCCCCCAGCTCCGGCTCCAGCCTGACCTCGGCCACCTCGGTGGCCGTGAGCTCCAGCCCCGGCCTCCTCGCCGCCGGCGGGCTGGCGGAGCGCGCCTTCCCCCGGACACACGCGTCGCAGGCGCTGGCCAAGTCGGAGGCGCCCACGGCGTCGCCGCAGAGCAGCCACTACAGCAGTGAACACGTGCCATCCCCCTACAGCGACCACATCTCCTCCTCGCCGCACGCCGCCGCCTTCCAGACGGACCCGCCGCTGCTGCTGGAGGCGCCTCTGGGCGGGGCGCCGTGCCCCCCGCGCTCCACCTGGAACAGCCTGTCCATCTCCATCAACGACCCCTCGCAGTTCGGCAATCTCATCGGCGCCGAGAGCCACCTGGTCTCCACGTCCCTGTCCACGCCCCCCGCCGCCGCCGCCACGCATTCGGTGACCCTGCAGCCCATGGCGGCTCTCTCAGCGACCCCCCAGCGCGGCCTGGCCGGCCTGACGGGCTCCCCGGGCGCCCGCTCGCCCTCCCTCTCGCCGGCCTCCTCGCCGCACGACCTCCTGACCTCCACGCAGCCTAAGCAGCAGCTCCCTCAGTTCAGCGCGGCCTTTGGACACCAGCTGGCCTCCCCCCACAGCGGCATCCCCAAGGATGTGCAGCCCAGCCACAGCTCCACGGCGCCCCCCGCAGGCTTCTCCATAGCGGGCGGCACCGCGGCGAGCGCCAACAGCTCGTCGCCCCCCTTCCCGCAGAGCAACTGACCATGGCAAGGGGGCGAGGGGGGTCATGGCTGGTGGCCCAGCCTGCACCGTCACCCGAGAGAGAAGGGAGACCTGATTCACTGGCTTCCGGTCCCCCAGCTGTCTACATCAGCTACATGTGTGCAATGTGGTAATGGTGCACAGTTATGATTTTAAATTTAGATTGTTTTTTTTTTGCACATCTCATTTCCCCCTTTTTTTTTTTTTTAAATCAGTATAGCCATCTGATTTCCGTTCAGGGATGAAAGTCAGTTTGAGCTGAGATCAGGCGCTGCAGCCCTGTGGTTTCACCAGCAGGGGGCAGACTCTGGGGTTTAGCTTCATAGGAGTCCGCCTGTGAACACACGGGTGTGAATGACCTTTTTGGAGAGATTATTCCTAATTTAGTGATACACACAGCGCTTCAGAATTCATTCACTTAAACGCCTCAATCAACGGTCAGTTTTGTTGTTCCCCGGCTCCTTAACGATGAACCATGTCCTGCCTTGCTTCTCGTATGATCGCCCCCCCCCCCCCCCTCTCTTCAAACCCTCGGTCAGTCGCCCCTGGAAAGACAGTCTAGTTTGTCATGTTTGTGACCCATTATGTTTCACGCTACTCTTTAACCGGTATCATGGAATAGATTAAATATCCTGTCGTGCTTTCGCAGGAATGGAAAATTCACCAAGCTACTTTTAAACGGCTGTTTTTATATTGTGCGTGTGTAAATATATAGCGGATTGTTTTTATGAGTTTGTTCGGACAGACTTTGACCTCACCGTAGGCCCTGGGCCTCCACATTGGTGGCCCAGTAAGATGTACGAGTAATCTGGTTTCTTAAAGCAATAAATCCATGGTCATTCTCTAGTATCGTGAGGTGTTGTGTTGGTCTCCTCTTAAATGTAGCAGCACTATGGAATCCAGGCCAATGAGGACCAGGAAAACGTTTGGACCTATATAACTGTCATAAGACCTTTTTTTTTTCCTTTTCTTTCTGTCTCTAAATGTCTGCTGAGCGTCTGAGGAACTTAGAGCAGACCAATCGGGTCTCTCCACCCTCTCCAGGGTCGTGAAGAAACGGGGCGAGTGCTGGGGGCGGTTTTACTGTGCACTTTGAGGTGCGGCCCCATCGGAAACTCGTGTGTAATCATGTGCGTGTGTGTGTGTGCGTGTGCGTGTGCGTGTGCGTGTGCGTGTGTGTGCGTGTGTGTGTGTACGGGGGGCGGGGGGGTCATTTCAGGAACGGAGGCCGTGGGTGCAGGGGAAACCCCACTATGAGTACCACGGCCGGTAGTGAACTGGAGACGGTGAATGGGTGTGAGTTGTCGTGTTAGTCTGTGGTAGTGATGACACGGTGGGCTCTTGAACCCGGGGGCGACGCGTGTCCGGTGGTCGCTCGAGGTGCGAGAAGCGGGTGGACTTGACGGTCAATGATGCATGGTAAACTGAGCGAGTCATTTCTTAAAAACCACGTTTTAGTAACACAGGAATCTTGCCAGAGGCCGCAGGCACCTGGTCTCTCATACAGCAGTGCAACCATAAGTTGTGGTTCTTTTTTTTATCTAAATGATTCACAGACATTGAGTATTAGGTATATAGAGTAGCCGTCTCTACATCGGGTTTGTCGGTGAATTATTGATTAGCGATGGATTGAACTTGTGTTTTGTGGAATGTGTTTTTTTTTAATGGCTATCAAAATGTTTGTGCACTCTTAAGGTGATAGGATCAGTCCCCTCATTTGTTCTGAATATGCCATTAGAAGAAATACTTTTGATAGCTATTAAATTCCAGCACAACGCTACGTCTTAAGGGTCTGGGTTTGACCATCCAACATGGTGTCCACCTTTCTGCCTGCGATGTCAGGGGCGTTTCGGTCGGATGAGATCCAAGAGAAATATGCATTGCATAGTCATTTTATTTCGATTTTTGTGAAGCAAACTGATCTGTTGCATTCAGATTTTTTTTTTTTTGCACAGGACTAGATGAGGCCACTGGCGTGTCACATGTCCCCCCCCCCCCCAATTATGTCTTTGCCTTTTGCTTGGAAACTCATTCGGCCAGAGTCGGCTGTCAGCGGTCAGTCACAACAACAGAGTCCACATCCACCTGCGAGAAGGTCCAGCTCTTTCTCTTGGTTCCAAAGAGGCAACACGTTACTAAAGTGTCCAGGCGTAGCTCCACCGAGGATAAAACCAGGCTTTCTCCAGAGATGGCAACACACAGTGCTCCTGAAATTCAGGTTGGTTGGAAGGCAATACTGCTGTATTCACATAGCATGGAAAATTAGTTGCTGCACCAATGTAGTCTCCCGACACCACGTAGAACTCAAAACGATCCGGGCTTGTAGGCGCTTGCTTGAATTCAGAGATGGTTGACAAATTCCTATACTCATTGAATGTACTGTATTACTGTTTTTAAAGATGATAGGATGAGCTAATATTCTAGTCACCTTTTGTTATCGGTCTTTGTTTAATTTGTCTAAGGTATTTTTTGTATACAAAGGTTTACATTTTTATGTATATTTTTCTTGTGTACAAATTATGTAATATGTGTATAAACACTGTATGAAATATCTGTATATAGTGTGAGAAATTTGACCTTTTGTTTTTTGGATGTACAAATAAAAGTTGCTGTGAGGTATATGGGTCTGCTGTGGCGGTTCAATGCAAAACAACACATTTGTATTAGAACTTTATTTATCCTCAATCATTTCCAAACTCACTGGTCTGAGCCCCTTGGTGACATAAGAGTCCCCACTGCTCCAAACGGACTGAAACGTTACACATTCGTACACATTTTAGAGAGGGGTGTCCCACGTTTACCGCAACATCAAAAAAAAAAAAAAAGTTAATCTTTAATACTTTTTCTTGGATCATGAAATGTTTCTGAAATTATATCCTGCCACTACGGAGTAATGAGCTCGACTAACACAACATAACTCGAGTATTTAAATGCGGCCGAGTTAAAAGTTCTTTTCTTTTTTTTTTTTATCCAGAAGGAAATACAAAGTGCAAAACAACAAGTCTGACGAGGAGTAAATGAGATGATTGGCTCTAGCCATGGCACGGAAATCACTTCCTGACGAGTTGACGTCAGGATGTGAAGGAGGCTGCTGAACAGAGTGACGTCAGTGTGACCAGCCCCCCCCATGTACTCGGGCCTTCTTAACAGGTTTGTTCTGGTTAGTCGTTTCCCTCCCGTTTAAACGTGTGGTTGGTGAACAGGGCTGAACAGAATAAAGGTTGAATATTTCGTTTACCAAAGAAAACCCTATCACCATCTAAAATAACACAAAGCAAGACGCAGAAAAATACTTTCTGTAGCCCCCACCCCGCCCGATCTGAACGAATAAAAGCATAAAGAAACGTATTGCTGCATCATAACAAAAAAACCTTACGATAAATCCAAAAGCTGCTAATTCTTAAACGCATCTATTAACAAATACTTCAGCCGTCGACAAAAGGGCGAGCATCAAAAGTCAGTGTTCAGGACTCCACATTTTCCGGTCTCGTATGCTACAACGCATACCGCGCAGCTCTGCGTTCGCACGTGCGGCAGCAGCAGGAGCAGCAGCACCGTGTCGGGGGAGCCCCTCACCACACCTCACACGCCACGCGCACCCCTGAAGGACGCGAGCCTGACAGGGAGCAGGGGGGGAACCCAAACGGGAGCTAAAGTGCCAGGAAGTAGAACCAGCTCCAGGGTCCTGGCCGGCTCCAGACGGGGAGGAGGACCCCCCGGGGGAGCGCCTCAGACATGCCCCGTGCTACCGACGTATGGCTACTCTTGTTTGTCGTAAAAAAAGGCATTTATAGTCTGTGTGTTAAGTGCAATTAAAGCGGAGGGCGTGCTGAGGAAACACGGCCACGCCTCCGCAGTGAGCGGAAGACTCGAGGCTGTCGATTCAGCTCGAGGGTAGCAGTGGAATGAATGAGCAAAAAAAGACCCCCCCCGTCGGGTCTAATTAGTTAAACACGCTCCAAAGAAATCAAGGTCAAATCAAGCAGCCTACAGTCCAGCATAGCTCCAGTCATCCCCAGAAGCCAAAGGCCTGGAACACGCCATCCAGTGTCTTCAACGGTCCAGCCTTCTGTATACATTCTTCCTCTTAGTCGTCAAGGACAAGCCACAGCATCAGAGTGAGACACCAAAACCACACAGAGCCAACGTTTAACCACGCCGCCAGGACAGAGGCCTACCGCTGCCATTCAACAGAGTGCCTGGAAAGGTTCACATTGAGTCCATTCAGAAGCAGACACCAAAGGAAAAGGAATTCAGGCTAGGTTATCTCAAGTATGGCCAATGAAGTCGCCTTGAAATGTTCACCTTGAAATAATACCTACAGCTTGCATTTTGGCCATTTATAACACAGTGATTTCTTTATATACTCACTCAATCTTTTTTCAGTATATACTGTATATATATATATATGGATATATATATATATATACACATCTATATTTATAAAAATGAGCTTATTTACACGTCTGTACAGCCGCCCATATAGCTCTGTTATATCACGATCTCATCCACTTAAAGCAGGATACCTGAGATTTAAATAGAACACTTCAACCCTCCCTCACAACTCCACGGCACACACACACCCCCTCAGGGTGACCCCTCCCCCCCGCAGGTGGCCGAGCATCAAGACTCCGCCCCTCAGGAGGAGGAGGCGGCCCGGGGGTCCTGAACAGTACCTTCCCGTGGGAGGGAGGGCGGTTCGAGCGGAGACAAAGTGAGCCGGCCCCGTGATGTGCTTCAGCCCCCGAGCCCCCGCGGGGTCCGGAGGTCGTGGAGAACGCGGAGGCCAGGGAGACGGAGGAGGGCGTGGCCGCCCGAGCCCCCGCCTACTGGGCGGAGCTGGACCGCGGCCGGGAGTACCTGGCGGAGGGAAGGACACGTTCAAAGATGGCCGTCCATCTGATTCAATTCAAACTACTTTCTTTCTGGGAGGGACTTGGTTGGGGTGGCACAAGGACACCGTGCATTTAAAAAAGGCGCCGTCAGAATATTTGTTTGTCAAAATGTTGGTGAAAGCAAAAAAAGACAGGAGTCACGCGAGACTAAAGGAGACGTTGAGGTGAGGTTGCTAACTGCTAACACGACATCGCTAGCAGCCCCTCTGGAACGGACACGGGTCCACCGAGCGGTAACAAACTAATAACCGACGTAGCTACGCTGGGTGGAGTAATCTGATGGAGGTGCTTGGTTTGGAACGGGGGTGACCATGGATGTGGCCGTCGAGGGCCCTGGGACGGCGTGGAGGAAATGCAGCGTACCTTTGTAGTCTCTGCAGCAGCTCAGACACCAGAGAGTCACAGATCCCCGGGTACGATTCCTCTGCCAGCAAGATGGCGCCCTGGAGTTCCTCGGTCACCCCGGGTTTACCGTTACCCGTCAACTGTAAGAGTCACAGCGTCAAGACGTGATGTCACTGATACCATCAACTGTAAGTCACAGCATCAAGATGTGATGTCTCTGATACCATTAACTGTAAGTCACAGCATCAAGATGTGATGTCACTGATACCATCAACTGTAAGTCACAGCCTCAAGATGTGATGTCACTGATACCATTAACTGTAAGAGTCACAGCATCAAGACGTGATGTCACTGATACCCATCAACTGTAAGAGTCACAGCGTCAAGACGTGATGTCACTGATAGCCAAAATATTTCAGACCCCAATAACATTATGCCTGACCCTGACCAGCCTCGTTATTGTGTTTTAGTTGTGATTCGATGATAATTACCTCAGAAAACAGTGGTGAGAAGATCGATGACAGGCTTTCTGACATAGGCCTACGTGGACTTTCCGGCACCTGGACAAAATAAAATGGGCTGTAGGTTAAAGTAGGCAGGTGGGTTGTCGGAAAACACAGAATACGCTCCGCCCTTCGCCTGCACCTCATCAACAGCACCACAGTGTTTCAGTGAGCGGGCGGCTCTAACCTCGCCCTCTGCAGCGTGCAGCGCCGATGTCTGGCCGGCGGCGGTGGCGGCGGCAGCGGCGTGCGCGGCGGCGCCGTTGGGGAGCTTGTCGGGGTCCTTCTCCCTCATGGTGTTGAAGATCCAGTTCCCGAAGTCGTGGCCGCCGGACGCCTGGCCGTCTTGCTCCCTGAGGGGGGAGACAACGGGACGGGACCCGGGTGAGCACCGCCTGTTTTGAACCTTAAGATGTCACGGCGCCACTACCGCTCGTTAGCTAAGATAAGATATTCCTTTATTAATCCCCCTTAGGAGAAATTCACAGTGACCAGCAGCCCAAGGGGATAGATGAGTGCAATAAAAAACTGACTATAGACAATAAACAATAAATAGATTTACCTAGACAAGATTAGATTAAATTAAATGCGAGCTCGTAAAGTCAGATCGGTGAAAAAGTGAGAACCTGTATGCATACATAGTAATCATCATTGAGATGGACAGTGCAATTGGTTGATGAGCATACATGGTAGTCATCATTGAGGTGGACAGTGCAGTTGGTAGGTAAACATACTTGGTAGTTATCATTGAGATGGACAGTGCAATTGGTGGATAAGTAGATGAATAGTGCAATTGGTACCAGAGTCTTGCTGAGGTGTAGATATAAAAATAAAAATAGACATAAGAATAAGATGTGCAGTAATCAGTTGTGTAAAATAGGTGTGCGAATGTGCAGAATGTGCAAGATGCAAAATGTGCAAATTTTACAGGGTATTCAAGGTAGTGTAAGTACAACATATGAATAGACCTAAAATAACAACGGCTAGAAAACAGCTAGCCGCTAACTGGCCGTGTACGCGGGTTTAACAGTCCCCAGAGTTTTGGCCATCACAATGCAATATCAAGCGATATGAGACACATGGAGCCCAAACGGAGACCCCGGGCTAAGGCCCGCCCTCATGCGTCGGCGTCCACTCACGAGTCGGACTCGTCGGAGCTGGAGTCCTCTCGGGACTGCTCCGCCTTCCACCGCTTGTACTTGTCCGTCAGCTCGGCCAGGTAGGACGTCTTCTTGGCGTGTCTCACGATCAACTTGTGTTTCAGCAGCTCCTTGGCCGTCGGCCTCTGGACACAAGAACACGAAGATACGGGTCGGGTGTGAACACACGGCCGCCTTCTTAAGAATGCGCCGACCACGAAACGCACTGCGGACTTACAAAGCTGGGCTCCTTATTCAAACACGCTTCGATGAACTCTTTGAGGGGTTTACTGTAGTTGCCTTCCAGGGTCGGGGGGTTGTTCTTTGGGATGAGGAACAGGACTTTCATGGGGTGCATTTCAGAGTGAGGGGGTTCTCCTTTAGCCAGCTCTATCGCCGTGATGCCCAGCGACCAGATATCCGCCTGAAAGACACAAGCCGTTGGTCAGCCTACAACAGCACACCGATGGTCACGTTGAGCTCAGTTTCCCCTTCAACGGTCGACCGGAGGGCTGCAAAATCACAGTCTGAAGCAGCAGCCGTGGCAACGTGCGCGGTGAAGGAGCAGTCTGCTGAACCCGGGCTGCTACAACCCGATGCCCTCTGACACAACGGTTGCCACAAGCTGTGCAACCCATTAGAAACCCAGCGATTCCTCTGTGGCCAGACAGGCATTAATAATGCAGCAGTGAGCAGTGGTGAGAAGCAGGTATGTGAAGCCACGCGCAGTCTGATCCAGATTTGGCGGAGAAAAAAAAAAAAAAAAAAAACTGTTTGAACTGAAAGCCCCTTCAGTGGTTCCGTACATAGGATGAGATGTGACTGATCAAGGAGACGCGAAAGACGGGTTCAGTACGATTTGTCAAAGCAATTACCTATCTGCCTTCAAAACTACTCGTCATATTCAATTAAATAACAACGATGAATACTGATAATATGGTTTATATACCATGAGAATTTGGGCCCAACCATTCACGAGACATTACATCAATTAAGTCTGAAGGTAGACAGACGTGATTAATCCCCCGGGGGGGGAAATTCGGATGCAATGGCGGCAGGAACGAAGAGACGAGAGAGCTGCTCTATCCGGGAACAGGGCCCAATCAAAACCACAGACACTGTGGCCACGCGGCAGACCGCTCCCTCACTCGGAGGCCACAAGGCCAGATGGCGGCGGCAGCGGCGGCGGGATTCTGACCTTTGAGTCGTAGGCCGACTGCTTTATGACCTCGGGCGCCATCCAGAAGGGCGTGCCCACAAAGGTGTTCCTCTTGATCTGTGTGTCGGTGAGCTGCCCGGCGACGCCAAAGTCCGCCAGCTTCACGTCGCCCTGCTCAGACAGCAACACGTTGGCCGCTGGGGGAATCACAGCACGCGGTTTAATCCTCTCATTTGGGTCCACATGCACACTAAATGGTATACAGGACATGCACACACGCGCACACACACAGACACACACGCGCACGCACACGCGGGATCACTCGTCAGTAGAAGTATGCAGCACAAAACGTTGCAAAGAAACACGTCACAGGTACAAATAGCAGCAAACATCAAAGACTAAAAAAAAAAATCAATCAAAGATTTTGTATTGTAGGACTGGGGAAGGTAGGAACCATTGCCAATGATGGAGACCGCGGTGTGGAAACATATTGGGATCAGACGCTACAGCACTTCCTCAAAGGCCTGTTACCCTTTATGTCTCTATGGATCTTCTTCTCCGAGTGCAGGTACTCCAGTCCCTTCAGAATCTCCCTCAGGATGGTGGCGATCTGGGTCTCGTCCAGGGCGCCGGGCTCCAGCTGCGACAGAAGAGCCACCACTGAGTGCACTTCAGCACCTGGGCAGGTGTGACTTCCGCAGTCACACCAACGTTTCATGAAGTTCGTATTGACACAGGTGGCGTTAAGAAAGAACAGTCTCACGCCGCCAACTCACCAAATCCAGGGCAGAACCTCCTCCCAGATATTCCATAATAATCCATAATTTTGTGCCCTGAGAAAGTAAGAGAGAGCAGGGAATCAGGTGACTACACGTCTGTGTTTGAATGTTAGAGGAGCACGTCTCACATCAGTTTAATTACAGGGCTTAGGGTTCTCACCCGTCATCCCACAGTTTGTTAGATGCGGTTGGTTAGACTTGGATCTATACTTTATACACTTTCAACGATGACTTGAGTACGCTGTTCCAATAGCTTACCTTGAGGTAGGAGCCGTAGTACTTGGTGACAAAGGGGCTGTCGCATTGGCTGAGCACCGTGATCTCCTGTTGGATGTCATCAATCTCATCCTCGGCTTCCTCCAGGTCGATGATCTTTATGGCCACCACCTTCTGAGTCCGATTGTCGATGCCTTTAAAAACTTCTCCAAAAGAGCCTTTCCCGATTCTGTCCAGCTTGGTGAAAAGCTCTTCTGGGTTGGCCGTGAAGTTCTGATCCGGGTGGCAAAGTGGGGGAGAGACAGAGAAAATGACACGTAATAATATGAATAAACTATTTCAAAATGGCCATTGGCAGGAAACCAAGCACAAAACAGCCGACGAGATGTGGTCGGAACCGTCTGCTGCTGAGCTGTGGTGGAGGACAGAAAACCAATGAAGTGCAGAAAACCTCAAGATAGCGCGGAACATTTTGCAGAGAATTAAGAACTGAAAATGTTTCCCTGCCCCTTCTGTCAAACAATAACTTTAACTCAAGTAGACGTTGCTCATTTTCTGTATCATGCAAACTCTGAATGATGTGCAGGGAAACATCGACCCAACAGTTATGACCTGGGTCTTGCCGTCACAACTCATCTGAGCATGGTAACAGCTCCACAGTGTGTGTACTATCAAAAGCACACGAAAGCAGGGGAACAAGCCGTTCAGCTGCGCTTTGTAGTGTGGCCCAAACGCTCAAGAATTCACATCCTTATTAGTCGTGAGAACTTCAGGCACTGTGCAGTGTGGAATTTTTCACTCCTCGCTCCGCAGCCTAATCCTAAGACTTGCCATGTTGTGCCTTGTTGACCAACAAAGAGGTCTTTCACATACTTTTGTTTTGGCTTTGGATTGTTGTACTCGCTCCGCTGGAGCCAAAAACCTTCCCGCGAATGCAATGTACTTATATTTAACCTTTTCTAATCAGGGTAGACAGATAACACCCTGCCAGCCGGACAGCCGTAGTATAAAGGTTGTGCTTGCAGGTAGGCCGTGTCGGCCCAGGCGAGGCTTAATGACCTCCTGAATGAAGATGAAGTGGATGGGTATAAATTGAGGCACTAAACCCTGACTTATTGATTACACTAAAAGGCTTACTTCCTGACAGGGCACAAGGGTATTGGTAGTAATTTATATGCCCGCTATTTCAGCTTCCTGCTCATTCAGCTACAAGTCAAAACTGCTCAAAACGTAAATCACGTCAACATTTTATGATTTGCATGACATGGACGAAGGATTTCCTAAATTAGGCCCAGCAAACCACTTTCCGCACACCAGCATTACACATACAAAGTATCTAGGGCTAATCCTTTTAGGTGGAAACATGCATTCAGTATATTCAGGCTAACCATCTTAACCTGAGGCTCTGCCGGCCCCCATACCCCACTGCTTAGCCCTGGCTTCAGCTAAGGGGCTTTCCTTTCACAACTCCCGGGAGAATATGTTCCTGTAAAGGCCGCTAATGCATGGCTGGAACATATGGTGGGAGACGTCAGCCGCTGCACAGCGCAGAGGGCACACAGGGAGAAGGACTGTTCATTTCTGACAGCAAGGAATCTGGACATCAACGAACACAGAGACAGAGAGAGAGAGAGAGAGAGAGACAGAGAGAAATAGAGAGAGAGGGAGAGAGAGAGAGAGAGACCCTCTCAAAAAGAAGGGGAGTAGAGAGCGCAGCACCCCAGCCCTGTCATAACAACTGTGTGGGCAGTCATGCAGGTGGAAAGTAGCTTAAGAAAAGAAAATGCATGGTGCAAAACCAACATGGACACCGGGACCAAATGATTCCAAAGTGTTTGAAGCTCCCTTGCTGTTTATCCAGTCAGTGGGGGCTAGTGCCACAACCAAGCTGCCTGAATCTCTCCCTCTAGAAGCACGCATTTGATCCTCTCATCTGCAACCGCCCTCGACTGTGAGATGTGCGGTCCTTCATGTCTCAAGCACTCACACCCTTAAATAATCATGTCCAGACAGCTTTTCTATTGACCTTCGTTCTACATCATAACCACAATCAGTAACAGGTTAACTTCAAAGATTCAAGCGCACGGAACGAGGGCAGTGCAAAACACATTGAGTGTGGCAATGGCCCGTCTCCTGTAGAGACTTACATTGCGCGCATGGGGGGAATGACCTAGTTTTCAGTGCCGTGTGTTCTTCAGTCGGTCAGATTAAGGGCTGGCTCAAGCAGAGTAGGAGTTCAATAATATATATTAACTGGCCATTGGTATTATCTGTAAAACGAGCAGGATGCTGAAAACACTTACACTACAGTAAATCACAATGAGTTGGATTAATCATTCATGCATCGCTTTAGACTTTGGACTCTAGACACATCATAATTGCGCACTGAGGGCTGAAGATACTGCAAGATAAACCTAAAGCCTTCATCGTGATATCAACTAAGACCATGTTGACAGACTGCAAGTCGGCAAATAAGACGAACCCCACGTTAAACAATACAATTCAATAAATCAAGCAGCAGGCTCAGTGTGGAGGGAGCCGTCCCAGCAACCCCGACCACATGAACCACTACGAAAGTTTGAAACGCAGTCATGCAACTTCAGGCACACTTCCCCCAGAATGTGAAGCAGGTGAAGCAGGTGAAGCCGACAGACAGACCTGCATCCCGGGGCGGAGAGCCATGGCGTCTGACGGGTTCAGGGCTCCTCACCGGGGGCTAGTGGCTGCAGCTCCGCGGTGCCTGTCCATACAACGACAGCTGTTGAGACCCGTTGATTACTCAGGGGTTACGGTTCAGTTAAAAGTCCTGACAACACAGTTTGAGGGCAGGGGACCCGTACCTCCAGCCGTGTCTCCCTGCTCGTCTCCCTGTTCGCCTCGGAGCTCCGCTAGCTACTTTAGCAGCTAAGGGGAGTTAGCTGTAGCGTCCGCGAATTAAACTACGCAGAAGTGTGTTGCGCACTCATTGCACGATTTAGACAACTTGCTGATATTCAAAGTTGTTCCCGTCCGGTTAACAAACAAAAGAAATAGCAAAGAAAGCCCACTATAGTGGAATGGAGTCGTTGTAAACCGTCCACTTTCCTGGACGACCTATGACGCCATCTTGATCGCTGTGGCTCGCTCGTGCTTCAGAAGGGCCAATCAGGATCGAGTGCTTCAGGAGGACCAACCAGGAGCGAGTAAAAACAATAACAGCCCACGTGTCGACACTCACGTACAGACCCCCAAAAGTGACACTTTCTAAGAGTAGGGCCGACTTTTAACAAGTGCAAGAGTTAAGATTCTGAAGACAGCCTTTTGTTGTAGTTGCTGATTTGAGTTATGGCGCTCGTGTGAAATGATTTGTTGCGTATAAACCAAAGCAACACAAGACATCACGACATGCGTATGCAGGTATTACGTCCTACACTCAAAATGATCCCCAGTGGTTGAGAACAGACACCCCATCTAGTGTCTGTTGTCTGTTGAGTGTCACGCACACGCACGCGCGCGCGCACACACACACACACACACACACACACACACACACACACACACACACACACACACACACACACACACACATACATTGGCAATTAGTTAAACAATTAATTATTAAAAAATGAATCACCTAGTTTTATGACCTTGATTGCTTGTGTTTATGTGTTTATGATAAAATTGTGATAGTGTAATATTATTATTAGAATATAATAGTTTTATATCATATAGACTATAATAAAGTGTGTTATAGAAAGTGTTATGTATGATTATAAAAAGTACCAATGCGAAAAAAGATTTTTTTTGTTGTTTTTTTATTTGCAAGGCTTTGCTAAACATTATAGATACAAAAACAAAATTCAGGACAGGGATTTATATTTATCTATTTTACTCTCCTGTTCCCTCTCTTGCTCTCTCTCTCTCTCTCTCTCTCTCTCTCTCTCTCTCTCTCTCTCTCTCTCTCTCTCTCTCTCTCTCTCTCTCTCTCTCTCTCTCTCTCTCTCTCTCTCTCTCTCTCTCTCTCTCTCTCTCTCTCTCTCTCTCTCTCACACACACACACACACACACACACACACACACACACACACACACACACACACACACACAAAGTGGTCAACAAAACAATACTGGCAGTATTCACATATACATCTCAACAGAACAGTCACAGAGAATATATTTTAAAGCACATGTCTGCAGGTGTCTACATTCTGGTCTGTTGACTTCCCCTGCCCTTGTGCAACTCAAGGGAGTCCTTCACCCTCCTTCGACCACCCATTTCTTCCTCAAGGAATTCGTCCTTATCTTGTCCGACCTTGTGATCGTCGTCCTTCTTGAACTGGGCCTCGATCACCGCGGGGTCCATGTAGGTGTAGAAATGGGCCATGATGGAGAAGATCACGCACACAGCAGCCAATAGGGAGGCGAAGAGCACGTACTCCGCCCACTGGAAGAGCAGGAAACCCAACGTCAACACTACTGCTTTTATTTTATTGTTTTTTATTTACTGTGACCTTGTGGTCTTAATTTGTCATTCCCATGTTTTTTGAAACATGGGAGCGAAATTCATTCTCTGCATTTGACCCATCCTATTGTACATAGGAGCAGTGAGCTGCAATGATCAGCGCCCAGGAAGTTGGAGTTCAAATGTTCAGTGTCTTGCTCAAGGACACTTTGACATGCAGACAGTTTTGGAAGTGGGGATCAAGGGGCTTGAACCGCCGACCCTTCGGTTAGTGGACGACGTGCTCTGTCCACCCGCTCTACCCACTGAGCTACTGCCGCCCTGTCTGTCTGTCTGTCTAAACTCTGTGCTGTGATGGGTGTATGAGCCTCACTGTGTGGTGACTGATAACGGCAGAAGATTACTTAGATAAATGCCTTATATGTCAAAAAGGAAATTCAAGTTTTTCAGTAACAGATAACGACACAGACGACAAGATAGTCGAGTAAGCAGGGAAAACGCGCATGGTAATAAAGCAGCCGAACACTCTCAAATAATACTGACATAATAACATATCATACATTACAATGTTATATAATGTGCTGGGAGGACTCCTTCTAAATACCTGCTCTGGGATCTGAGCGATCTCTGCCACAATGAGCACGATGAAGTTTCCAATGGCGACAGTGAAGAGCCACCCTGCCTGCAGCACTGCCTTCATGTTGCTGGGTGCCTAAGGTACCATCATGTCACAGTGTCACAGATACAGTCCGCAACATGTTGAGATTACGGGACGCTTTATGCATATGTGAATTGATTGAGTGATCAATGAATGTAATGTCTCTGTAGAAAGGGAAAAAAACATTATTTTTTTAAAACTAATACTATGAACGTTTTACAGGTTTTTTTTTTTTTATTACAAAAGAGGATGATTCTCTTGTAGACAAAAATAAAGTAGAACTTGAATATTATTGGTTAGCAATGATGCCAGTGATGCCTAATTTAAAGTAGAACTTGAATATTATTGGTTAGCAATGATGTCAGTGATGCCTAATTTAAAATCCACCCTTAACTCCATCCTCATCTCTGTGTGTACCAAGGGCAACATGGAGATTATACTGGACAGTATGGGGAGTATCAACATGGAGATTATACTGGACAGTATGGGGAGTATCAACATGGAGACTATACTGGACAGTATGGGGAGTATCAACATGGAGACTATACTGGACAGTATGGGGAGTATCAACATGGAGACTATACTGGACAGTATGGGGAGTATCAACATGGAGATTATACTGGAGCGTATGGGGAGTATCAACATGGAGACTATACTGGACAGTATGGGGAGCACATTCACGGTTACCCTGAAAGACAGGTGGCCCGTACCTGTGAGTAAGAGAACTCCAGCCCGGTGACAGAGAACACCACCTCCCCAGCGGTGATCAGGAAGTACTGAGGGATCTGCAGGGCCATGTGGACCGAGTTGGGTTTGATGTCCTCAGCAGCAGCGATGGACTCCGCACACTAGACCAAGTGAGACGAGGGAACGAGACAGCGGAGGACAATGAGGCAACGCACAGAGGATCTACCTCGGCAGTTGATATGAGAATATGAATATGAGAACTCCTCAACCTAAACCCGCACTATGTAACTCTTATGCTGCAGCTTTTCACTGCATGAAAAATGTATCTGAGCTAAAAACTTTCTCAAGAATAATTCGCTTCCATCCACGTGTCAATCCAGGGTTTTTCTTTCTAAATTATTCTATTCTATGGCTGTAGTGGCTCATTGGTTTGGGTGGTGGCTACAGTTAGAGATGACAGCTACTGTCCAATAAGGCCACTAGAGGTGGCTAATATGAAAACATACAAAGTGCAGGTTTAACACAAAGTCCATTCACTGGTTTGTTTCTCATATCTTTTATCTGTGGTTCCAGTGTTGGGTGATACCTACGTTAGGTCCCAAGTGGAAGGAGCTGGGGATAATAAATGTGAAGGAGCTTCCAAAGCCAAACTCTCGTTTGTATTCACAAGATAGTCCACCCCTTTCTATAGTGAAGACCGTCCTGTCGAGAGTGAAAGTCATTTCAATAACAGCTCATGGTAGACTTCGGAATGAGTGAACAAAATAACAAACGAGGGGGAACTACACAGAGCTGTTTCTTACGATCCGTATTTGAACAGAGAGTAGTTTGAGGAGAGAGCTCCGCCGTAGAAGTCAAAGATGTATCCACCAGAAGATATGTTTACTGAAGGAATCTCGTTTACAAATCTGAGAGGTTTTCATTTGGGAGAAAAATGCACAAGTAAATTCCGTGTTGTGTCATCACATGGATGCTCCTCCAGAATCCACTCCTAAAGAATAGGCCATTCTGAATCTTACTCACCTAATTGCATTGCTGCCTTGCTCTGGTTTGGCACTTAAATCCTCAGCCTGTAATGCATAAAACATACATTTAATGCCGCTGCCTTGCATGCTATGGTATTAATCCACCATGGTATTGGTGGATTATTGATTGACGATGATCGATTACCATTGTCCACTCCTCGGAGATGTTTGAGGGGAAGATGAGTGTCTGACGCTTGCCCTTGGTCAAGAGGATTGTTCTGGTGATCGAAGAGTTGCCAATGGCAACCGTGAGGTTACCATTGTCAAAGGTAAAGTAGCCCGTACTAGCCTGCAAAAGAGAAAAAAAATCAACTTAAAAAATGGAAAAAAATAGAATATTGATTCACATTAAAAAACCTCCAAAGCGAGGACGGCTGGGCTGGCGCTGAGGCTGACTGACCTGACCAGGATCCAGGAGCACTGTCTCCTGGGGGAAGGTTACCTCCAGAGGACTACTGCCGAGGTTGATCGTTTTCAGCTGACTTTGGGTGTCAGAGGGGAAAACAGGCAGAGTTTTCTGAAAAATGGTGCGTACAGTAAGTGGTCAGGACGTTCCTCTGTGATTACTGCTAGGATCACTTGAGAATCAGTATGAAGCCCACAAATCATTCATGTTATTTTGCAACAAGATGAATGGTATGTTTACCATTTGGCTCCATTAGACTACTATGGTCAGATACTCACATCAATTTCTATCTGCACCAGGGCGGCAGCAACAAAAGCCATGGCTGCCAGTAACATGCCCACAGTCATCCTTTTCAGAGGTCTGTTGAAAGAACATTCTCTCAGATCCTTCCACGGAAGCATAGTTCTTCACATGTTCAACAAGAAATGTCCCAAGTTCACAAGATCTAGCTGGTTAAATTAACTTTGTTTCCACAGCCATTACTGTTGTCCTGTATTCACATTCTATTATGTACTGTACTTGTTGGTATCAACGACCAGACTTACGTGAAATTCAGACCACATTTTTTGATCAGTGGGTAAATAACACTGTCCATGATGGGTACCAAGGTCAGGATGAGAATGGGGTTCACAGTCTAAGAGAAACAAAAATTTGAATGAATAGTGAATGAGAACAACATAAATCTATGCTAAGTGACACCTGTTGATCCTCACTCAACATTAGGGCTGCAACAATTAGTTGAATAATTGATAAGTCGATAAACAGAAAATGTTTTGAATCCATTTTTTATAATCAATTAATCATATAGGTCATTTATCAAGTGCAAATACCAAACATTTGCTGGTTGATGATTCATATACTGTATATATATATATATATATATATATATATATATATATATATATATATATATATATATATATATATATATATATATACAGTATATATATATTTGTTTTGGCTGCTTGTCAGAAAAAGCGAGCACATTTATCACTTCGGACTCTGGTAACTTGTGATGGCCTTTGCTATTATTTATTTTTTCCATGAATGAATATTTGATTGATGGTCAAAAGAGGCCAACTCAATGGCAACACCCTTCCCTCTCACCTGCATCTGGTCTGGCTGCAGGATGAGGAGGCCCTAGGGAGACAGGAGGTGATACGGTTAGCAGGAGCAATGCTCTCTGTTGATATTTTCATGGAGGATTAAACGTGATACGTACAAAGTTTCCATCCATAGTGGTGGCCTGGAGAGTCCACCTCGAGCCCTTTGGGTGAATAACATGAGTATGAGACCATTAACACTCCACTTTAAACCACCAGGGACTGTGCATTACATATAAAATGGGCTGTTATCGTGAAAATGGACGCCGGTAGATGAAAGTTACCTTTTGGTCGAATAGCGTCCAGAACATGGGGAGGGGAATGTAGAGGAAGAGAACCTTGAGGACCATTTTGATCTGGGCAATGAGAAGTTTCTGGAAGAGCAGGGAGAGAGAGAGGAGTAGTTGAATAAATATAGACCTTATCACTATGAGAACCAAAGTGTGTAACTTCCATCCAAGAGACTTACATCATATTTATCTTCTGCCCAGTCCATCCAGTGAGCCTTCTTTGGGTACCGGCTGCTTCTGTGGCTGAAGCGGTTCTTCACAGCAAACTGAACAGTGGGAGAGCAAACGAACAAATTAAATTGCTAAATCACAACCGTTACTATGATCCGGCCAACAGTTAAATCGAACGCAACTGGACTTAGATTTGTCTGTGAAGACGTTTCGCCTCTTATCCAAGCGGCTTCATCAGTTCGTAACGCATCAGTCTGACTAGTCCGCACTAGTCTGACGAGTCGAGTCGAGTCTTCGTCAGACTAGTGCGGACTAGTCAGACTGATGCGTTACGAACTGATGAAGCCGCTTGGATAAGAGGCGAAACGTCTTCACAGACAAATCTAAGTCCAGTTGCGTTCGATTTAACTGTTGGCCGGATTAAACATGACCTGGATGAATGAGAACATTCATAGACTTAACCGTTACTATGGCGACGATGTGATGGAGAGGATCTGTGGGGGACACTCACGCTGATACATTTGCACACGTCCAGCATGATGTTTCCCTCGGGCTCAGCCTTGTAGTACATACCGCTCCCAGCGATGAACACCACTGGAACACATCAGTACAACGCTGCTTCACCGGGCTCTCACAGCATGAGATACACCATACGTACCACACACCGGACCCCCCATTGTGATGCACACGCTAAAGCTGGAGACAGTCAGAGACGTACCGAGTGCCACCACCATGAGGGCTGCCGGAACGCCGAAGGCCAGGGAGTAACATTTCTGCTGACTGTGGATTCCACACTCCTGGGCTGCAGAGAGAGAAGTGATGGAGCCATGGGTGCACGGAGGACTGGAGGGCTAGTCGCATTGGTGTCAAATTCAGGATTTTTCATGAATTGGTTTCATAGTTTGATTTGTATAGATGCTTGTAGATTGATGTGAAGACGGGCCTTTAGCTCTAAGGTTTCCCTGATGATGTACCTCTGAGGATGGGCGTGATGATGGTGGACAGCAGACTCCCCGCATTGATGCACAGGTAGAACACAGAGAAGAAAGTACTGCGCTGTCTCTCCTGGGGAGAGGAGGAAGCGGCCGCGTGTCTCAATGAAGCCCACGCTTGTTACGCAACGCAATGCGCCGCCGTCTAGACACACGCCACGTAGCCACAGCAAACCACTTCCTGTGGTTCCCATGGCAACACTCACCTGGTGGTCCTCAAACTGGTCACCCCCGAAGGCCGCCACACAGGGCTTGATGCCCCCGGTCCCCAGGGCGATGAGGAACAGACCCACCATGGACAAGACGCTGCATGTAGGACAGAAACAACTCTATCAGCATCGCATGCATATGCATTAAAGGTGCTGTAGGTAAGATTTAAGAGCTATTACATATACCAGTAGTATTAAAGGTGCTGTAGGTAAGATTTAAGAGCTATTCCATATACCAGTAGTATTAAAGGTGCTGTAGGTAAGATTTAAGAGCTATTCCATATACCAGTAGTATTAAAGGTGCTGTAGGTAAGATTTAAGAGCTATTACATATACCAGTATTATTAAAGGTGCTGTAGGTAAGATTTAAGAGCTATTGCATATACCAGTATTATTAAAGGTGCTGTAGGTAAGATTTAAGAGCTATTGCATATACCAGTATTATTAAAGGTGCTGTAGTTAAGATTTAATAGCTATTACATATACCAGTATCATTAAAGAAGATACAAGATACAATAAGTGTTTATTGAAGGTGCTGTAGGTAAGATTTAAGAGTTTTAAGAGCTATTAAATAGATTTAAGAGCTATTAAATGTACCAGTATTATTAGGTAAGATTTAAGAGATATTATTTTTATTTTTATTTATCAGTCAGCTGTTAATGATTGAAATGACCTGTGATAATATCTGAGTTTCGAGTTGGCCTCTGTATGAGACAATTTAGATTAAAAAAAAAGCTCCGGGCTCATTTGTGACCAATCAGGGCATCTCTCCCCTGACTGGGCTCCATCTTGTCTGTCACTGTAACCACAGGGGCAGGACACAGCACTTCTCAGTGGCAGAGGAACGTAGAGAGGGAGGGGACTTCTTTTGGTGGTTTAGTTTCAAAATGTCTCTCTTCACAGCGCTGGACTCGTACCTGCATCACCTCTACATGCCCTGTGTGACTCGCTGTGTGGGAGGGGCTGACAGTGATGGCTGTGTTAGCGTGGTTAGTGCGCGTGTTTCAATTCACCCACACATGGAACGTCATGTTGTCAGGCGTCCCGTCTCTGTTGGTGTCTGTGATGTCATGGATGGCGCTGATTGCCATGACGATCTGGCCCAGAGTGTATACGATGGACAGGTAGATGATGGTCCTGCGGGGGAAGAGATCAAAGGTCATCACAGGACGGTGCTTTAAATCTCCAGCCATGTGGCGTTTGTAGAGTATAATGCTAATAATGTTAAAGCTGCACTGTGCACATGGTCCAGAATCGGGGAGGGGTGGGGGGGTCACATAGTGCAGGTTTAAGTTACCCAAAGATGACGCAGGTACTCACTTAAACTTCCCCAGCCAGGAGTCGGCCACGATGGCCCCCAGGATGGGGGTGAGGTAGCACAGGGCCACGAAGGTGTGGTAGATGGAGGTGGCCAAGTCATCGTCCCACCGCAGGAAGTATCTGAAGTACAGCACCAACACGGCTGCCAGCAGACACAGACATGTTAAATAACAAACACTGAGCTGCGATTGGATGAGTGTACTTATCTTATTTATTGATTATTTTTCTTTTAATCAGGTATTTAACGTTAACGTCCTGGCAAAGACGCCAAACCCAGCAAAAAAAGCGCAATAAAAAGAACAAAATGGAGGCTCACCTCGCATGCCATAGTAGGAGAATCTCTCGCAGAACTCATTGACAACGATGAAGAAAATGCTCAGGGGATAACCACACACTTCTATGTTCTGAGAGGAAGAGGAGACCACTGACTCACAGACAGGCAGTAAAATACTAAAATATACAGTATATATATATTCTAGAATAGAATATATGTACTAGAATATATACATATATATATATATAATATGTATATGGTAAATATGGTTCATAACTACAAGTTCTCATACTTGTGGAAGACCCACAACTGATAGTCACAATGTAAATTCACAGCAAGTATACACATCCATACCCTATTTACATGAAGTAATTATGCACATATATGTGTGTGAACATACATATATTTTTATATCACATATTTACCTTTCCCTTCTGCTTTTTCTTCAGATCCTCATGATCTGCACAAATGCATATTTAAAAAAGTTGTCTCGATTTCTGAGCATATACCTGTAGATGTACATGACATGATGAAAAGAACAATCTCGTAAACTCACCAGCCATGATTGTGGTGTGTGGACACTGCTTGTAATCCTCTGGGAGCCTTGTGTCTTGTCAACAGTCCCTGTGGAGCGCGGAGGACAGGGGATCCAGTGCACCAGTGAGACGAGCAGCTCTAGACCAGGTCTTCATGCACGGCGGGGTCTTGATAAGTCTGCAGGTGGACTGTGTCCTGTTTTATGGCACCATGTGGGTAGTGATTTATATACCGTCCTGCACAACCCAGCTGTTGTTAAAATTACAACGTCATGAATGAGCTGATAACACACTGACAACCACTGATGCACGAGTTTGTTTGCTGAAGTAAACAACCACAACATTTAATAAATCAATTGAATAAAAATATTAAATGTAGTTGAAGTTTCAAAGCACTTTGTTGAGACATCCACTCCCTGTTTCTTAGGTCTGTTATCTGAGGTGCACCATCGTAAAAACAGCATTTTTGAAACACATTTGCTGGTTGTGCAGCACCTTTCATCCTATGTGTTCTATGTGCACTCTTACGTCACTTGAATGTAAAATAAAACAACGAAAAGACCTCCTTTTTACAAGTGCAGAAATATGAGTGATTTTTATTTAAAAAGAAAAGTATTAGGGAGCAGTTTACAGCAGAACAGTGATTTTCTGTTAAATAAAAAATAAAAAAACAAATAAAAATGCATTGCCTACCAAATAGAAGATATATATATATATATATATTCTTATAAACATTTCACTGAACACTAAAATGGTAAAAGCTTCATATTTCTTCCCCAGTAGGCCAGGACCCCACCTCACTGCTTTGGCAAGAAGGATGCATCCTCTTTTCAGTGTATGAGTCAAGATATTTTGCCAAAGACAAATATTGCACACACTCCTTTTTTTTATATATATATACAAGAATGAACACGTTTGAATACACCAACTGTATGCAATGGCTTCAATATAAAAAAACAACCACCTAAGACATTGAAGTGATTAAGGTTGAATGTTAATATGTATGTGTGACTTAATGGGGAAGAGAGTGTGAACATAGGCAGCACACACTGTCTGTCAGGAACCCAACAGAGATACTAATAAAAAAGTGAAATACTGTACATACAAAACAATAATCGCATTATCAAAAGGAACACAGGTAAAAGAGGCTCGCGGGGACGAGGGGATGCATATACTGAAGTCTGTTTAGCGTCACGTTCCAACAGGAATGTCTTTAGGCAACCGAGGAGACGTGGACAGTTGGGTTCAGGACAGATCGGCCAGCCTGTGGGTCAGTCACACTCGTCCCCGTGTCCTTGTCGTCTCCCGACGTTGACCCTTCACCTCTCCTGCGGCCGGCTGCCGCTTCCTCCGCCACTGTCCAGGAAGTACGCCATCGCACCAAGCCCACAACAGCCACCGTGTGTGTGAGCGTGTGTGTGTGTGTGTGTGTGTGTGTGTGTGTGTGCATGTGTGTGCGTGCGTGTGCGTGTGCGTGTGTGTAAACACATGGAACGGCTGTCGGACAAGACAGTCCGGCGGAGAACCGTGAAGGGAACACGAAGAGCAGAGGAACGGAAGCCGCCGGCGCCGCCCCCCTGGGTCTGGCTGGCTCCGGGGCGGGGCGAGGGGGGGGGGAGGCAGGGGGGGGAGGCAGGGGGGGCCCACCGGGCCGGGGTCATACGACGGAGGAGGTGCTGGGGATGCCCTGGATGGTGGCGCCGGCCGGGGTGCCACTGATGGCGTTGAAGATGTGCAGGGAGTCCGGGAGAACACTCTTCATCCCATCCTCCACCGGGCTGATCTGTGGGGGGGGGGGGGGTGGGGGGGGGGGAGACAGGGTCAGGGCACGCAGAGCCAGCGCCAACCGCGGAGCACACAGCACACATGAGTGTTTGTGAGGACTGCTACGTTACCATCCGATCTGCCCGCGGAAGCACAGAGAAAGAACAGAAGGAAAGACACCAAGCATACGGGAGACGGACATCGATTAGACGGCTGATCTGCACACGCCTCAGGCTTTCTGAAATGTCTGGGGTATGGGTTTGATTTGAGGTGGCGGGCGTGAGTCATGGGGGGGGGGGGGGGGGGGGAGCCCACCTGCTCGTGCATGATGGCGGAGAGCTCCCGGGCCAGGTCTCGGTAGTTGGCCTTCATCTCGTCGTGGTACTCCTGCTGGTCCTCCTTGATGAGGCGCTCGTTGATGCTGAGGCCGTGGCCACAGGCCTCCACGAACTGCCTGCTCACACACACACCACACGCTTCAACACACTGCTACTCATAGTAATTACAATACTAGTAATAACAGTAAATACCACAGCAAATTCCTTGTATGTAAAAAGACTTGGCAATAAATTGTTCCTGATTCCTGAACAATAACAATAGTAACAGTAATAATCGTAACAGATTTGTGACGTCAATAATACTAATTAAAATGCTAAAACTCTGACCAACCCACGATATACTGTATCATTGATTTTGTGTCATGATGGTGTTACCGTCCTGCTCACCTGAACACCTCCTTCAGCTGCTTGACCTTGTTATCTGGATACTTCTTGGTGCTCGCGTCGTCCAGGAACGCACGGGCGTAGGCCAGAGGGCCGGCGTTGACCTGAAACCCACCTCAACATCATTCCTCATAATAAACTCACTAATGATACAACCTGGTTTGTGTTATTGTATGTTAATAATGTATAATAATAATAATATGCCATCTCTCTGGCTGGGTGTATATTTGCACTTTTATGTTATATGTTATGTTATATGTTGTATGTTACAATTACTACTGCACATTTGGAGTACGGGGGAAACACAATTTCGATCCTCTGTGGAATTACTTGCACTAATTGCATGGTAGGATTGAGAATAAAGTTCACTTTGACTTGTATGAATTCCCCCGGTACCTTAAAGGTGCAAGGGGGTCCCTTCCTCTTCAATTGAAAGATTTTAGTTAGCATTTGTAGCCACTGGAGACAAGAACTCTGTATTGTGTAGACCAATCCACTCCAATTCCCCCCCCCCCCCCCCCCCCCCAAAACATTAAGCTCTGGGTGACCGGGGCTGTTTCCCACAGAGGGCCAGCTGGAGCGAAGGTGTGTGTGTGTGTGGGGGGGGGGGGGGGGGGGGGAAGGGGAGGAGGAGGAGGATGTGAGTGTTAAGGAACGCCCCGAGCCCCTGCGTCCGGGCCCCCCGGTCAAGGTCCTCTCTCTACCTGGACGCTGATGCTGCCCTGCAGCTTGAGCTGCAGCCGGATCATGTCCACGTCGCTGGAGGAGCACAACAACCGGATCTCGCCCACCTTCTTGCTCATCTCGTCGATGGCCACCTCGATGGGGTTGAGGTCGGTGTGGTGCTGGTACATCACCGCGATGCGCTTCTTCACGTACGGGAAGCAGTGTGTAGCTGGGTGACAACATGAACATGGTTTCATCCATTCATAAGCTTTGGTCACGATGAGTGCAGGTGAGGTTTATCATTCCTCCGTGTCCTCGTGAAAGTATTTATATCTGTCATCTCACAGATAAGAGATAACGATGAACTTTTGGATCTTCTGAGCCATAAAAAAATAAAACCATGAAAGCCCGAGTGATTAGATGCAGGAGAAGATCCTTGACAAAGGGCTGACATCTTCAGAATCTAATCTAGTGTTTCCACTGCGCAGGCTCTTTCTGCTGACTTTCGTAACGCCTTCGCTGGAGAAACGTTCATCTACCACTGAGAGGGGATGAGATTACAGTGCTGAAACTCACTTCAAGTCAGTGTCCATATCTTCTTTCTATAGATATACAACAAGTAAACATACACTTTGAGAGAGCTGTATGAACTATATGTCCAAGGCTTTTGATTCAAGAAACAGAACTCAGAACAGAATAGTTAATATATAAAAATATGTACAAATATTGCAATTGTTTCCGTTAGAAAGGTACAATCTACATTTTGTCCACACACTTCCTCTTTAAAAAGCACCACATGGTGATGGTTATCAGCACCACTGTGCTAGCATTTAGCATACAAGCTACACCACACTAACAACCACACAGAGCCCTAAACCTACTGGTTAGGAAGCATATTCTAGCATTTAGCATACAAGCTACACCACACTAACCACCACACAGAGCCCTAAACCTACTGGTTAGGAAGCATATGCTAGCATTTAGCATATGAGCTACACCACATAGAGCTAAACCTACTGGTTAGGAAGCATATGCTAGCATTTAGCATACGAGCCACACCACACAGAGCTAAACCTACTGGTTAGGATGGTCCTGCGCTTGCACTGCTCCTCCACCCCGCCTTGCTTCTTCCCCGAGACGGTGAAGGGCATCTCGAACACGAAGCGCCGGATGTTGTGGCTCTTCTCGAAGTCCGTCTTGCGGTCCAGCAGCTCCTTCTCCTCCAGGAAGGGGCTCACGTGGGTCACCTGGATGTAGGCGTACTTGGAGTCCAGGTCTTTGGGGTTTATCTGGGATGAGAGAAGGAAGCGGGAAAACAGACGTTGGATACGCAGGAGTCAAAAGGGCATTTGGCGGGTTTATTCATGGTCAGAAGTTTGAAGTTACTGTGTTTGATGGGTTAGGCGACCAAGCAAGCTTTTAATATCTATTTTTTTGTTTTTTTTTGTGTTTTTGTTTTGTTTTGTTTCTTTTTTTCAGTGTGTGTTTCTCTGTATACTATGCATAAATGTAAATTTATTTTCTATATGACATCTTGTATGCTTATGTCCATGAAAACTTCAATAAAAAAAGTTTTGAAAAAAAAAAAAGAAGTTTGAAGTTACGATACTTGAGGTAAGATGCCTCACCCTCCCAGAGTCCTGAATCATCTTCACATTTTCTTGGCCAAACTTCTCAGAGTACAACTTCAGCAGCCTCTGGGATATTTCTGACAGAGGAGTGAACTTTGGTTCTTTGTAAATGTACTCCTTGCCATCTTCATCCTCAAAGAATCCCTAGGAACAGGTCCAAAGAGAAACAATGGTTAGATAAAGAAGAGAAAACAGCATAAGTCTTTAGAATGATAGTAAATCAATACCTAAAACCAATCATAATCATATTTGGACTGTGATTCCTTTTGGGGAACAATGGCTGCAATCTGAAAGTTTGATTCTCTGAGACGGACACAATTTGGAACAAATTTGTTGAAAGAGAGAATGACAACTGAGAAAGAGTCTGTTTCACCTCGTTAGCACATTTTCACCTATGTCTTATTCACTTACTGAACAAATGGTACAGAAATGCATCCTTGGGGAATGTCATTTATTTCCTCAAAATAACTTCCTCTTCATTAACTTGAAATGTTAACCTGACTTATCCACATTACATCAACTGAAACATGTCTCTGAATCTGAAGCATGGACAATGCTACAAGATGATCACTAGAACAGAAGGCCTGAATCACTTGTCCTGCATGTCTCAAAGCTTTACAGCTGATATTATGGAAGCATATCATGAAGCGAGATACGCTGTGAAGGCTATTTTAGGTAGTTTTATTTGGGACTAAGTGGACAATCAGTTAGATTAAATCAACCCTGTACGAATCATTAACTCCCCCTTAAACAGATGCTTAAAGAAACATGGAGCCCTCCCAAAAGTGTAATGATTTCCAGCTTTGATTAGCACGGCAATCACTGAAGACGAGGGTGGAGTTAAGCTAGAGATATCTCTCCAGGGGAAATGCCACGGACTGCATGAGCAGGGAGCAACACAGCTGTATTACAATTCACGCCGTTTCAACCGAAACCTCCGCATGGATTTACCTCAACGTCTGAGTCAGTGAACTGGTACTGCTATGGAGTTGTAGACAACAACAAGACAAGACACATCAACATTATTCCATTTGCTTCTACGCTACCATCACCCACTCCGCGGCGAAACTGAGAAATCCACACTGTTACACCACCACCTGGAGGTACTTGCACACCGCCCCCGGCCGACGGCAATTACACAATGTTGGCCGAAGTCGGCCGACCGCGATTCGACATGTTGGCCAATTAAAAGAGCCGGGGCCCACAAGGGCTGCAGGGGGGGGGGGGGGGGGGGGGGGGGGGCAGTGTGCAGGCACCTCCAGAAGACCACCTCAGAACACGGCCCTGTGAAGGAATTAGGACATTAGGTTCTATCAAAACACACTGTTAGGCAAGAGAACCACACCATGCTACCAGGGTTTGACTGACAAACATCAGTATTATTTCCTCTTCCTGTGAAGGTGTTACAGCTCACTGGGGTTAATGAGGACACGACGCTGACCGCTGACAACCAGCTGGAACAGGACACAGTAGAGCGGGGGGGGGGGGGGGGGGGGGGGGGGGGGGGGGGGGGCGCTACGGCTGACGGGTTTAAAAGCGGCACACGACGACGCAGTGAGAGACAAGGCAGCAGAAGACGGTCGCACCACCACAGCACACAGAGGAAGCTGCTCGCTCACACAGAGGAAGCTACAACTTACCGCCGCCTTCAGGGAGGACCAAACAAATCAGAAGAGGGACGTTAGTGGTGGAGCGCACGCCGCCACCAGGCGCGGTGGCGCTCAACAGAACAGAACCATGAGCGGGCCTGACGCTGGGCTGCTGACTCGTGACGCGACAGCCCCCATAACGACTGTGGTTCAACTCAACATCGGTCAGATCAAGCATGGGTGGAACGCTAGCGAGTAAAGAAGTATACTTTGTGTATTGGCAAAATATCTCAGGGCGCGGGGAGGAGTGAACGGGGTCCTTTCACCTCACGCACACACTTTGTGTTCGCTCGCTCACCTGGCCGAAGAAGGCCACTCTGAAGTAGGTCCCCAGCAGCCTCTTCCCCGTGTGCATGACCTCCGTGACCTTGCTGTACGCCCGGTGCAGCGTGTCGTACAGGTGGGCCAGTTTCTGTGCAACACACACACACACATACACACACACACACACACACACACACACACACACACACACATGCACATACACACACACGCACACAAACACAGATACTCAAATTAGCGTCTCTATCCCTCAGCTGAAGGGAGCGGTGAGAATGCATTCATGGGTCTCTGTAGAAGTGCCGCTGTGAATGCAGCTTCCTGCGGAGGCCTGTTTACCTCAAAGTCCCTGCGCTTCTCATAAATGGGGATAATCAGCTTGTAGATGTCGGAGATGAGCTCGTAGCGCTCGGCCTTCCACAGTCCGTCGGCACACTGCTCCAGCAGCTCCATCAGGACATCCTGCCGGGCCCACGCAGAGACTCCATCAAAGATCAATTATGCACGGCCTCATGGCCCCAAAAACACGTCGACATCGGAGGCCAAGCAGGGAGAGAGCAGTTGAAAGTAAGTGCACAAGAACACTGAGGCACGTTCTACATTCTAACGTTGCATTAGGAACGTTCTAAATCATTCAATTCACGTCATACTCAAAGTCTAACGCCCAGCACCGGTACAAGAGTTTTGTAGCTGCACTATGTCGACGTTTTTTTTGTGGCACACCATCTGACTGAATATTTCATGTCTTTACTGGGGGTTCGGCAGATGGAGACGCCATACTGGGAGTTGGCAGTTCTCCCCCCGCGCCGGGCCGGCAGTGTAAAAAGCGGTACGGAGACAAACAGCCAACTATGGCTCCATTCATAATTCAGAGACACAGCAGGCCTGGAGGTACGAGGGCTCTTTATAGGCCGCGTCTGTGGGACCCCGAGCCGCCCTCATATCTGTGGCGTTCCTCCCGTCGCGTGCAGCACTCGAACCTCGTTGAAGTGCACATCCTGCATCCCCACGTCCTCCATCATGGAGGCCTCCTCGTCGATGTTGGGGGTCACCACTCGGAACGCCGTGCAGCCTTGTTTGAACATCCCTGGGGGGGGGGGGGGTGAGACGCAGCCGCCATTATACAAGAGCCGCCATCATCTCAGTTCTGAAGATATAGGGCCATCCTTACAGGCCCAGGGTCGATACTGTATACTCTACGGAGACTACTTCATTAGCGTTATGATCTTCATGGTAGTTGTACAGGCAGCTGGAGCAGGTAGCTCCATCATCGGCAGCACTTAAGCGGTATGTTTTTGAGTGGAAGTATTTAAAGCACCTTTTCTTCTGAGGTATTCTGCTACCAGCGCTGCAACGTGGACGTAGCACATGGCGGCCTGCGAACAAGACAACAAACCCACGTCATGTGTGGGTTAACACACAGCCACATCATCACACCACCAGAGAACAGAGTGATCGCCACCACCACCACCACCATCTCCTCCTCCACCACCACCTCCACCACCACCACCACCATCTCCTCCTCCACCACCTCCACCACCATCTCCTCCTCCACCACCACCACCACCACCTCCTCCACCACCACCACCACCTCCTCCACCTCCATCTCTTCCTCCACCACCACCACCTCCTCCACCACCACCATCACCACCTCCGCCACCACCACCATCACCACCACCACCACTACCACCTCCTCCTCCTCCACCACCTCCTCCACCTCCACCCGGACCCACCTCGGACAGGTCCCCGTTCTTGACGTGGATGCGCGCCATGCTGTCCAGCCAGGTCTTGCGCAGCTCGGGGGTGCTGGCGTAGGACTTGGCCAGGCTGTACTGGAGGTCCACCAGCATCTCGGGGTCCCTCTCGTGCTCCTTCATCTGCGCCGTGGCCATCAGAACCGTCCGGATGCGCTTGGTCAGGTCCTTCACGTCTGACGGGAACGCCGTGTTCTGCAGTGGTCACACACCGGGTCAGCCGGACTCTCCACAATCACAACCCAGACTCGCATTTCTAATGTGAATCTGCGATGAATTTGACCTTTTTTTTAATGCAATTGATGTGGGAATCAATTAAACTTTATTCATACTTTTTTTGTATTTTCAAATTATATGGATCAATTGTATTTATGGGTCTCTTTTTTACTTCATTTAAAAATGGCTTGGGATCCACAAGTTTGAGGGCAAATGATATATTATGAATATATGAATGATCTCTGATATATTTAATTATAATGCTGTAATAATAATGATCTCTGACTGATATATTAAGTATAATTCTGTTATAATAATGATCTCTGCCCACCTTGATGGTGCGGTCACTGTTAGCACAGTTGTTGATGATGGACAGAGACTGCTGGAAGCGTGTTCCTCCGATCCCAATCACGTCAGCGATCAGCTGGCTGACCGCTATCACCACCTGGGGGGAGGAGGGGGGGACGAGGGGGGAGGAAGGGGGAGGGGAGGGATGCTCACATGTTTCCCTGCATTTCGTCCAACGAGATGTATTTCATATTTCTGTATATATTCAATATTTATGACGTTTTACAATTGCTGGGCAAATGCCTGGCACTGTCATTTCCTGCAGTGTAGCTCATTATTTAAATATGAATATTATATATACCAGTAGGTTGCTAATGTACCTGTAGGTGGCTAACCTACCAGTAGGTGGCTAATGTAGCTGTGGCCAATCTACCTGTAGGTGGCCAAAGTAAAGATAGATGGCTAATCTACCTGTAGGTGGCTATCGTAGCTGTAGGAGGCTAACCTACCTGTAGGTGGGCCAAAGTAAAGTTAGGTGGCTGATCTAACGTACCTGCAGGTGCGTGCGGACGAAGGACTTGCGGCCCGTGTAGTCAAAGTTGCTCTTCATGAGGAAGTAGAGGAGGTGTGCGGCGTCGCTGCGGATGGAGCTCAGCTTGGAGTTGCAGCACTTCAGGATCTCATAGCAGAAGGACGCACACATGTCGGCCCGGCCCTCGAAGAAGGTGCAGGGGAACTGGAGAGAGACAGACAGGTGGACAGAGGTGGACAGACAGGAGGACAGAGGTAGATAGACAGGTGGTCAGACGTAGACAGACAGGAGGACAGACAGGTAAATGAGAGGGTGAATGAGCAGGATTTAAGGCAGTGAATCCCAACCTTGGGGTCAGTAGGGGGACTACAGATATTGGATGACATCTTTTTGTAAAAAATCCTTTGCGGCAACACGATATTACTCCACGAGGTTCCTGTCTTACCTTGTAGATGAAGGTGCGGAGGGAAGTGAACACCTGCTTGAGGGCCGTCTCTGATTGGTTGATCTGCAGGAAACAGAGGTGGACCTCAAACACCTTCTTCATCAGGGGGTTGTGGCCGTAGTCACAACACAGCTGCGTCTGTGGAGAGAGACGATGAAGGGGTGAGAGGATGAGAGGATGAAACACCAGAGGGAGACCGCTGGAGCACAAACCCACCGGGTCACACGGCAAGAAACTAACAATGAATAGAACTCAGTAGAATGAACTGCTGAGCTTCTCAAGGTATGCCACATACTTTTACACGGTGTGCTAAATATAATCTTAAAATGTTATCCAAACATAATAAAGTATAGAATATGAAAATAATGTAAAATCAATAAGAAATAATGGGTACTTGATATGGACATAACACATCATGTAGTGATGAGTAATACTATAAGAGTCAAGTGGCTCAGGTGCAGAGTGTGTAGTTTGGTTTGTGTATATTGTATATATTGTGTATAAGTGTGTGTGTGTGTGTGTGTGTGTGTGTGTGTGTGTGTGTGTTACCTTGAAGCCCATGATGAAGATGCTGAGTGTGTCCAGCACAGTCAGACACACTTCGGTAGCGATGTTGGCCTCCAGCAGAGACTGGCTCAGCACGTCAGCGTCCGAGTGGCTGTAGGCTGCAGGGAAACACACGCACACACAGACACACACACAGAGACGCACGCGCGCGCACACACACACACACACACACACACACACACACACACAGACACACACACACACACACACACACACACACACACACACACAGACACACAGACACACACACACACACACACACCACAATCACAATGAGGATCACGACAAATGTGTCAAGATGGGAGGCATATTAGTGTCAAATGCAATGCTGAAAAAATGTATGAATTCAATGGACAGAAAATATCACATTTAATTCTGAATTAAAATGAAAACGCCATGAATGAAAAGCGACTCATACTGCCGTATCAAGTGAAGACCAGTTATCTACTCAGCACATTATTCGTCACAGTCCGGGTGTTAGCTGTGGTGAACAGTTTGCTAACATAATTATAGAAGTAGCATCACATCCAGCAGCAAATATGCAAGATTACGCCAGCCACTTGGGTTTCTCAAACATATAAAGTGGAATTAAGTTTTTGATATTTGATCTGAATTCAGTTCGGCCAGCGGTTAAGTTAGTGGGGAAAGCAGAGGAACCGGAGACGTTCCCAACGTGTTCTCTGTAAGCAAAACCAAGTCAGACCATGTGAGCATCGCCCCGTTGGCCGATACGTTCTTACCATGGTCTACAGATAATCCCAGAACACTCGAAATCTTTCTTACACTGAAAGCACAAAGACATGAACTTCATTAGGACCGGCTCTCGCAGCCTCAAGTTCTCAGGACCTTCCTTCAGGGCCGCTACCTGCAGCCGCCATCAAATGAGACCCGCTGCCTGATTCATAATTCATCAGCTCTCTGTGCTCTGTCTGCACACCGGGGGCTCGAGGACCCGGAGAGCCAGTGGGAGGTCATGGAGGATGGCGGTGATGGTGATTGAGAGAGAGAGGGAGAGAGAGGGATGGGGTGATGGGCGTCAGACGTCGTCGTGACGGCCGGGTGGGGACCCACTGCTCTCCGGCGGGGGTGGGGGTGTGTGTTGGCGGTCATGAGGATGAGGGTGTTACAGGAAGGATGGGCCCGGTGACTTACTGTGGTTAAACGTGTATGAGTTATCCAGGCTGCTGAGCTGCTGTAAGCGGGCATGCATCATCCCTGCCCTGCTACGAGACACGGGCAGAGTCTGAGCCTTCCGCTCGTGTGCAATGGGTCCCGCCCCCCCGTCCTGGTTCCTGACGTGGAAACAGGAAACAGGAAACAGGAAACGGTCAGGTGAGTGGGCTCGGGAACAGCCATGCCTGGCTTAGTCATGCGAGGGATGAGGTGTGATTCAGTCAGTCTGAGATTAAATCTTCTCGCAGAAACCCCACAGGGCACCAAAATATGTAAAATAAAATCAAGCAATAAGCAATGTCATATAAGCAATGTGAATAAAATATGTGCTTTAGCCTCAGAGGTAATATTAATATAAAACCCTTTAATATATTGCTACAGGTAAAAAATATATTTTCATATAAAAATCAATACATATAGTGTATATTTACATGAATATACTTTACTATACTGAAATAGGAAAAGTTGTCTTAGATATTGAAGAGTAGCCTCTGGGATTTCATTTGAACGGCAGCAGCCACACGAAAAGCTTCAGCCCAGCGAACACTAGACCAGCTCGCTCGTTTCCTGACAAACGTGGCGGCCGGGCCGCGATAAAGGAGACAGCAGGCTGGGCAGCATGCGGGTCGGACCAGATAAGTCCGATAAGCACCACAGCGGTATCACCAGCCACACGGCCGGCTGGGCCTCTAGCACACAGCAAGCCATGCAACACTCACACAACACACACACACGACACACACACACACACACACACACACACACACACACACACACGACACGCACACAACACACACACACACACACACACACACACACACACACACACACACACACACACACACACACACACACACACACACACACACACACACACGACACACACACAACACGCCAGCCTCATCGCCACACGCAAACACCTCAAGCGAGAAGAAGGGCATGCACTTAGCGGTGGAGACAGCAGAGCTGGTCTTACCCCAGCAGGAGGGGGGGGCGGAAGCCGGCCCTTAGCTCAACATGTTACAACTTGCCAGCAGTTAGGGTGAATAGAGATGGAGAGAGTGATGGGAGGTTTAGAAAGAGTGGACCCCCCCCCCCCCCCCAAGCCCTCAGTGGGCGAGACCCCAGTGCGTGGCACAGAGAGAGCAGAGTGCACTTGGTCTGGATTTACATTTGAGTGGCTGCACTTAACGGTTAGCTGGGTTTTTACAGACACACACGTTTACACCCTGAACCTATCAAATGGTTACACAGTGCGCACACAGATATTAGACTTTACTTTCTATACTGGAAGAATAAAAGAAAGCATGGTGTAACATTGGCTGTATAATCTGAAAGACATTTCCACAAATTCAATCTTGATATTTTTCATAGTCTACAAACTTCATAATGTATATGCTTTGCCACTCATAATCATACACCAGTCATCAGTGATTGCATCAGATTGTGGCAGGGTGGACTTTACCTGGCGATATACCGTTTCCCCATGTATCTGAACTGATGGAGGCAAACTCTGAGGAATCACAGGAAACACACACACACACGTGTCAACACATCACTACACACAGACATGTTGGGAGCAATGTTGGCAGTAAGTAGTGAAGTCTGCCCGTACTCCACGAGAGTGAAAAAGTCCATCAACTCGGCCGACGACGCCTTGTTCCAGTATGTGAACAGGGCATCTGGAAGGGGAAGAAATTGATTGATTAGTTGATTATAATTCGCTGTGGTGTTAGCATGACGCTTAGCTAGGTGGCGGGAACGGAATGCGGCGTAACCAAGATGGCCGCTCGGTGAATGAAAGGCCCGGGGGAAGCGGTTCCTCCTACCTTCGGACATGCTCTTGAGAACGTGCAGGAAGCACATGAGGAGGTTCTTGATCTCCGCCTGCTCCAGCTTGTCACAGCGCAGCAGGGAGCTGCCGAGGGTGGAGGCCGGCTGGTTCTGGACGGACAGAGGTCTCAGTCAGGAGGGGTGGAGAAACATGAACACCGACCAATCACCATGACCCAGACGGTGCTACGACAGAAGCTCTGCCCAGTGGAAGGATGGTTTCACTCAAGATGTTTTGATTGGGAAATCGAAATATTGGACACATATTGAAGTTTTCATTTGCATTTCATTTGAACTTTAGAGATTTAGTACATAATGTACAATCATTGACCTTTTCACCTAAGGTGAGTGAATATTTAGGCCTACAGTCAGATTAAATTGGTGCATGAATGATCCAGCTCACCATAGTGTTTTGGTCATAAAACTGAACATTTGTATTATAATGTGTTCCCATACAGCTGCTTTAACTATCATACCCCTCAATAAGTGAATGTTCAGGACCAAAAGCGCCACACAATGGGTAGAGGACACAGAGACACACAGAGAACACACTGTTTCCATCGCAGTAGCCGGGATTCAAACTCCAGACTCTCTACTCTACCACACAGTCAGGCCTACAGCAGGGCTCTACACAAGGAGGACAGATCAGAAATCAGAGGTCTAAAAATGGTCTAAAAACGGTCCAAAGCAATCAGAGGAGAACCAGAAGCAGCGGCTCTACCACAGAAGGGTGGCGGCAGCAGGCAGAAGAAGCGTGTTCCTTTGCCAGCGGCTAGTCCTCCGTCTAGACTAGGAGAGCAGCTGGAGATTACTTCATGGAAACGATGACGAGAGGGCGGGCCTTCGCGGGGGCGGCCTAGGCTGGCGGGAGGCAGCGGCCTCTCTGATTGGCTGCAGCGTGCTGCTGCTATGGCGACAAGCAAACATTCTGGTTTAGAATGATGCCGTCATGGATGTTAAAATATTTATACGGATGTATTTGATTGCCCCCCTCCATTTTTGCAGAGGACATCACAATACAATCTGCATGCCCCAAATAACCACAAAAAGTCCACCCAAACCAAAACCAAAGTAATGACACATTTAAGTGTACAATCAACCTATCTCTCAGCTGACCCCTTCCTCCTCTCTCCAAACCCCGCCCACCCACATTGCACCTTCAAGAAAAGAAAACATTCCCCTCCCTGCGGTTGCTCTCTATGTTGTTGTTCAGGTTTAAGACGCAGTAAAGGAGGAAGGGCTGGAACTGGACAAAGTAAATCCCTATCAGTGCTAACTGAGAACATCTGGAGAGCCAGACAGCTGAGCAGCTGCCCACCAAGGCTGCTGTTCTGCACGAGCTCCGCTTTCAGCACACTGGACGAAAGACTTGACCCTGCCTGAAGAACATCTGGCAAAGAAAGGGCTTGAAAGCGAAAGACAAACACAGAATTCCACACACACATGGCACACGCACACACACACACACACACACGTACGCACACGCACGCACACACACACACACACACAGACGCCTGGAAACGCCCAGCTTGAGTTCAGTCATTCTCCCTCCTCGCCACAGCGGAGACTCCTCCGAAGAGTCACCCCCTTGCCGAGGAAGAATGAGTGAGGCCGAAGATGCTACGAGGCTACAAACGAGAGGGCGGGGCTCCGCGGCTCAGGGCGGGGTATACTTGAAGAGGCACGGCGGGCGGGGAGGCGGCGCCCGCGGGGGCAGACAGCAGCGAGAAGTCCATGGTGAAGCGCTTGGCGCGCGCGTGGAGCGCGGGCTCCTCCGCGTCCGCGAGGAAGCGCACGACGTTCACTGAGTGGCGCCTCGCAAACTCCCTCTGCCGGGGGGGCGGGGGGGCCGCGGCGAGGCGGCGTGGGGGGGGAGTGGTTAGGGTTACAGTCAGAGGAAGGTTCGTTAAGGTAGGCCTGGCGTAGCCACGGCGCGGTTTTACCAGCAGACGTATGGTGGTGTTCTCTGGTACAAGCCAATACAAGAAAGACAATTTGCAGTGGGACACATCGACACGGTCTCCTCAGGTTCCTCAACGACTCTCTCAGGTGGGCTTCCCTCCCCCCCGGCTCACCTTGTCCAGGGAGTTGGCCTTGTCGTTGTGCTTCTCCGACAGACTGTTGCCGGAGTCGGTGCTGACGAGGGAGCCCCGGGAGTCCGCGTTGCGCACCAGGTTGATGTTGGGGGTGGAGGAGGCGTGAGGAGAGGCTGCGGGAAGGAGGACAACACGGGTGTTACTGAACCTCCACCCTGCTGGGGTCGGTACGGTGGCACCACCTCTTGGTGTGCCAAACACGTGTGCACAATGTCAATACAAGGCACCATAGCCCATGAACAAAATGTCCATATTTCTCCATCGTCCTTTTTAACCCACCAGTGCCAGAGATGGCTCCAAACACATCTTTGTGTAAACTGTTGTCCAGAAAAGTGCTGGACCTCGGAGGGGTCATCAGGGCATTGCCCAAAAGGGCATCGTCTCTGCCATTCTGAAACAAAACAAAATGAAATCTAGTCAAAACCGGAGTCACTTTTTTGCCTGTATTTTTGTGTACCACCACAAGAGCGCGCCCTTACGTTGTTGGAGTGGTTGTTGCTGAACGGGGTGACTTCCTTCACGTTCAGTCTGTTGACATTCTCTTGCAGCAGACCAAACAAGGGCAGGTAGAGAGTGGCTAGCCTGGCTTGCTGACTCTATTAAAAACAACCCAAAACAGAATTAGAAGCTTAGATGTGCTGTAGGCACGATTGAACAACTATAATTAGAGTGTAATTTGTTCCAAAGGCTTTGGACATCTGTGAGCCATAAGTGAGTGAAATTCTCTCTTTGATAATATAGTTTTGAGTGGATGCCTGCCTCTATGTGAGACCATGTAGATGTCAGACCCTGTACCTTGTTGGTGTAGCGGTCGTCGAAGGTGTGCTTGATCATCAGGTTCTTCAGCACCTGGATGGATATCTGCCGGATCTCCCTGAACTCCTGCAGAGCCCCGCCCACCTCCCTCAGCAGCAGGCCCACCAGGAAGTGGTTCCTACAGAAGTCCTCCGTCAGCGAGTAGTCCAGCTGCAGGTCTGAGGGGTGGAGGACGATGGAGAGGAACGAAAGACGGTTGAGCGACGGCGCAGAGGAAGAGTTCTTAAGATGCTCAAGGAGGAAATTTTGAGAGAGATTAGCGCCAACATAAAACAAGATGGGGGTCATTAGAGACTTCAACATGAATGCGTTCACACACAGATTAGACCAATGGTTACTTGAGTGGAACAAATGAAACGAGAAACACCAACTCTGATTCTTTAGCTCTGATGTTTTGTGCATCAGGAGTTTGGGTTTGATGCTTGAGTGAATGCAGGCGAAATTACAGCAATGGATTTGCTGATGAGTGTGTGAGAAAAGCAGATGGTTCAGATTCAGACTGTACGTACTACCAGACTGCATGCAGATCATCAAAGCAACACATACACTCCGGGTTATTCTGGTTACAACTACCTCGTGAATTCCAAACACAGAAAAACAACAAGGTGTTATTTCACACAAACCAGACAAATCACAGTTGTAGTTCAGCATATTTAGCAATGCAAGCACAACTCCAGGCAGCATTTTTAGCACTTTTCAGCGTGTAATCACTTTGCGGAAAGCTACTGTGCTGATTAAATGTGTTCAGGGAGTCATCTGAACTCTGCTTAGTGTTCTAGGAATAGTTCTTGGGTTATTTGTGCTTTTTAATTTCACTCTATGAACAATCAGCACACCACACACCTACCGATTGCAGCGTCAAACTCAGACTCTACATCAGGAGTTAGTAAAGCTATGTGTGTGAGGAGAGAGAGAACACACCACAGCTGTAAACCCTGTTAAACCAGATGTGTGAAACAATGTGTTCTCCACATGAGTGAACGGCCCCCTGCTGTGGGCCTACGTGGAAGGATCCATGTTGTCCACGGTAACACACGCAGAGGCGCGTCTGATCGCAGAACACAAGCAACAACACGTCCTCATTAAGCTCGTCAAATCAAGCCTCACCTTGAAACCGCTGGATCCGCCCCTTGCCAAAGGGCATGGGCAGGTTGAGGGGGACGTAGTGCTCGTGGTTACAGATGACGCGCAGGAACTCAAACTTGAACTCAAACAGGGTCTGTATTCAAAATAAACACCAACACAAATACAGCTCAACCATTTGTTTAACGCAAAACAATAAACCTTAAAGTATTCTAAGAAAACTAAGAAGATGCAGATCTTCTTAGATCTTCTTGTTCTCATCATGCTGTGTAATGAATCTGCAGAGGGCTGGGTGGGTGAGGGAATGAGGGACAGTTCAGTGGCTCAGGTGCCAGACCCAGCGGAGAAGGTTCTGGGTCCATTAGTCCACAGTCTCCCTGTGGACCGATGGACCCAGAGGAGAAGGTTCTGGGTCCATTAGTCCAGTCTCCCTGTGGACTGATGGACCCAGAGGAGAGGGTTCTGGGTCCATTAGTCCAGTCTCCCTGTGGACTGATGGACCCAGAGGAGAAGGTTGTGGGTCCATAAGTCCAGTCTCCCTGTGGGCTGAAGGACCCAGAGGAGAAGGCTCTGGGTCCATGGGCCAGACTGTGGGCCACCAGGCCGTACCTTCGGGTCTCCTGGCATGAAGCAGTGGATGTAGTTGTTGATCTGCTTGAACACGAAGCCTCTGTCCATCAGGGTGAAACACCGCTGCAACATAAAACACATGTTAGTCTCTTCTTCATGACAAGAACATGGTCCTCAGTGGCCTCCATGTATCTCAGACCTTTCTACCCTACATAAGGTGTTTCTAAATCATCCCAATGATCTCCCATGATCCCTGAACATTGCAGTAACCGGTAAGCACTCTCTATTCTGTCCTATTGTGTCTGTTGAGTGGGTGGTGGGTGGGTGGAGCGTGGGGGTCACCCCCACCTTGATGAAGACGGCCAGGCTGTGGTTGGCGTTGCGGGCGGCGTCCAGGTTTTCTTTGTACTTCTGGGTGACGTGGGGCATCATCATGTTGACCAGGGTCTCCACCGTGTGGTGGAAGGACGCAGAGAACCGCTGGTTCCTCGACAGCTGGGAAGGAACCCAAACCAGGAGTCACGTTATCACATGGCTGGTCTGAACCAGTTGGAATGCAACCGGGACGTCATGTTATTACACCTGTGGTCTGACGCAGCTTTAATGCAACCAGGACGTCATGTTATTACACCAGTGGTCTGACGCAGCTTTAATGCAACCAGGACGTCATGTTATTACACCAGTGGTCTGACGCAGCTTTAATGCAACCAGGACGTCATGTTATTACACCAGTGGTCTGACGCAGCATTAATGCAACTAGGACGTCATGTTATTACACCAGTGGTCTGACGCAGCATTAATGCAACTAGGACGTCATGTTATTACACCAGTGGTCTGACGCAGCATTAATGCAACTAGGACGTCATGTTTTGATTTGATGACTGGTCCTCGGCTTTGCAGCTTTAACATAATAATAACATAATGTTAAATATCACAGTTAAAAACACAAGGGAGTGAGCCTGGTGTTCTTCATCCTGCCCTTTCTTCTAGCTCAGTAGCCTACATTAGTAGTAGTGCAGTAGTGACTAGACACTGAGCCTGTAGAAACATGCCCTAACCCCTACCTGCTCCAATCGGTTTGGACAGAAACGACTAAACAGTGAATAGTAGTGGAGTCGCCTTGTGAGAGAGCGAGTCGAGCTTCAGATTACACCGGGGTGTCACGGTTGGGTGAGTCAGTCGGAGGAATGTTGCGGGTTATATAGAGCACGCATGCCTTGGGGCCACGCCAGCCGTGCATGCCGGGGTGTAATCGGTGGATACAAGATGGCCGCCGCCGTGGGATGCTGCGGTGGCGGCTCACAAGACCAGGCATGTGGCGAGCGAGGCTGAGCCCAAACAGGACGTGGCCACAGATCTGCAGCAGCAGCAGCAGCAGCCCAGTCAACACAGGGCTCAGCGTGGGTCGGACCACAGACAGGTGCTCGGGGAACCGCGTACCTTCACTTTACCGCTCTCGATCAGGTACTGAGCCATGGACTTCACCAGCGCCTCAAAGAAGTACCAGGAGTACTGGAGGAAAGGGGGAGATAGATACTTAATACTAAATAATAATGAATGACATAATGAATACCATATTCAACCACTCAGCAGGTCTGTCAGCATATCAATGTCTGTCAATAATGTAGCATGTACAGTCAATAATGTAGCATGTACAGTCAATAATGTTGTCTGTTGTCAATCATATTTATCTCAGGAATCCGGAACGATTTATTACCAAGTATTTTTACATACAAGGAATTCGCTCTTATCTACTTTTTTCCATATTCGTTTTTTTAAAAACAAATGATTCCTTTTGTGTTTCTTTGTTAGTGCTGTTGTGTACTTCTGCTGCTGGGACAGCCAGACCACTGGTGGGATCTCCTACGGCGCAGGAGATGTTTCCAGGGCTGCGGTTGGCGAGTTACCTTCAGCAGCTTGTTGCTGGTGAGGAAATCCGTCGATGGTTTCAAGATGGCGGTCATGGCCTTAGCCAGCTCCTCGTGAACGGTCCTGGTGGTGGAGGGCGTGAACGGCTCCGTCTTGAACACAAACTGCAGCACAGGAGAACATGAGAACCTCTCTACGTCCTGGTGGAAATCGGTCGGATTTGGGAAAGGTGTGTGAGAGTAGGTCACCTTGACGTAGGACCTCAGGTAATGCTCCAGGCCTTCCTCGTGGCACTGGGCCACAATATGGATCATCACTCTGCAGGCAAGCCATGATAACACAGATCAATAACTGACAGCAACACTACAGCGGGTGAGAAACCTTCCGGCTCTTCTTTCACGGCCAAATAAAACATTCCCAAGAAAGAGAGTATATACTGTATCTCCATGCATATGTCAAACATGAACATGTCAGGAATTCTTCACGTCAGGACTTGTCATAGCTCCTCGGCGGAGTCTAGTGTTGTGGATGAAGGTTCCCCCGTCCAGCGTGTCGCTGCCTCAGGAACGTGGAACCCGAAGTCTCACCGCGTCACGTTGACGGCCACCTCCTCGCTGGAGGCGCCGGTCAGGACCCGGAACAGCTGGTTCAGCACGGTGGGCAGGAAGTTGATCATCACGTGGCTCTCCATGGCGTGGAGACTCTGGTGGGCACAGCAACCGCTCCAATCAAATCAAGTCCACTAGGACGGTGCTAATAGTAACACATTTTATTACCCAAAGACACTTTACATGATAGGACACAAAATGCAGGAGCAACAACATACGGAGAAGCCAAACATCAATAAAAACTCATTAATCACATTAATGATCACGTTCATGACATGTGTAATGACAACACAACAGGCTAGGGCAGTTAAAGTCTCAAAAAGACACATTCTGAAGACTGATTCAATGATGTTGATGTTCAGAGTGTGTACAGGGAGTGGAGCGTCCTGGGATAAATATATACGTTAGAGTCACAGACATGACCCCAGTGTAAGTCCAGTGGGATTGTCGCCGGGCCCCTTTCTGCCGTGTTGCCCTGTACTGCAGTCCTGAGCTGAGCAGAGGGTCTAATCACCAGAGGGGAAGTTCCTCATTTCCTGCTCCACACGCCACGCTCAAATGCTCGCCTCCCGGGCCGAGAGGAGGAGCCAAAGCCGCCACTGCCGTGAAGAGGCAGGAGGAAAGTAATAAAGCAGAACAGGAGGAGGAGGAGGAGGAGGAGGAGGGGGAGGGGGAGGAGGGGGAGGTGGGGCCATCTGTACGTCGGCCCACCGCTGAGCCCTTGGCGGCCGGTGTCCAGGAACCGCCCCGCTGGGTTAACACGCATCCTGCATGTGACCCGGACCGCAGAACCGGGCTTGCACCCCCCCCCCCCCCCCCCCCCCGCCTCCCCCTCTGGGGTCACGACCCTGCTATTGTTCTTGTTGCACTTTGATGTTTACGTTAGAGAAGCCGGGGAGGTCACAGTGGACTGGGGGGCTGGGCGGGGGGGGGACAATGGGCCGAGGTTCTCCTGGATGGGATATCGAGGCCCGCTGGTGTCAACAACATTGTCCTGCCCGCCCGGCGTAAACAATCAGACGCTCACAGACGGCAGAACACAGATGGGGAGATTGAGGGTAAAGGAAAACAGAGCGAGGGACGACAGCTCAGCGCAGTGAGTGTACGTCAGCAGCCTGCGAGCCTGTGAGTGTGTTTAGGATTGGTAGTGTGTGTGTGTGTGTGTGTGTACGTGCAAGTGTGCATATGTGTTTGGGTATGTGTTGAGTTTGCGTGTGCGTATGTGCATGTGTGTGTGCTTGTGTGTACTGCTCCTCCAGAAGGGTGAAGCAGGGTGAGCAAGGGTGAGCAGCACACGTGATGCCTTGCTCAGGGGCTGCCCTGCGGAGACGTACCTTCAGGTATTTGACCAGCTCCCCTCCAGACGTCTGCGGCGGCCCCGCGGAGCTCTGACAGTGCTGGAAGAAGTTGTGCAGATGCTGATCCTACACACAGGGAGACGAGAGCGGGAGCAGGCGGAGTTAGGGGCTGGACCCGCGGGGTGAAGATGTGGGGGAGGACGTGTCTGTGGGAGGCAGAGGGGGTGAGGCGGGACTGACCTGCGTGTACACCGTGGAGACCAGGTGAGTCAACACCCTGAACAGCGGCTTGCCTCCATCCACCCACTTGACCTCGGGACCCGAGTGCTGCCATCACAACAACAACAGCAACGCTTTCAGGAAATGCTCTCAAACTGTGTCACATTTTCCTGGTTGTACACACCCCCCCCAACACACACACACACACACACACACACTTGATTTGTGCGCGCATGTTTATTTTGTGAGGGTATGTTCGTGTGTGTGCGTGTGTGTGTGTGTGTGTGTGTGTGTGTGTGTGTGTGTGTGTGTGTGTGTGTGTGTGCGTGAGTGCTCGTGTGTGTGTGTATGTGTGTGTGTGGGTGTGTGTCTGTGTGTGTGTGTGTGCATGCATGGGTACATGTGTGTGCTCATGTGCAACCAAGCAGTCACCCTAGCCGTGTCCCCCCCCCCACCCTGGTAACCCAGCCCCGGGTGTGTCCCCCCCCGGGTGTCCCCCCCCCCTGGGTGTCCCCCCCCCTGGGTGCCCCCCCGGGGGGTCTGGCCAGGGGAACCCTACCTTGTTGGCTCCGTCCTGCCAGCTGAGGTAGCCAGCTGGCAGGTTGCAGGCCACGGAGGCCTGGCTCTCGTTCAGGATCATGCGGCCGTCCTTCAGCAGAGGGATCCAGGCGTAGCCCACTGAGAGCAGAGACAAGTGGTGAACACGTCAGACCGACCCTCGTAGAGTCAGGGACACAACCACAGTAACTAGCTATTGTGGTTGAACACAACGCCAATAAGAGGGGATATTCTATAAATGTTATCCATGGGCAGATAAGGGGCTAGGCATCTTGCTCAAGGGTGTTTACTGGTAGATTGTAAACATTGGGTTTCAAACCCAGGACCTTTTGGCCTCTAGACCACCCTGACCAATGACAGTTGTTAAGAGATCATCCAAACACAATTGTGTTGTGTTTTTTTTCCCCAACAGTCAGGGCACCAGTGAGGGAAATGCTCCCTGGGGGTTCTTCATGTGTTGTTGTGTTCTGCACCTTGTGTCTCCACCATGTCCCTCTTCTTGGTGCTGGCTTTGCTGTTGCTGTCACAGCTGACGTGGTAGAAGGTGAAGAGCAGGTGGTGCTTCTCGTGGAGCTGGGTGGGCAGCTCAATCTTGAACTGCAGAGGGTGAAGATACGACTGTTAACACTGTCGTCTCGTCTGGGCTTCATGTGTTAGCGTTTGCAACAAAACGTGTGAAAGCAACAAGACTTATATTGGGCGTCTGGTAACGTAGCAGCAATATCTTGAATATCTTAAAAATTCTGGAATGGGTACAATTCTCGTGAACACCACTTGTCGCCATTACGTCATAAAGTCGTTGGGATGATTGACAGGTGCCACAGTGTGATGGGATGACGGGAGGTGACGTGTCCTCAGGTGACTCTTACCTCATCATAGAACTCGGGGTTGTGCTGATGATGCAGAACCGCAGCAAAGGCACTCTTGGTAAACAGCTGTCCCCCGGGCCGGCCGTAGATGCACTGTGGAATCACACAGACTGTGGTTAGCTGCCAGGAGGGAAGGCCCCACTCTGTTTTGAAACAAAAGCCTCCCGGGGGAACGGCTGTGAGGCTCTGGACTCGTGCGTCCTCACCTTCAGTGGAGGGGCATCCTCCTCATCCGATTCCTTGAACTCTATGCACACGGCGATGTTCCTGGCCTGAGGACAGACGGACAGAAACAAAGGGGCGGCCTGTGAGCTGTGGACCACAGCGGCTTCCTACGCTGTGGAGCAAACACGCCGCGCAAGAGGAAACCCCTGGCAGGTAGAAGCTAACCTTCCACTGAAAGTAAGCGAGGAAACATTGTGTCTCTTCTATGATCTTATACACATTCTATGATCTTATACAAAATATAACCTCACTACAATAATACACTAACGACATTTAAACATTCATAAAGAGCTAATGGATGCTCTCCGTACCTTGGCGAACGACTTCTGGCTGTCGTACTTGAGGTGGCGCGGGTACACGTAGAGGTGGTTGTTGTAGTTGGTGAACGGCTGGGAGCATTTAGCGATGCTCGGAACAAACTCCTCCACCTCGAAGAGCACGCTGGCCTTCTCGCCGACGTCAAACGACTTCACAGGAAGGTAGGATGAGGTAACGCAATCTGAGACGCCGCCGCGGGAGAAAGACAGAGAGAGAGACAGAGAGAGGGAGAGAGAGACACCGAGACAGAGACACCGAGAGGGAGAGGGTGGAGTCAGTTTGTGCGGTGATACGGCGTTCCACTTTCTTCAGCAGGCAGAAATCGGAGGACTCACTCGTCAAGTCGGGGGCTACGTTGTCGATGGTGACGTCGAGATTTCCCAGGATCACCGGCAGCTTTGCCATCTTCTCTGGCCTGCAGGAGAACAGAGGGCGTGAACACAAGGCTGGCTGGAACCAGAGTAGGTAGAGAACTTTAACCCTGAGGTTAACGCATGGACACTGGATGTTTACAAGTCAGAAGCTACAGTGGCTAACCCCAATCTAACCCTAAATATAACCCTATATATAACCCTAAATATAACCCTAAATATAACCCTATATATAACCCTAAATATAACCCTAACCCTAAATCTAACCTTAAATATAACCCTATAACCCTAACCCCTTCGAGATTGGCTCCTGGAGTATTTTTTTTTTCTGTGCCAGCCTGAGGAAGACAGTGTTTTGTCGAAACGCTGCAACTTATTGGCACACCTTGTTTTTTAGTTGTTTGTTTCGTTTATTTTTTTACAACTTTAATTAAAAAAAACAAAAAAAATAAATTTTGTTGTGAGATTCCTTTCTTGGAAAGCACCTTTGATTTTGATTTTTCTCAGCCAAGATGGCTGATGGATGGACGTTGGTGCGCAGGAGGCGCCAGCGCGATTACCCTTCGAGGGACCAGGGATATGGGGGTTCCCATGGGCGGAAGGACCGTGCTCCCCCTGTCTCCTCCGGGAGAAGGGCTCAGTCCCCCCAGCCTAACCCTATATGTCGCCCTGATCCTAAATCTATGCCCAGATCACATCCTATATCTAACCCTAATAGTACATATAACCTTAACCCTAAATCTTAACATAGCCCTTAGCCTATATCTACCTCATCTCAACACACTGCAGTCATTCACCATGCCCTGTACTCCACTGAGTATATGCCCTCAGTTTCTACTTTCTGACAACAATGAACACATGTTATTATTAACATGGAGCTTACTTCCTGAAGTCTGCCAGCAGTTTGAACATGTCCTCGTTGGACAGCTTGTTGCCGTCCTGTCGGTAGAGGGCTGAGAAGCGAGAGCTCTTGTCCAGTGTCCCCGAAGCATCTTTAAACAGAGGCCTGGAGGACAGGGGTCAGAGGTCAGTGGGTCAGCCACAAACAGCCTATGCCTTTAGCCTCTCCTCCAGGAGAGTATTACATCACCTGGTTTCTGGAGATCTCCCACTGCAAGCTCGTCTCCACTGCATTATAATGACTAATTATTATTATCTCATCTTTACCGCGTCAGTCCCCAGAGTCAGGCCCTCACCAAATTCTAACACAGTTCTATACAAAGCTGTGACACATTAAACATTAAACACTTCACATTAAACCAATAGCCTGCTGGTTGAATACCTTGCTGCCCAGGCAAAAGGCATCCGGTAGTGACCCAGCCGGCTGCATGCCCACTTGGCATTCTTCAGAACCTTCTGCGCCACCTAGTGGAGAGAGAGAGAGAGAGAGAGAGAGAGAGAGAGAGAGAGAGAGAGAGAGAGAGAGAGAGAGAGAGAGAGAGAGAGAGAGAGAGAGAGAGAGAGAGAGAGAGAGAGAGAGAGAGAGAGAGAGAGAGAGAGAGAGAGAGAGAGAGAGAGAGAGAGACAAAAGCTTCACCCAACGGGAAACAGATGGCTTTCAGCTTCCCGCTTAACATTGGCAGCCATGTTTAAACCAAAAAGTCGAAACATGGCTGCCAATCAAAACACAGACGCATACAGGAGTCCTCAGAAGATGCTTGTCTTAAGCACACAAAGAAACATTCTCGGGCTGACCAAGACACAGACTCTCTCCCCAAACCCCACATATGCGTGCAAATCTGATCAGCATCAAAGTACGGACTTGTGTTGATGCCCACAGAAGCCCCAAGAGGGGTCACGACCCTGGTTGTACTGCAAAGCCCCTAGAGGGGTCACAACCCTGGTTGTACTGCAAAGCCCCTAGAGGGGTCACGACCCTGGTTGTACTGCAAAGCCCCTAGAGGGGTCATGAGTCTGGTTGCACTGTGAAGGTCAATGTTTGTATTCATTGTGTGTGTTTGTGTGAGAGTGAGTGAGTGAGTGAGTGAGTGACTGAGCGTGTGTGTGTGTGTGTGTGTGTCAAAAGTCAAAAAAAGTCATGAGTCATGAGTCATGTGTGTGTGTGTGTGTGTGTGAGAGAGTGAGTGAGTGAGTGACTGAGTGTGTGTGTGTGTGTGTGTGTGTGAGAGTGAGTGAGTGAGTGACTGAGTGTGTGTGTGTGTGTGTGAGAGTGAGTGAGTGAGTGTGTGAGTGAGTGAGTGAGTGACTGACTGAACGTGTGTGTGTGTGTGTGTGCGTGCGTGCGTGCGTGTGTGTGCGTGTGTGTGTGTTTGTGTGCATGTGCATGTGCTTGCTGTGTGCCTCCGCACCTTGGTGGAGTCTGAGCTCTTCATGTAGGGCTCTGCACAGTGGGTGATTCCTCCCTGCAGGATCTTCTCCACGCGCGCCACCAGGAAGATCTCCGGGTGAGGGCACGTTACGGAGAACACCCCCTGCGGAGAGAGAACGCGTTCCAGTTGGAAGACGACATGATAACAAACATCCATAATCATAGCATGAGCGGTGAGTGGAGTCGACGGGGGGGGGGCTTAGAGACACGTTAGCACACATCCCTGTTAAAAACCCTTGGAGAGGGTGGTGAAATCACAGCCTGCTGTGTGTCCCGCGAGATCACATTAGATCTACTGAGAGTGATGTTGAGGATGAGCGCTGAGGAAAGATTTTGCTGATATTCAGGGATGTAGCTCTCAAATAATAGAATTGAGAGCTAGGGTTCTCAAACTGTTTTTCCTAATGTACCAAGATATTTATTTTTCGATTTTTGTCATTCATTGAAAAGATTTTACCAATTTGTATGTCAGTATTCAGATTTACTTAAATGTATTAAGGTGTATGCAGATTAAACACATTTTATTAAGATGGAAATATTGTGTATTTACAACTGTTCATAACCAATAAAAAAAGGACATTTTTCCAAATACCCTCTGCATTCCTTCACAGTTCCCCTAGGTGTACCCTAGGGGTACCCCCATTATGGAAGGAAGCATGGATCATCAATTCATTGTGAGTGTACCTGTCTGGGATACTGCATGGCCGCCTCTGGAACCCCGTGGACCAATCGCTGGCCTCCGTGGAGCGTGTCCCCGCCTCCATTGATGTAATTGCTGCCGGTATTGGGCAGCATGCCCCTGACGGACGGGTGGTTGAGGTCGACGTGGAAGTCTGAGGAGATCTTCCTGCTGTTCTGGATGTCGAACAGTGACAGGGTGACGTAGAACGGCTCCACCTGATGAAGGAACGGAAGAACCGATGAGAGCAAATCTCCCACAGTGGAGAAGTTATGTAATTTTGCCCATTAGAAACACTAGTCTACCATTAGTATAGAAATCACGTTAAAGGATCATACTAGACATCCTCGACAACACTGAGCTGGTAACCATGCCGACCTCATGTCTTGGTGACACATGACGACAGGATACCACTCAGCTGCTGGGCCACAACATCCTCCCTGAGCTCAGCCACTCAGCCGGGGAGGACGGCGGGCATAATGAGGGCTGCATTGATCACTGCCATTACAACAACAACAACAACAACAGACAGACGCATCACGCTCACGTTTGTGGTGGGCCCTTCCTCGTTCTCGGCCACGCAGCTCTGCAGGTTGAACGAGAGGTCGTTGCAGTTCACCAGGACGCGCTTGCCAAACTTCTCCTCAAACTGTTTGATGTCCGGCTCGATCCCAGAGAAGTCCAGTTTCTGTTTGGCGAGAGACACGAGGACGCTGAGCGAAGCCGGCCTTGGGCGGCTGCGGCCAGGAGATAAGCCTTACGCTGCACTTTGGGTTTCCCTTACCTGTGTGTCGGGGTCCAGGGTGAACAACTTGAACCGGGTTTCATTCCTCATCTTGGATTCAATTTCCCGCGCACTCTGAGGACGGCAGAGATATTTCATTTCAGTTTGCTTGCCAGTGAACGTTTTCCCTCCCATTCAACGGATTTCATCATTACCGGGACAGCTCTGTTGATTTTGTGTCCGTCTGGAAATAAGGTACTGTGTTTTATGAGCTGACAGAAACAGGGGCCAGACAGATCCGATGGCCAGGAGAAGGTTATTCAAGTGGAGACGGCGGTGCAGTGCGGTCCAACACATCACGCTGTCTGCAAGCTCGCAGGTTTCCAGACGGTCGAGTTAACCCTGACCTGTCAACCCCCGGCTTGACAGGACATCATTCTGTCCATATGCACTTCAGATCAAGCTGAAGACATGGTGACGTGCCAGAGAGATTTTGGGGGGAACGCATCGAATGTAGCTGAAGACAGCTGCCATGATAATAATAATAATAATGTGGTCATATCTGCTTGTGTGTTTGTATAGCGTGTTATGGTTTATGCATTAAAACATGCCCCACTGATCACTCAAAAACTATGGACCTGACCGTTCTCAGGTTGGACTTCAGAATGTCACTGAGACTGATTTAATTTGCAATGTACAATAAGGTGCGCATGTTTATCTGTGCTAATACTGAAATCTTTTGGGTTCAACACACGACATATTCCTAATGATGTGTTTTACCAGGTCACCGTTTTGACGACCTACCTGAAAGCTGTCCATGCTCCCGGACGAGCTGTCTGACTTCCCCATCTCGTCGTCTAGAGAGCAAACACAGAAGAAAGTGAAGTCAAGACACAAGCAAAAAAGGCAGCGGTAGGTTCCTCGTGGTAGAGGCAGCAAACTCTCAGCGCAGAACAGCCGCGCTAAGCTCTGGCTAAAACATTCACGGCTCTCTGACGTTTACGTCTCGCTAAACAGTAATTGTGTGGAAGGGATCAGTCGGGGCTTAGCAGAGGCTGAGCTGTTAGGGTGGCTTTAGGGTGCTGCGATGGAGTACCCCACCCGCCCAGCCCTCCTCCACCTAGACATCAGTGTGGGGGTGTGTGTGAGTGTGTGTGTGTGTGTGTTTGGGTGGGGGTCAAGTCAGGTTGGGCGGGGCCTTGGCTAGACCCATTCCTCCTCCACAATGAGATGAATAAAAAAGCACAGGAGCTGGAGAGATCAGCCAGGCTGTCTTTGTGTGAAGCCGCCGGCTTCCTGTTGGGGGGTCTTCCCTGACGAGACAGGAGGGAGGAATTAGAGCGACGCCTGGGTGGTCCGACAAGACGCGGGAGGGAAAGTGAAGACGCCACGGGTGGATGAAGGTGTGGATGAACCGCTGAGGGAGACGCGTAAACAAGCCGCGCTGTTTATCCTGCCGTCGGGGCTTTGCTGCGGAGCGGCCTGCGATGCCCTGCCAGCAACGCTTAGATCACCCAAATAAACGCAGAGCTCCCCTTGAAGACTCACCCCGCGCCCAACAGACAGGACAGGGAGCAGCGTCATCACTGACTCTGGTGGTTGAAGTCCACGTTATTGTACACTCGTATAAACTGTTTGTTGAGAAAGAGATGTTTTAAAGACGTTTTCCTTTGAATCTCGGACACCACGCTGACTCTGGTGAGAGCTTCTTCCAAGGAAGAGGATCATATTTTAGGTGGTAATGGAAACATATACATAAAGGCAGCTATGAAGCACAGTGCTGTCACACACACACGCGCACGCACGCACACACACCGTCGTGGGCGTCGCCGTTCCTCTTGTCCTGCATGGCCACCTCGAAGCTGCTGTGCAGGATCTTGTTGAGTGTCCCCACCCAGTCGTCCATCTCCGACTCCCCGTCCGCGGCCAGCAGGTAGGTGCTCTTGTCCTGCATCTTCAGCTCGAAGGCGAACCGCCTCACCTTGTTGTTCTGCAGGGGAGACAGGACACACTCTCAGGAACACAGGACACACAAGTGATGCGTGTGAGCATGGTGATTCCCCTGCAGTACCTGTATTCCCTAAAAAATGAATTAATAAATCTCAACATTATTTCAGTGGAAGCAAATGAAGGGCAATGCCCTACAGGGGGCGCTAACGTGTACCGGCCTACAGTCCATCTGCATCAAGTATGTTCTGTTCTGTGTGTCCACGTTCCATCTATAAACCAAAGGTGGACCTGTACACCCCCAAAACCCAATGCTACAAGGTCACAACCAAGAACCCCAGGAAAGAGAACATAACGAAATCACAGGCAATATGTGCAGAATCATCCCTCCAAAGGTTCGTATCGAGAGGTCCTTGCTGGCTCCTGGCCCCCCCCCCCCCCCCCCCCGCACACACACACACGTGAGGAGATAAGACGAGAGGAGACGCCTGTGTGGAAGCTGTGGTCTGTGAGGAGGGCTGGCTGGGTTTCACTTTGACTCTACCAATGCTTGCCTACAATAACCAGACCACACACCGGGGCCGAGGGCTGCGCACTAGGACGTGAGAGACGACTGTTGCTTTAGAGGTGGGAGGTCACACGTCTGCCAAGTAGTCAATGATTAATCAACCAAAGTTTCACAGCAGCAATATGGCACCTGAGGAGGAATGTTTCCATAAAAGCGTCCAAGGGCACATCCAGAAATGGCCGAGAGCCACTTGACGCAGCGGGAGATCGGTGGCCATGACGTCTTGTTGTGCACTTCGTTTACAGAAGGTCTGCTAGCTACCAAGGGATTCTATATAGCGTTCACAAAAGCCATTGTTGTCCTCCAAATAGTACAAAGAAAGCTAAATAGTGCATGTGTATATGTTAATGCATCTGTGCATTATTCTAAGAGGATGTCATGTAAATGGGGAACAGCCTCCAGGATCCAGGCTGTCTCACTGCTATGAGGTGGGAAAAGGAGCATCAGGGTGCAGGATGGATGTGGACGAGCTGGCCGGGCTGTGATTCCCCTTCCACAGAGAGCAGGGCGGGTGGGAGAGTGAGAGCAGAGTATTTCCATATGTGTGAGATGACAGCCAGCTCTGAGTCCGAGAAGAGACGCTCTGAGAGCTGCTGACTGGAGGAAAAACTCTGAAATTGGAACGGTAGGTTTTAACTTTGACCTCCAGTCAACCAGGAAGATTGGCAGCGTCGTGAGCAGAAGAATCCTCAGCGTGCTAGCGGCCAGCTAAACCTGCACAGCTGCTGATGCAGAGATAAACAGGGAAGACAAAGGGAATGAGCATCAGCTTTGTTTTGGGTTTGGTTCACTTATTATTTGGGTTACTCTGATGCTTATGGTTATTGCTACTGTTTATATATGTGGTTATAGTTGTGCTCTTTAATGTCTTTTATAATTTAACTTAACTTCTTTTGAATGTATATCTATCTAAATCTATATTGAGCTATACTTTATTTGTTTTATTCATTTGTTTGTATTTATTAGTTTTGCTGCCCCCCCATCAATAAAGTACGAACTAACTAACTAACTAACTAACTACTAACTGATGAACTAACTAACTATTGTTAGCATGGCTGAGTGGGAGCTACGTTGTGGGAGGGATTGGGTGGGAGGATGATGCTAGCTGAGTAAACACATGAGAATGTACAGGAGGCGTTTGGGAGGGGAATCAGGCAGGAGTCATCAACACGGGACTCATAATGATGCCTGACAGACAACAGAAAGAGAAAGAATCTCTCCTTGGAACGCGACCCAATACGACCAAATACAAACAAGCGCCATCAGAACTCCCCCTGAGGGCAGCTGACAAGAGGTCATCATCCTCTGCTAGGAGGTCTAGAGTGTCGACTTGAGGGACTTCCAGCAGAGAAGCTTTAAGTTTAGATTACTTCAAAGGACCGTACTGTAACCGTCTCTGGCTTCACTAAAACATCTCTTACATCTGCGCCGATTATACTGAAGAGCTCACAATAAAGCACCGACTCCAAGAAGGAGTTTTTGAGTTCGTGTGTGAGTCAGTATGGAGTTTGTGGACAAAAAACTGAATTGCCACACAAGTACTTTACGAAATGCTGATCACAAAAACCAAAGTACTACTATTGTATTTAACCCCGTGACACGCCTGCACACACTACAAGATCTCTACACAACAAAGATGAACTCAGACAAAGATCGACGAATGATATTGGTCTCGTATGTTTTAGTGACGCCAGCAGCGAGAGACGTTTATAATAGCTTGATGGCCCACACCGGTGCTGTCCGTCAAACGTACAAAAGAGACATTATGCGCTGCACAGTAGTCCAGGATGCTGGAGGAACGGCCCCGTTTCTGCTGCAACAGTCGGAACATTGTGCTGCCGTGAGGGGAGTTCATAGTGTGGTTAGAGAGGAAGGGGGGACAGCGGGAGATGTCTCCGGAGGGGGAGGGAGGGGGGAGAGAAGCGTCCCAGGAACCCAGAGAGGACCACCCTCAGGTGGTCTCATTGAGTTCGGTGCATGCCGTGGAATAGATGGTACATTCATGAGCAGCAGATCCACATACAGTAAGGGTACATTATTATTATTATCATCATTATGATAGACTTCACGGAACAGTCAGTCACTGGCCAAACACTGAGTGTTTGGCCAGTGACTGGACTGAGTCATCTGTAGTCTGTACTCTCCACCACAATCTCCTCCACATCTGTCTGAACCCCCGCCCTAAAGTCCTCCAACCTCCGACACCCCATAAATACAAGAATAACCACAAAACACGCCCATCCTGTTTTACTGCAAAAGCGAAAGCATCTAAATGTGTTGGTGTAAATCAGACCGGATGGATTCTGGCCGTGGGCACGGCCCACTTGTGGGAGAGGGAGATGTTCTGTCTCTGGCCAGACTCTCATCCCCACCCAACGAGTCACATCCCGCAGCGACAACACGCACAACCCGGGGGCCCATTCCATCTCGGCGAGGTGGACAGCGATGAAAGCCGAGCCCTCGGTCTCCTCTGCATGCGCAGGCATCTGGTGCTGATGGCCGAGCGAGCTCCGTGGAACATCTGCAGCGCCGGCCGTCTTTCAGCAGATGAGAGTCAGCGATATGAGAGAACGACCTCGGGGGACACGAGGTGGGGCGGTGTGTGTGTGTGTGTGTGTGTGTGTGTGTGTGTGTGTGTGGCGAATGGAGGCACTCCGATTTCAAGTCAATGGATTGAAGGATGGTCTCACCAAGAGAGGAAAACACACGTCAGCCAGAGGTCATTAGCTTTGGGTTTAATCTGGATCTCCTCCGACGGTACGAGTCACTCCACCGTGAGAGGGTGGGCGTTTCGAGAGGGACCATACCTGAATCACGCCCATGCAGGAGTCCAGGAAGATGGTTCCTTTGGGTTCCTTGGAGATCTTCTCGTCCTTGTAGAAGTTCAGGTTGTAGGAGCCGTCCCCCTGCTGGGTCAGGTGGAAGTAGCGCCTCTTGAAAGACTGAAACGAGACCAGAGCAGAATGCATTTGAATGTGGAGAGGAGGGGCAAGCATCCAGCTGAAGATAGCATCAGAAAACATTGGTAAGAAATGGGAAAACACAGGATCTAAATGACATAACATAACAATCTTCCACACAAAGCAACTGATCAATATCTATCTTCTTGTTGATCTTCTTGTTCTCGGGGAGAACACAAACCACACATCCTTGTTCTGAGAAGTTGATACCAGGCGCCCAGATACACATCAGACTTGGTTTGAACATGGCGTGTTTGCTCAGAAAACGAAACCAAGAGCCGCCTTCGCCTTCGATCGCCTCCAATCGGTCAACTCCACGTGAAGGATAACCTCAATTACCACTCAAGGAGAGACAACAAGGACACAGGAAGGGTAGGAGAGCCCTGGTGTCATTAAACCAACAACCCACTCATCCCAGTGTGTGTCTCTATATTGTACCCCTCCCAATAGCTGTGCTGACAACCTATGCACACAAGCCAATTTTGAGTTTGTCTGATGTGTATTTGGGCCTCTGATCATGACCTGTTCAGAGCGTCTCTTACCCTCATGGTGACGCTGATGGCACTGTTCATGTTGCCCTTGTACAGCCAGCCATGTTTGGTGATCCCTCCCTTCTGGGAGCCGAGTGAGGCCGTGTCCTGGGGGAGAATGAAGACGGTTAGGGCAGACCCACTCAGAGCAGTGTCTCATCATCATGAAGACTTGCAACGCCTCCATCGACTGGCTGGGAGTGAGTTTGACGTTATCTCCTAGTCAATCGAAGGAGATGTTTTTTGGTAGCTGAAAAAAGGCCTGACTTCAAACGCGTCAATCCCTGGTCAAGAAAACACACACACACACACACACACACACACACACAGACAGACAGACAGACAGACAGACAGACAGACAGACAGACAGACAGACAGACAGACAGACAGACAGACAGACAGACAGACACACACACACACACACACACACACACACACACACACACACACACACACACACGCACACGCACATGTACAGGTTCCTGGTTGTGAACCCGTACATCGATGACAGTTGAGAGGAGGCCGTGGTCATGAACAAGGCCTTCTGGGAAATGCAGTGAATCCATCTATGGTAAAGGAAGTTCAAAGTTCACATTTCTTGGGAAGCTATAATCGAGTTGTGGGGATTCCCAGGTTGTAGGGCCAGGCAGATGGAAGTTGACTCTTAACACAGGGCCTGTCCCACTCCAAACAAGCAGACAGCAGAAGATTAAATAAACCAGGAC
>JAXIVH010000010.1:2752592-2772592 GCA_036785325.1 Urophycis tenuis | reverse complement strand
TTGAAAGGAAACAGCGCCAACAAGATGGCGCCAGTGCTGGAGGCCCAGAGTCTGGGCAGTGAGGCGTGTTGGACAGGAGCGGCCAGAGGGACGCAGACAGGGACGGTGGGGAGAACACGCTATTGTCTGTGTCGCGGTGAGTAACACACGTGTGCTTCCTTGACTGTAACTGTGAGTCGGCCGGGAACAAAGGTGTGTGTGTGTGTGTGAACATTCCTGTGTGTGTGTGTTGGGGGGTGCATGTGTGTGCGTGCTGCAGACATCTCTGGCATCTGTGGGTCACACCTGAAATGCGTCGTGGCGTGCCCGAAGGAAGGGTGCTCTGATGACACCCTCCGAGGTAACCGCGGTGACAGACTTACTTTGGAATCTGCCGGAAGTCCCCAGAATAATCCTCATACTTGTAGCTGACCACGTGCCAGTCCGAGTTGTAGGTCTTGATGCACTGGAAAAGCACACAGTGAAGCAATGAATGAATGAATGAATGAATAAAATAAAGAAAGGTTTGTGTGGGGGAGCCTGACACTGCAGCTTTAGTTTGATATAATCATCATAATTAATTGCATTTATAAAGTGCTTTTCATGGCACTCAAATGCATTGGGAGTGAAGTGGACTCTCTGGTCATTATTTAATTCCACTGTTAAGTCAAATAAGCCAAGAAGAGAATGGGCAACATGATGGCTCACAAGTGCATATCATTAAGCCTTTAATACGTTTAAACCTGAACATAAGCACACTGCTCAGAGGACTGGTCAGGAAATCACTGGCTGAATATCCCCCCCCTCCCTATCTCCCCCTCCCTATCTCCCCCTCCCTCTCCCCTCTCTGTCTATTGTTCAGTGCAGTGGTATAAGACGCGCTGTGAGATCTACGATGGTGTGTGATGTTGACAAGACGTTCTGAGACAGGAAGGGTTTGAACGGTAACGTGATCCCGCGGGCCGACAGAACCAGAGGCGTTCCCTGCTGGGTCGGACGCACAGCTGTTCGGGTGAAGTCACGCACACGCACACACACACACACACACACACACACACACACACACACACACACACACACACACACACACACACACACACACACACACACACACACCACACTTGAATAACCAGGCCATCTTCACTATCTCTTACATGTGGAGCCACGACCGCCCTCAGGCTCTCTGACGTGTGCGGACAGAACTTGGTAAAGCTCTAAGGTGGAGGTCAGTGTACGTGTGAAGCTCTTACTCACTCTAACAATGGCACTTCTCATTGCATTGTGAAGAAGTGGATCGGAATGCATTCATCTTTAAATGTAACCGAAGCCTCAATGGGCAGAGGAAATGTCTTCATGTCAAACGCATTAAAAGGTGTAATAAACGGCCCACATTTCCTACAAGAGGAACACAATGATCCCTCTGAGAGGGGGGATGCATTCTGCCAGCAGGCCTCCTCTGGATCTACTGATATGATGAAGACATGAGGAGGCGCAGTGAAAGAAGCTCAGGCTCCACATCAGCGCACACACACACACCGTGAGATCCACCCTCCAGGCAATTCATCTCACAGCTCAATCTGGAGCCCAGCTGGACGCCTTCCACATCGCAGGAAGAAGGTTGACATCATCACTACTTGACACGCGCAGAACACACTATAAACAGGCGTGGACTGGACCAGGGCCAGCGACGGATCGGTTGCCTGGTACTGAACAATAAAACTAAGGATGATGTCATCGATCATTGTTCTGACGTGGGTTCGGAGCCGTCTCCGGTTGGGAAAGATGAAATCAACGCTGAGGAAATTCTCGAGGAACTCGCAAACGTTGAGCAAGACTTGCAAGACTTCCTGTGCTGCTGGACCGCGGATCAACGCCCACCTCACATCGACTCTGCCTGGACCTCGGAGCAGAGAGCAAGGTAGACTACAGTACGTATATCAGTGTATCCAAACAGGTTTATTCTCAGGGCGGCCGTCTCTGCACCGGGCGGTACCGTACCGCCTGGAGGAATGGACTCTGGGCCGGGCGGTACCCTAACCGACTGTGGGCCGGGCTGTACTGTAACAGACTCTGGGCCGGGCGGTACCGTAACAGACTCTGGGCCGGGCCGTACTGTAACAGACTCTGGGCCTGGTGGTACTGTAACAGACTCTGGGCCGGGCGGTACCCTAACAGACTCTGGGCCTAGTGGTGCCGTAACAGATTGTGGGCCGGGCGGTACCCTAACAGACTCTGGGCCTGGTGGTACCGTAACAGACTCTGGGCCTGGCGGTACCGTAACAGACTCTGGGCCGGGCGGTACCCTAACAGACTCTGGGCCGGGCGGTACCGTAACAGACTCTGGACCGGGTGGTACTGTACCAGACTGTGGGCCGGGCGGTACCGTAACACACTGTGGGCCGGGTGGTACCGTACCTCCTGGACGAACAGACTCTGGGCCTGCTGCTCGGCGCCCTGGGGCACCGTGGGGTGCACCGTCCTGCCATGGCGCCGTAACGTCGATATCTGCGGGAGGAAACGACAGTTAATGCGCAGTTCAAAGAGCAGACCATGCAAAGAGAGGGCAGCAATAACATCCACAGACTACGACTCACGGGCGATATCTTTGGCCAAACAAATGGCCAAAAATGTGGAAGTCATCTTTCAAAAACCTTTGAGTTATGATTCTTCCCAGCGCTACGGTAACAGGCCACAGCTGGACAGGGCGGCCAGGAGTTGCTCTAGTAAATATTGTTCCATTCTTCTGTGAGGGTTGAAAGGGAAGCGATGTGTGGGGAGGACAGATCCTCCTCTTCTCGTGATGCTAAGCTCCTGGTCCCAAAGCAGGACCACACTTTATGGGACCGGACAAGACCCCATAGGACAGGACCAGGCTCTATAGGACAGGACCAGACCTTATCTGACAGGACCAGGCTCTATAGGACAGGACCAGGCTCTATAGGACAGGGCCAGACCTTATGTGGCAGTACCACACCCCATAGGACAGGACCAGGCTCTATAGGACAGGACCAGGCTCTATAGGACAGGACCAGGCTCTATAGGACAGGACCAGACCTTATGTGACAGGACCAGACCTTATCTGACAGGACCAGACTCTATAGGACAGGACCAGACCTTATGTGACAGGACCACACCCCATAGGACAGGACCAGGCTCTTTAGGACAGGACCAGACCTTATCCGACAGGACCAGGCTCTATAGGACAGGACCAGGCTCTATAGGACAGGACCAGGGTCTATAGGACAGGACCACAGCCTTCTGAAGAGGACCACACCCTTTTGGACCGGGCCACAGCCTGTGAGACGGGACCACACTACATAAGCTGCACAGGCTCTCGTCAGCACTGGCTTCAGTAAATCTCTGTGGTGACGTAACAGTGCTATTATTGACTAGCAAACTAGCAAATAAGTATGATCTTACATGAACATGGTACTATGCTATGACATAACATGTCCAGTTTTGGTTGATTGTGATCGTTAGAAGCCTGTTGGAAGGAAGTTCACAGTCCTCCACCAGAGCCTCATCAGTCTTCTGCGTTTGCCCCGCTACAGATTAACATTCCATCAGGAAAAGAAAAACCTCAAGCTGATGCTTTTTTGAAGCAAAAATAAAACTACTTTTAAGAAAAGAAAACAGAACATAAATAGTCCCTCAAAGACCACAGGGGGGGAAAGGAAAACGTTCACAGAAACCGATTGCCGCAGAAAGAAAAGCAAACGATAACAAACCACAAGCCGCCCGACGCACATCCTTCTGAAAACACCTCAGGAAGAATCTGCTCCGCCGGCAGACGTGATCCGGGCTACTGTAGAACCTGCACTCCAGCGAGGTGCCTGGCCCGGCCCAACGGTGCCAGAAGGTAGCAGAGTACCTCGAGAGAGAGCGCTGAATCCTGAAGGGTCTTTCTGAGGCACTCTGTGATTAGCGCCGCTTCTAAAATAATGTTTTTTAAGAGCAGGGCTTATGATGCTCTCTGCCCCGATGACTCATTTTGCAAACAATTACCCGGGAACAGAAGAGGGAGCGCGGACTACAAAGTGATTGTTTGTCAAGCTTATCGCCGTATTTATTTTTATCCAAAAAAGAAAAAGTAATGGAAGCTCATTTCATCTCGGTGAGGGCTTAGTGGCCGTCTAAATGAACCCATAAATAAACACCATTATGGCCATAACACCAGCTTGAGACATACTTTTCATCTCTATCTCTCTCCATGACCTTTTAAGCTGCCGAGCAGCAGACTGCTGGGTTGTGTCAGCTGAGACAAACACATCGCAGAGATTGTTCTATCTAACCCTGAGGTCTGATCCTTGCTATTGTCTGGGTGCTCGGGACTCCAGCTGGGTGTACGGTCATCCATCATCTGAGCAGGAGAACAAACAGCGGAGGTAGAGGAAGAAGAGGGAAGGGGAGTTGGGTGAGGAAGAGCTGCGACCTTGGTAGTGTTTAACTGGGCTGGGAGTCACTGAGGAGCAGCAGGTCTCTCCGGTCACCCATGGGGATGTGCGGCTGGTTGGAGTCATTTCTCACTGCCTCGTCTCACAAGTCAGACTTTGGGTGAATGTTGAATGTGTTTCACTTTCATATATAATTGTTTCAATCAATCATGCTGCTGGAGGCGGGATCTGCAAGTGCGTAATTGGTTCACGGCGAACACAAACTTTGCCAGGACCAGTAAACTTTTCCCGGTGTGAGGACAAGCTAAAACATCCTGTTGGGACCGACGTGCTTAAAGAGAGCGTCTGGAAAGGTTTTCTGTCAACGCTTTGTAGACTCACTGCACAAAGCCACTAAAATCCTCTTCAGGAAACCTCATCCACTCCCCTGAATGAGCTTCTCTTTGGGAGAACATCTCTGTATCAAAACAGGAAACAAGGCGTAACCCCGCCCCTTGCAGTTTCTGGTTTCCTGCCCAGGCTGGGCCGGTGGCATCTCCCCCAGAATGTCTGCTATGACAGAGTAGGACTGCTGGATCCCAGATTTCTTACTGATCAATAAATGATTGCTCAATAAAACCTTTGATATCTGATTCTACATTCTGGGCTCAAACAGTTGAGCTCTCTCATGTACGTCTCTGGACAACACTGGCGCGGTGAAGTGAACCCTCTCAAGCAACACATATATATTACAGATGCCAACTGTGTAGAAGGAGAACGTCAAGTTCGTTCCACTTACTGAATGACGTCTCGGATATCACTGATTGATATTCTGCACGTCCAGTAAGCCCTGCTTTCAAAACCCAGCAAACCCCGAAGTGAGTCTAACTCAGGAAGATGAAGTGAGTCTAACTGAGGAAGAGGGAGTGAGTCTAACTCTGGAAGAGAAAGTGAGTCTAACTCAGGAAAAGGAAATGTGTATGACTCTAAAGAGGAAGTGAGTCCAACTCAGGAAGAGTAAGAAAGTCTAACTCATGAAGAGGAAGTGGGTCTAACGCAGGAAGAGGAAACGTTTAAGGATTCTAAATGGTTAGGTGGATGGCATGCTGGTCTGTCTGGTGCGAGAGCCCCGGAGTACTGATCCAGTTGGCAGCCAGTGGAGGGAGTCTGGCCGGTTCTTCTCAGTGGTTCCCGACACTTCCCCCCCAGAAGAGCTGAAGAGATATGAGGGTGGAGAACCACACACACACACACACACACACACACACACACACACACACACGGTCTCCTGTGCTCAGTTCTTCCATGATCAGAACCAGATGAGGTTGAGGTAAACACTGGGCTCTCAGGTATTTTTCCGCCAACGGCTCCAGCACCATTCCTCCAGTCCAAAACATTATTGGACTGAAAAATGACCAACCCAATCAGCAGCCGTTTGTCGATCGGTCGCTCGGAGAACCGGGGGTAAGACACCAAAAAGTGGTCTTAAGGTTCCGAAGGTACTGCCAGCGCATGTCCGCGTGTGACAGAGCACAGGGAGCCTTCTGGCCCACCGTACGAGAGGCCTGGACGCGGCTGGGCTCCAAGCGTGCTGAGAACTCAGAACAAGAGCTCAGAGCGAGGCCCTCAACAGATGTTATGCTCACTCAGCACTTTGTCTCTTCTTCTGGGTCATTCCCCCCCCCCCGGTCCGTCTCAGGGGTCTCAGTCTCAGTCACCTGTTGTTGGTGTCGGCCCCCCTGACAACGCAGCACTTGTGTGCAGGGATGGCATGTCTCACACACACACACACACACACACACACACACACACACACACACACACACACACACACACACAAACACACATGCACACACACACACACACATACAGACCAACATGCACACACACACACACACCAATAACACACACACACAAACACAGACCAACATGCACACACATACACACACACTCCAATAACACACACACAAACACCCACACGGACCAACATGCACACACATACACTCCAATAACACAGACACACACCAATAACACACACAAACATACACACACACAGACCAACATGCACACACATTAATCTCACACACACATACACCAACGCACGCACACACACACACACACACACACACACACACACACACACACACACACACACACACACACACACACACAAACACACATGCACACACACACACACACATACAGACCAACATGCACACACACACACACACCAATAACACACACACACAAACACAGACCAACATGCACACACATACACACACACTCCAATAACACACACACAAACACCCACACGGACCAACATGCACACACATACACTCCAATAACACAGACACACACCAATAACACACACAAACATACACACACACAGACCAACATGCACACACATTAATCTCACACACACATACACCAACGCACACACACACACACACACACACACACACACACACACACACACACACACACACACACACACACACACACACCACACACACACACACACACCACACACCACACACACACACGGCAGTAGGATATAAAAGCAGCGTGGTCATGGCCTCCCTCTCGTTAGGGCCGACAGCTGATGGGTCACAGAGCGCGGCGGCTCTCCTGACGTTTGGAGGAGCCTTCATCCAGCCAGGCCGAGCCCCCCGATCAGGTCCAGAGTATCCTGTTATTGGGAGGTGGTGGTCGACATTGTTCTTCTTTTTATCATGCTCTCTGTCGGTCTTATTGCTGCCCTGTACTGCTGCTGTGACACCCACACCTCCTGGATGGGATTCAGAAATAACCCATATTTCATATCATATTTCATTCCATCTCTTCTCTCGATTTGCACGTTTAATTCTCCCACATTCACCTCAGATCTCATTTCAGAGTCTTCAACATACAGCAGAGGAGAAACACAGAGGCAGACAGACAGACAGACAGACAGACAGACAGACAGACAGACAGACAGAAAGAAAGAGAGACACACCCAGACAGAGGGAGAGAGAGAGAAAGGGAGACAAAGAGAGAGAGAGAGAGAGAGAGAGAGAGAGAGAGAGAGAGAGAGAGAGAGAGAGAGAGAGAGAGAGAGAGAGAGAGAGAGAGAGAGAGAGAGACAGACAGACAGAGAGACAGAGGCAGAGACAGAGAGAGGGAGATTGGGAATTATGGGATGTCGCTGGAGACCAAAGTGGAATAAAAGGAAGCCAAGCTTTATATTCATATTCTAACTGCACAGTAAGACAGCTTTTGTCATGAAGTTGGTCATGAGACGAGTGAATGTGTTTCATCCATCGCCTCTCAAACCATCGCTCCCTTCAGACATAAAGAGAGATGTTTAAGTCATCAAGTGAAACCCCCAGAGCCACGACACACAAGCCCTCCACCAATAACGTGTGTGTGTGTGTGAATCTGCCCTGGCCGGTGTGACAATGACACAGGATTTTGGTCTTCGGGAAATAAAGATCAGTGCGTCCTTTCCATTCACTCTGTGTTTTTTCTTTTGAGGGACCTTCCAAACATCCTGTAGTGGCCAGTCCGCCGGCCAGCTTTCCAGCGTGAGTTTCCAGTCCCCGGGGACGTATCGATGGAACTTTTCAGAGCGGCTGTACGTCCTGTCACAACACGGGGGGTGGGGGGGGGGGACAGCCAGCCAATCACAGACCTCGGAGGCCGTTCCACCACAAGGTGGGTAAACAAAAGGAAACCCCTGAGCTACGCCCAGCATCATGGGCTCGGCCCGGGGAAACAGAGAAGGTTGGAGAAGGTTGGGATGAATGCAACAAAGGACTACAGCAGCACGCCAGGGGGCGGAGCCTGAGTGGCGGGGGTGAGGTCATGCGTTGCAGCCCACAGGGCCTTGTAAGGGTACAGCGCAGGCTCTCGCCGTTCGGTCAGATACCAGCGTGGAGATAAAGAGCTTTGATGGGTTTGAACAGCGTTTGATGTGCTGTCTGTAAGCCCTTATAGCGCCGGGGCAGTAAAGCTCTCCTTGTTAAACATGCCGTGTGGGACTCAGTGGAAATCACCGGTCTGAGGATCACCATTCACTACGGCACCAGAACAAACGTATGTATTATGACCATAGAATTAACATCCCGCAACGTCCACAACAAAGCAGCTTAAGTTAAATGAATGGGTGAGTCAGCTGACAAGTGGATAAAATTGCAATCAAACTGAAAAAAGGGGCATAATAATAAAACATATATTAGTTATTTAACTGTATGTGCTATTCTACGTGACTACAAATAGGAAATCAATCAAAGGTGAGTTAGTGGTGATGGGCTGGTGGTAGCAGTGGTGGTGGTGGTGGTGGTGGTGATACTGGTGGTGGTGTTACTGGTGATGGTGGTGTTACTGATGGTGGTTGTAGCAGTGGTGGTGGTCTTACTGGTGGTGGTTGTAGCAGTGGTGGTGGTCTTACTGGTGGTGTTAGTGGTGGTGGTGTTACTGGTGGTCTTACAGGTGGTGTAAGTGGTGGTGGTGTTACTGGTGATGTTACTGGTGGTGTTACTGGTGATGTTACTGGTGCTGTAGTGGTGGTAGTGTTACTGGTGGTGTTACTGGTGATGTTACTGGGGTGGTGTAAGTGGTGGTGTAAGTGGTGGTGGTGTTGCTCACCTGGAAGTCTTCCAGTGGAAACTGCAGCATGTCTCGGAGGACATCGCTGAGTATCTGGGTCTTCCTCTGCACCAACACGTTCTCATAGTCCAGCGGCTCGATCACCTTGGGCTTCACCTGGAACACACGCAGAAGAAGACCCCGTTACCATGACGCCCGCTGTGCCGCGCGGCTCCGGAGCGGCCGGTCCAGGCGACACGCATCCTGACCAGCGACAGACAAAGTAAAAGTCGAGGCGATGCAAAGTGTGCCGTGGCACGGCGTTCAGGGGGAGCACGCCACGGAAACACACCCCAGATGTGAGCTCTGTATCGACCGCAGGACCCCCACACACAGGAGGGGGATCATCTCTCTTAGGGGGCTCCCCATAGGACAACCAGAGGACCAGCTCATTATGGTACAATGTGCCCCACGATGAACTGATCGACTTCAATACACAACTACAACTTCAATATGAGACATGTTTCCCACTGCACTCGTACTTTTATCATCACTGTTATTAATTTTGATGGTGAATTGTTGTTTTGTTTACTTAATATTCTGAGTGTATTACACGACTCCCCACTGTAAAGCAACGGACTTTAGTTTTGCGAAAAACGTTTCGTGACTAAATATGTCTTGAGGTGGCCTTGATCGTTCCAACAGACCGTAGGCCCTGTGAGGAGGGGGAGGCGATCTGGGGGGCAGGGGGGGGGGGGGGGGGAGCCTACGGTAGAGGAGGAGGAGTTGGTCTGGGGGGTGGGGGGGGGAGCCTACGGTAGAGGAGGGGGAGGCGGTCCGGGGGGCGGGGGGGGAGCCTACGGTAGAGGGGGAGGCAGGCGGTCTGGGGGGCGGGGGGGGGGGGGGGGCTACGGTAGAGGAGGGGGAGGCGGTCCAGGGCGGGGGGGGGGAGCCTACGGTAGAGGGGGAGGAGGTGATCTGGGGCGAGGGGGGGGAGCCTACAGTAGAGGGGGAGGCAGGCGGTCCGGGGCGGGGGGGGGGGGCTGCAGGGCTGCAGCTCTTGCGTGCCGACACATGCTACGTGTTAACCGCACCATGACAGCCCAGGAGGAGTCCCTGTGAGAAGGCTCTGAGTGGGAGGAACCTAATGAGGTCATCTCCTGTGACAGCCAGCATGTATCACGTCTCTTTACACAGCGCAGCAACCAAAACACGGCTGCTCCCCTCGCCTTCCCCCCTGGGCCGACAAGGAAAATACACAAGGACCTGCACTCAGACACATACGCGGGCGGATAATCTGTGTTGGGATTATTTTCCAAAACAATAACGTTCCTGGTGGTTCTTTGGGTTGAAATATGCTTGGATAGACGTATAGATTATAGTTATAGATATAGATATCGTTTCTGCTTCAATCCGTGTGCTATTAAACATGACAACCCACGTGCTGTATGGGATAAAACATCCCATCATAAATACATCCATGATGCAGCATCTGTGTGATTGACTGGGCAGGAAACCAGCGGAGCAGGCTCTGCGTTCTAATCCCTGGCCCCAGCTGTTGCTCCCTCACTACATGGCCATGAGAGTATCATATGTAACGCCATTAGATATTGTCTGTTCATAATCACCGCAGGTCATTAAAACACTGTAGTACAGCCTGTGTGTGTGTGTGTGTGTGTGTGTGTGTGTGTGTGTGCGTGTGCGTGTGCGTCTGTCTGTGTGTGTGTGTGATGACGGTAGGGCATAGAGAGGATGGGACGCATTGCAGTCAGACACCAGAGACCCGAGACCCCAGACCCCAGACCCAGAGCCCAGCCCAGACCCCAGAGCCCAGACCCAGAGCCCAGAGCCCAAAACCCAGCCCAGACCCCAGAGCCGGGACCCCAGAGCTCAGACCCAAAGCCCAGACGCAGACCCCAGAGCCCAGAAGCAGACCCAGAGCATCAGCGTGTTCCTGTGCATGGCTGCACGTCGCCCCAACACATCTGGCTCTGATAAGGCCTGACGTCAGAGCGGGGGGCCTTGGAGACTGACCCTGGGTTGAGAATGCGTTGCTAAGCAGCTCTGGTGAATAACAAGGCACCTGACGCTGTATAGGATGACAGGGCTGTGGGCCGGACTGCCTGGGCTCCACAGACCCAGATGGGGCAGAGAGGAGAGAGAGGGACACAGACTCTCAATCACATGGCCGTTTAGAGTCATGGAAGGCCATTTGGAGATTTATTAATTTAATTATTAATTTAGACAAATATATGTTGCTATGATATCACAGTCCTACATCAGCCACCGATATCAGCTTTTGCTATTGGCAGAGACTGATCAGGCTGGTCAGGAAGTCAAAAAAATGTTCTAAAATAAATTGCCTACCCCAGCTTTAATATACCACTGTAGAGATAGCTAACTAATCAAGGTATCTTCTGAATCCAAATGTATCATATGTCAAATAAAATAGTAGAAAATGAAGTGAGACTTAGTTTTGTGTTTCTGTACGATGAAAGGCATGGTGTTAGAGCCAGAGACAACTGATACAGCCACAAGGCCAGGTGACTCATGATAATGAAAGACTTCTGGAGGATAAAAGCCCAGACCGATAAGGCATTCATGTGACTGTATGTTTACGTGGACGGCCGTGTGTGTGTGTGTGTGTGTGTGTGTGTGTGTGTGTGTGTGTATGTGTGTGTGTATGTGTGTATGTGTGTGTGTGATCATGTGACACACGGCCAGTTCACAGTACATAATGAACATCTTGTAAACCAAAGCCTCTGCACACACCACAACACAGGGTTGTCTGGGCGTTGTCTACCTGAAACCACCGCAGCACCCAGTGCACCCAGTGCTGTTCCCAGTGCTGTTCCCATTGTGACAGCTCAGCACGGGTGAGGCGATGGAGAGCTGGGGGGGGGGGGGGGGCGGGATTCCCCCAATTTGAGGGAGACTGTTTGAGGGTCACTCGTGGGAGAGGTCAGAGGTCAGGGGCATTATTAACATCCCAGCAGCGGGGGGATGCCTGGGCCAGAGGGCCGGTGGGAACGTCCATCAGGCCACGCAATCGTGAAGCTTAATCAGGAGGAGCCAAAGGTCATGTACCTTCAGAGGAGGGCATACCTCATGTGGAAAATACGTCTCGCGAGGCCGTCAGAACAAAGTGACGTGATGGGAGAAGGCGAAGGTGCACCTCACCAAACCTCTTTTAAGGCACCGCTGGCTCCTGCAACATTTTGTAACTTGATCTCCGCAGACGGCGGCCAACAATGTGTGTGATTGGTTTGGAAAGTCGAACAAGTTGGTCTGCAAAAGGAACCCGTCTGCCAGCTGGAATCAAAGCCACTTCTTTTGAAGGGCGACTGAAGCAGAACAGCTCGGTCTGCCCGCACACACAGGTAACCTCCAGCGGACGTCGGCAGGGCATTCCTTCATATCACAATGAAGAGGAACAACACATCCCAAATCTGGATCTGGATAATAGAAGTAATTGGCGTCTATTGTTTGGATAGGCTTCCTCTTCTCAGCATGGATTCCTGAGCCCACCTCCTCCCCAACCCCCATTCTGCTGACTATAATTAGATGTGTTGTCTCCCTTCTTCACCTCCAGCAATTCACATCAGCCGGGCACTCCTCCACATGTTTACGTCAGCCGGTGGAAGGAGACAAACACCGAGTGCACACACACTAAATATCCCCTCACATGCATTTCAGTGACACCCCCCGCTACACCGCAGTGCTGATCTCAGGCAAACTCAAACCATCAGCCGTGCACAAAATTCCACACAGATAAACACACATTTCTGCAATGTGTCCCCATTCAACCACAACCCTAAAAACAGACCCAGAATCCTCCTTGCAAGCATCCACTCAATATGTGTCAGCCGCGGCAGGCCAAACAGAGGAAGAGTTGCAGTGAGTTTTTTCCATTTCTTCTGGACAAAGTGTACATCATCACTCTGGCCTCACTCTGGCCTGAAGACAACAGCACTGAGAAATGTATGTGGTCATCCACAACCTAGATAGCGCTACAGCAACCCAAGCACTGGACACCGTCCAGCCACAACAACACAACTCCCCAGTCTTTACAGGTGACTTTTGAGCCAAACTAAATCTTTTACATGATGTTAAATTTTGCCCTCATAAACTCCACAGTAAACGGTTTACGGTAACCTTGTTCTGTAACATGATAAGATTGTTACACTTTTCTTTAAAAGCAGCGGGCGGGGGGGGAAAAAGGAAAGATTTCAGTGTTAAAATGACATCCTGACGTGAAACGAACCCACAAAGAAGTTTCTACAGGAAACCACCTGCAGCACTTCATGACAACAGCTCAGCTCTAACACACAAGATATTTCACCATCAGCCTCCGCCTCTCCACCAACCTCTCTCCGGCAGGCAATTTAAAAAACCTATTTCAGGGAAGGAGCCAAACCCAAAATGTACGAGTAACCCAAAAGACAGGATGTGCTCCCGGATGTGCTCCCGGAGGTGTACAGGAGGACCCCCCCCGGGGGGCTCTGACTCACCGGCACCTGAGGCACGGGCGCCGCCTCCGCCTCGGACGAGGCCAGGCTGTGGTACTGCTGCGGAGACTCAATGACCAGCTCCTTCTTGGAGGCCTTGCTCGCCCGTCCCTGCATGGTCAACAGCTGGTGGTGAGAAGACCCTCCGCGCAAACACTGCTCAGTCCCAGGCACGGGCCGGCGGTCCGCAGCATATCAGGTGGAGACCAGTCGTGTGTGTGTGTGTGTGTGTTGGAGTCATGGAAGATCGTCTCCCCTCACACACACAGAGAGAGAGAGAGAGAGAAAGAGCCGACAACCTCTCCTCCTGAGAGTCTGCTGTCTTTGGGAGGCAGGGAGCGTCCTGAACTCACACCCCTGCTAGCCGGAGAGACAAGCACCTCCCCCCCGTCTCCAGCGCTGGGGGAGTGACACACCGGGTGCACACACACACGCACACACACACGCACACATGCGCACACGAGCGCACACACACACACACACACACACACACACACTGTGCGCACGCACACACACACAGGCACACACACGCTAAAGACATCTGATCCTATGCCATCAACCTGTACTAGGACACGCAGGCCGGACAAAAGGCAGAACAAAAGACACACATTCCTCGAGTGTTAGCCTGACCAGGAGCGGCCCACGGCTCGGCTGGACAGCTGCAGCACAAGTTGGCCTCCACTCCCCGATCACATGGATACAATTAACAACACGTAAAAATCTTGGCGCACGTGCACCACTTGGATGGCTTTGGGTCTGTGTGGCTGCGCTCCTCAACACGAGGCCGTACACGCGGGGGGGGGGGGGGGGGGGGGGGGGGACAGCGGGCTGCGGTGGACAGCGGTCTCCGAGGCCCTGACTCCGAGGTCCCCGGGCCATGACTCAACATGGTGCAAGCACAACAGCTCTGACTCGGCCCGATGCGGTCTGCGGCCGGCCGGTGTGGCAAACGCTGTTTTAAAACCTGCTTCCCGTGAACACTGGGGACCCGTGTACCGTACCCTGCTGTACCCCGTTCTGAGTTTTGACCCCCCCCCCCCCCCCCCCTCCACTCACGAGGCCGTGTCTTTATCCCCTTGTTCTTCACACACTCTGCCAGGTCCTCACTGCCCACCGTAGTGGCGGGGGTCTGATGCGATACGTAGCGAATAGCAGAGGTACTAAGAACAGGGCGGAGGTGGGCCTGTCTTCTCTCTCTCTCTCTCTGGTTGTTGATCCATCTGCTCCGGGGGAATTCCTGTGTTACGCGGCCGCGGCCCCCCCCCCCCCCCCCCCCTCGGGGCCCCGGGGCCACGGGGAGCCGGAGTCTCACAGCAGGGAGCGTGTTGTCTTTTCACGCCCGGGGTCAGAGTTGAACACAGAGAGACACGGGGGTGTTCCACACAGCTGCTCCCCTCCCACTGTATCTCACACACACGCAGACACACAAACGCGCGCGCGCACACACACACACACACACACACACACACACACACACACACACACACAGACACAGACACACACACACACACACACACACACACACTCTGCCCCCAACATTCTCAGGAGACCCCCTGTGCAGCAGCTTACTGTACATGGACACATGATGATTCAATTCATGTAATTAATGTACATTAGAATTCTTGCTTCCTAAAAAGGCAGATTTGTGCTGTCTGGAGTGATCACACCCACACAGCGGTGCGTTGACAGGCTAAAGACCTGACAGAATACCCGGTGACTGCAGTGCCAGCCTGGGCATGCTGCCCCAGGCTGCAGGCTGAGTGTGTATCTAGGGTCCGCGGGTTGTCACCGCCTGCTTATCTGAGGTCCGATCTCCAGCCTTCGGCGGGAACACAGTGGTACCGTCACAGCCCGGCCCCTCCCACCACTCCAGAGCCACGAGCCCAGAGCCAACTTCCTCACAGCTCTGAGGAGCACACATACTTGTTTACTTTTGTCATCCCATTCCAATCAATGAGATTTATGGTGTGGTCAAATACTATTGTATTGCTTCACAGACACACGCACACACGCACGCACGCGCGCGCACACACACACACGCACACACACACACACAATGGTATACGCTCAACCACCACACACACTCATAACCACGCAGACTCCCATACAGACTCATTCATCACATTCGTACAATCAATCACGAAACAGACTCATGACGAATCAGCAACTGTTGCACAAAACCTTCATATTGTGGAATATTCTTTGCTGAACGTGGAGTCTCACTAAGGGGGAAACCGTGCAAGCCAGTCCTGAAAGCGCAGCGGGGGTTAACTGCTGGACAGAATATGTAATTAGCTGTCACAGTGGGAGCAATGGCACATTACCATAGCTGGGATGGGCGACTTTGACCACTCTGTGCTAATGTGTTTACACAGAGAGAGGGAGAGCTCGCTTCTATTGGGTATTCAGTAAAAAATGGAATCGGTATTCAGTAATCTGTATTCAGTAAAAATGTAAATGTAATCTGTGTTCGGTAAAAATGTAAATGTAATCTGTGTTCGGTAAAAATGTAAATGTAATCTGTGTTCAGTAGAAGTGCACATCCTGCCTGATGTTTCCCTTCACTCCTGAGTCATTAAGATGGTCAGCCTACCCTGTGAAATAGCTCACTTTATGGACCACAGACCACCCAGATGTCCTCTCGCCTCCCCTACCAGAAGAACATCGGTCCACACGGGTAGAGGACAGAGGGACCAGATTAAATGTGACAGATGTGAATTGATTGAATTGGCCTCTCTTCTCAACAGCCATTTCCGTAATGTCTTCAGATACTGTTACTCGATTACAACCCTGCACACAAACAAGGGCTTATGAAGTTATTACCATGAAGATCCATCCACAGAACGTGGCGGGGAAACAAAAAGACACGCATGCACACATGCACGTACGCTCAGACACACACACACACACACACACACACACACACACACACACACACACACACACACACACACACACACACACCACACACACACACACACACACACACACACACACACACACACACACACACACACACACACACACACACACACACGTGTCTAAAACATCCCATACAACCCCCCCAGCGACACAGCCCTCCCAGTCTCCCAGAGCTACCACGGGCCGGCCCGTTACGTAACAAAGGCTTGAGGCAATCAAGCGGACCTTCCCAGCGCGGTCCAGCGGGAAGCAGGGAGTCGCCACGCCAGGAATGTAACAAAAACACAGCAGCCTCCATCCTCTCTGCACCGCCGGCAACCAGCACCACCCGCTCCCCTCTCCCCGGGAAGCTGCCCCCACCCTGCGGGCGGATGCTGAGGGGCTCTCATCAGAGGGGTGGTGGTGGGTGGGTGGTGGTGGTGGTGGTGTTGGGTGGTGGTGGTGGTGGTGTTGAGATGGGTTCCGGGGTTAATCAGGCGAGCTTGTCACACCGCGGAGAGGGAGAGTGGGAGAGCACCATGTTGCTGTCGTCAGCAGCACAACGACTGAGCTTTTAGGGTTGGCGACGCCCTCTGCAGGGGGTCTGATCGTGGCCAAGGATGGCCAAAAGGCACTGGGTTCGATCCCCAATGTCCACAACATGCATGCAGAAGCCCATGCCGGCTGGTTAGCCTGTGTCTGAAGTCACCGCAACTCACTTTGGATAAAGTTGGTTTCATGCACCAATAGACACCTCACACACCATAACTACAAACTAGTTAGAACCATGAGTTTGAATGACTACAGCATTTACCAGCACCTGCTGTTAATGTGCAAAAACCATTTTCAACCATTTGTTCTGGCTACAATGTGGATGAAGGCCACGCCAGGACATTCATCCATGCGGACCCTTCAGGAAGCGGCAGTAGAGGGCGGCAGTAGCTCAGTGGGTAGAGCGGGTGGACAGAGCGGGTCGTCCACTCACTGTAGGGTCGGCGGTTCGATCCCCTTGATCCCCCTCCTCCTCCAACTGTCCACATGTTGAACCCCCACAAACATACTGATTGTAAGTCGCTTTAGACAAAAGTGTCTGCTAAATGCCCCCTCTATAAAGCCCTGGCTCGCCCTCGTCTGGCCGCGCGTCTCCACGGTGGAGCGTCCAGCCGCTCTGGCGCCCGTTCACCGCCGAGACGTTGGGGCTGACGATAACGACCTCCCGCTTCAATCAGTGAGCAGGAAGCCCGGGAGAACGGTCCGATGTTCTGCTGGTCTGGAGCCCACCTCAACCCTGGGCCAGACGCCTCCCGGAACAGGACCAGTCCATGAAGCAACAACAACAACAACAACAACAACAACAACAACGTTCTCTTGGTAAAGCAACGTGAAGTTTCGGAGCGGGTGATGTGGACGTCCCACTGCGCTCTGTGATATCACCATTAGATGTTATTAGTATTATTCAATAATGTGCTAATATGACGAGATAACGCGCCTGTCATCTTCAATAATGTCATTAAACACACTCGGCATATCTGGGCAGAACACTCGCTGTAATCGAACAATGCGTTCTCCTTGTAATTCGGTTACTTGGTGGAGAAGGAAAAGCAGGTTTTTGGCGAAGACTTAACCTAATAACGCGGCTGGACAGTGTGATGCCTCACAGGCCTGGTAAGGTATTCACTGAAGAGACTCCCCCTCGCCCGGGGACCGTGTAAACACCACTGACTCATTACAGGCCTCGTCAGGGTCACTACAGCCTGCCCCCCCCTTCTCCCAAAACATCATCTGATAAAAGCCTCTTTCATCATGCGGCCGGCCTGACGTCACCCCCCCCACCCCCCCCCCCCCCCCCCCCCCCCCCCCCCCTTCCGTCTGGAATCAGTCGGCTGATAACGGCACCGCGGAGGGCATTCCGCCTTCCGCGCCTAACTCCTCGGGACGTTTCTCGGAAAGTCTGTAACCAAGCGCAGCGGAGAGAGAGTGGCCCCGCCAAACGTTCTGCCCCACCAAACGTTCTTGCCCCTGCGGCGACGTGTCCCCGCGGAGTGGCGTCCCCGCGGAGTGGCGACCCCGCGGTTTGAGTTCCTCCCCCAGAGCGCGTGTTTACGGTGTGTCTGCCTGCAGTGCGGCGCCTGAGAGGTGAGCCTCCATAGCTTTAAGGGCATTAGAGGTTTAGAGTGACAGTGGAATCCACGCCATCGCCCGCCTGATGACTTACAAACGCAAACACACCAGATGTCCACCTCACACCCTCGCCTCTGTCCGTTACCATCCAGGAAACAACCCTCTGTGTGTGTGTGTGTGTGTGTGTGTGTGTGTGTGTGTGTGTGTGTGTGCGTTTGTGTGTATGTGTACATTGTGTCGTGCAGAGGGAGGGGGGGAGGGGGGGGGGTTGGAATGGGGGAGGGGTGGATGTGTACAGGCGAGTGCCCGCGTGACCTTTAACCTGATATCTTCTCTAAACCCCCTCCCCACACACCACACATACGGGCAGATAAAATAGCCAACAGGAATAAGCAGGGATTAAAAGGTCAGGAGTAATGGTCGCCTTCTTTCTGGAATGAACCCACCAGAGAATTAGAGAACGAGGTCACAATGAACACGCCGGACACACACAGGACTCCATCAGCCTCCTGGTGTAAGGCCGTGCGGTTCATCAACACTTTCTGTGTATCGAGACTTTCTGTACAATCGAGACGGCACCGTGTGTTTATAAGAGGCCAGTGGTCTGGACCACAAACCCCCCCCCCTGGCCACACCCTGGGTGAGGCTGAGGTGAGAGGGGTGAGAGAGAGAGAGGTTCATGCAGAGAGAGTTACTGGGTGACGGACGTCTCAAAGAGAGTCAGAGAGACGGCGCCCTTGACCTACACCCCCCCCCCCCCACTCAACGGCATGTTACACACCATCACGACCGGCGCCGTCTGAAGGGCCTCAGAGGAAGACACACATTCTGCACACACACACACACACACACACACCTCTGTCACACATACACATGAACGTCTCTCTCTCTCTCTCTCTCACGCAAACACAAATACACACACACATGCGCCCCCCCCCCCCACACACCCACAAACATATCTCAAATATCTCTCTCTCTCTCTCTCTCTCTCTCTCTCTCTCTCTCTCTCTCTCTCTCTCTCTCTCTCTCTCTCTCTCTCTCTCTCTCTCTCTCTCTCTCTCTCTCTCTCTCTCTCTCTCTCTCTCTCTCTCTCTCTCTCTCTCTCTCTCTCTCTCTCCTCTCTCTCTCTCTCTCTCACACACACTCACTCACACTCACACACACACACACACACACAAGAAGGGCGAGACAAGCTGGTACAGAGACAGGGGAGTCTTGCCAGGCCTGCTGATGAAGAGCTATGATTGATTTCCAGTAGACAACAAGCTTACTGCCTCCTCCGCCTCCACCCCCACGCCCACCAATCCCTCCCCCAGCCTCCCCCAGCCTCCCCCAGCCTCCCCCACCTCGGTGGACTTAAGCGTGACTGTACTTACTGTGGCATGCGGTGGCAGCCTGCAGGCCGGCTGCCCTACATTTCCCCCACTGTAGGCTATACAGTACACAGTACACAGTACACAGTACACATTACACAGTACACAGTACACAGTATACAGTATACATTACACAGTACACAGTACACAGTATACATTACACAGTACACATTACACAT
>JAXIVH010000010.1:2736897-2752392 GCA_036785325.1 Urophycis tenuis | reverse complement strand
GGGCAAAAGCGTCTACTAAATGCCCCATTACCCTTTAGAACCTCCACCCTACAGCCACCACTTGACCTACACCCTTTAGCCATCACATAACCTAGACTTAACCACCACTTAACCTACACTCTTCAGCCATCACATAACCTCCACCCTACAAACACCACTAAACCTCCACCCTTCAGCCATCACATAACCTAGACTTAACCTCCACCCTGCAAACACCACTTAACCTCCACCCTTCAGCCATCACATAACCTAGACTTAACCTCCACCCTGCAAACACCACTTAACCTCCACCCTTCAGCCATCACATAACCTAGACTTAACCTCCACCCTGCAAACACCACTTAACCTCCACCCTTCAGCCATCACATAACCTAGACTTAACCTCCACCCTGCAAACACCACTTAACCTCCACCCTTCAGCCATCACATAACCTAGACTTAACCTCCACCCTGCAAACACCACTTAACCTCCACCCTTCAGCCGTCACCATTGAAAGCAGAATGCGGCCGCCGTTGGGGCTAAGCCCAGTGGAATAGTACACCATTGAAACGTGGATTAACGTGGCAGCAGCGGTCCATTCATGGGCTTCCCTCTAAACATGAAGGTCGGCCATATGAGCGTGTCCTACACCACCACGCCCCCAGTCACACCATCGCAGACTCCTCGCCTCCCCACGGGAGCTTCTGAACCCACCGGAACACAGACACGCAGGCTCCCCACTCAGAAACGGGGTAACCCGACCGTTCCTCACCAACAACGTCATGAACACTGCGTTGTGTACAGAATTGTACCGTGCGAGAGCCACAGAAATGAGCCCAGACCACCGGTTCTGAAACACTGTGTTGTACCGGCGCTGCGGGGCTGCTAGTCTCTGAGCGTGAAGCCCACCGCCGAGACCCCCGGCTCTCCAGCCAGCGCTGCTCCTGCTGTTAATATTTCAGCAGCACTTGACATACTGAACTACATTTGATCGTACTGGTGGGGAGAGAGAGAGTCTGAGGGAGGAGAGAGAGAGAGAGAGAGAGTGGGAGAGTGCTGGGTTGAGAGTGAGAATGAGAGAGAGCGAGAGTGAAAGAGAAAGAGACAGAGGGTTAAGGTGAGCAAGCGAGGGAGAATGACTGTCTGTTGTGGACACATCCTGTCTCGCCCTTCTCCCACTCTTCTCCTCTGGTCCCCACAAGGCCTGTCCGGGTCTCTGGGACACCAACCCAAACCCAAACCCAAACCATGACCCTAAAACCTAACCCTGAACCACCTTAAACCTAACACCACATATATATTGTACGTGGGAACTCTGCACACGAGGGCACAAAAAGGTTGACAATCCATGCTCGGGATAGGGTTTAGGGTAAGGGTTAGGTTTTTGTTTTGTTTGGTTTTTATTCAGAGTTGTATTGTGTTGATCAGACCGTCTCCAGCGGTTGTGGAGTTAGGTAATCCTCCTCAATACAAACCGATTCTGACAATCAACTCAGCAGCCTGGAGTGAAATAAATGGTTTTGTATTATTCTTAAGCCATCAAACAAGAAACATGGAGAGGGACTGAGGGGCGAACACTGAGGTCTTTGTCTGGCTGCACGCCTCTCCTGTGTTTGTGGCGAGCGGTCGTCCTGTGATGATGAGTAAGGGACCAGAGGCTGAACTGATGCTGATTCATCACAACAACAACAACACTCTGTTTCTGGCTGCAATGCCCCCACATGTGGCACCTGAGGACCCCCCCACCCATACCAAACAAAGACCTGCCAAAGCGAGGCCTCATGTCTACTGAAGCATCCGGCGTTCAAAACATTTGTACAAAACCTGGGATGATGTTCTGTCCTATCTCACTAACTTAACAGACATAACCTGACAACAACAAGTAACTCAAACTGCAGCAGCAAAGTGTTCTAAAAGGTGCTTCTGTTGATGCTTAGAATGAAACATAGTACAGCCTAAGCCTACTTAGTGTTAGTGCCCAAGTTAAAAGTGGTGGTCTATGCTTACTTCCTTCTGACTTGTGAGTGGAAGATTTACAGCTTGCATATCGGGAGGAAAACGCAGGCCAGCCGGTGGAGCATCCTATAGAGCATTTTGCTGAGTACACCCTCTTCTTACCATCATCCAATCAGGAGGCCGGAAATGCCTAATATTGTGCGAGGTCCCCCAAGAGATTTGATTGGCTGCGGCTCCTAAGCCTTTATCCTGAACGCTGGCACAACAGGAACCGCAGCACACTGAAATGACTGCTAAGGTCTGCTTAATCTGCCCAAATGAGATGAGAGTGTGTGTGTGTGTGTGTGTGTGTGTGTGTGTGTGTGTGTGTGCGTGTGTCTGTGTGTTTGTATGAGTCTGTGTGCGTCTATGTCTGTGTGTACATGCACATGTGTGTGTGTGTGTGTGTGCGTGTGTGTGTGTTTGCATGAGTCTGTGTGTGTTTGCATGAGTCTGTGTGCGTCTATGTCTGTGTTTATATGCACATGTGTGTGTGTCTGTGCATGCATGTGTGTGTGTGAGCGTGTGCCGTACTCCACAGGCAGTGCAGGGTGTTCTAATGATGAATAATTCAGGCCAGATATTGGGCTGCTGAGTCATCTGCTGGGGCTGCGTTCCACTCTGCTGCCCTCCTCTGCTCCCTGCGTCCTCCTCTGCTCCCTACGTCCTCCTCTGCTCCCTACGTCCTCCTCTGCTCCCTACATCCTCCTCTGCTCCCTACATCCTCCTCTGCTCCCTGCGTCCTCCTCTGCTCCCTACGTCCTCCTCTGCTCCCTACGTCCTCCTCTGTTCCCTACATCCTCCTCTGCTCCCTCTGTCCTCCTCTACTCCCTCTCCACCCACCCCACCCGTACACATCACCTCATGAAGGCCTCACACCTTCAGGCCTCGTCCATCAGAATGCATCGAGGGCTTTTCTGTTGGCGATGCTCGGCCGTCTGGAGAGGACTCCAGAGGGCCGTAGCACCGCAAAGGCCTAAATCAACGTAAATATGCCGTGACCTCATACACTGTTACCGAGGTAACCTTTGTTTTGCCAAGTCCCGTATGAGAAACACCAGAGCCGGTTCAAACACAGTCTCCCCATCATGACACATCTTCTCAGGACTAATTACTGAACACTGTCCAGAAAAACATTACCACTCACATCATGACTGACCTTCCACTGCTCCAGAAATGTAGGTCATTGTGATGTGACGTTGAGATGGACCCTATCTGGCAGTGAGGAGTGACAGAGATCTCCACATTACTACCAGACACTGAGAGAGAAACAATGTCCGCAGAAGAACATGGGCATCTATTTCTGTTACTGTATCTTCTCATTAATTTACTGTCCATCATTCTGATGTAACAGGGAGACATTTTATATTCTTTGTCCATTTTCTGTATGTGACTGCTCCTCTCCCTCCTTCATGTCCTTCTCCCCACTTTAGATGTTTTTATTATGCTGAGTTAACGTTGTTTGAAAAGGTGCTATACAATTCACATTCACATGCTTCTTATCCTCTGCACTGTGTACTGGTGCGTTTGAGAAGAGGAGGCAGCCAGCGGACAGAGAGAGCGTCGATGTGATTCCCGGCGAACGCAAGGCCGTGCAGCACCACTGGAGCAATGGGAGGGGCATTGCGTGATCCATCACATATTCCTGTGTGCTGAAGCACAGCGCTGCGTTCATCCACGGAGGTGGGATTGTGTGAGCGGCCCGAACACAAACACGCCCGCAACACATTTCTCTGCTCGTTTCCACAGCTGGAGCAGCGCAGATAAGAGCCGGTCTTGAAGCATTGCTGAACTGAACTCACTGACTCACGGACCCTGACGGACTACTGACAGCAAATATTTAGTTCACCGGATCTGTTGTCTTCATGTCTTTCATCTCATAGAATAAAAACCTTCTAAATGTAGAGATCACCGTCTCCTCTCACCAGGTGTGCAAGATGAACAGTGACTAAGGCTGAGCAGTAGTCAGAAGGCACAGCCATGACAACACTTGAACTCTGATAACTTATAATCCCCATGATGCACCTCTGTTAACACTTGAACTCTTATAATTTATAATCCCCATGATGCACCTTAGTTAACACTTGAACTCTTATAACTTATAATCCCCATGATGCACCTCTGTTAGCACTTGACCTCTTATAACTTATAACTTATAACCCCCACCTCTGTTAGCACTGCTGCGACGCCACCAGAGGTCATAAAGAGCACTTTGAGATCCTCCGTATGAATCCAGCCGTGCAATCCAAATAACATCTGGTGTGCATGGGGCCATCGTCACGGGGCCCCCCCAATACCGGCCCCCAACACTGGGGACCCAAGTATTAAAGCATATCAAGCTGTTTCCAGCACAGTGGTGGCGAGAGAAGGCCTCATTAAAACATCAAAGCTCATCCTTCCTACACACTGGAGAGTAAGACGTCACACACACACACAATAGGACCTTAAATATCCCTGAATGGTGGCGGAGGAATAGGTGGGGTTGGGCGGGGGCTGGAGAGTCATCAGACAAGACCAACGAGCGGAGGTCAAGTCCACAGAGCGCCACATGTCCTGGCCTTAGCTTTATAGCTGTGAGGAAGTGTGTGTGTGTGTAGGTGTGTGTAGGTGTGCATGCATTCCTTTTATGTGCGTATGGTGTGTCTGTGTGCGTGTGTGTGTGTATGCATGCGTGCAACCGCGAGGCCACCGAGTAGTGGACGTTAGTGACATCACCCCCCCCCCCCCCCCCCCCCCCCCCCCCCCCCCAGGTCTCCAGAAGGGAAGAGGCCGTTTCCTGTTTCCTGCTGATGGGAGTGGGTAACACCCCCCACCACCATGCCCACTTTCCATCAAAGGAAAACAAACAGGCAGAACAGCAGCAGAGGGGGCGATTTTTCTCAGGTGCATGATGGGAACCTGGTGTCTGAGGTTCATGTTCACAGAGGGTGGGGGGGGGGGGGGTTCTTAAAAGGTAAATACAAGGCGTGGGAACCACGGCGGTCCTCCTTCTGAGGGATGAGCCGGCCACAGAGGCAGGAACGGCCTGGAATGTCCACACACTAAATGCTTCACATTTCTGGAAGACGATAGAATCTGTGAACAGGAGTGCAGGAGGTGGGCTACCAGAGCAGCTGGAATGCAGTGACCACCACCAGGGACAGAGAGCCAGCACCTCCCAGAGCCTTCGGGCGTCCTGTTTAGATGGCACCGCACAAACACAAGGGCCAGCATCCTCCTGCTTCTGGATGGGTTATTATGGGATGGTTTATTTATCCTAGATTACTATGACGCTCGGGGCCACAGCTTCCTTTGCTTTATAGTGCTGGCATAAACACATCCAGTAAGTGTAGACACACACACGCACACGCACCAACACACACACCATTCAAAATTACAAACAGTAGACAGTGTGCATCTAAATATCGTTTAGATTCTGGCTGGCTGGCTGCCTGGGTGTGTGTGTGTGTGTGTGTGTGTGTGTGTGTGTGCTTGTGTGTCTGTGTGCGTGTGTGCGTGCGTGTGTGTGCGTGTGAAAAAAAGTGAGATCACACACATTTAGTAATACTAATTACACACCTTTTGAAGCTGAAGAACACATTTGTGAACAATTGTTTTTTTTTTTCTAAAAGATTGCGAGAGTTCCAAAAGTCTATCGATCATTCACAGACTGACATGTCGATGACGTTATGAGCAACAATGTGGTAACAGTTAATTTGGTTAATTTCCTTTGTTGCGTTTCCTTTCCTTTGGACATTAGCGTGGAACAGACGTATGAGTTACAAGAATACCCACAGGGAAACTTGTAATAGTACAATAACAATAACAAACATCTCTTCATATCGCATTATCGCATTATTATGAATCCAGCAAAAAGAAGGGGCTCCGCCTGTGAAGGCCGTCAGTGCCCCCTACAGGTTACGGTGTGCACTACACTCCAATGCAACGTCAACAACGCAACCGCAATTCACTGTCGGCCTTGGCTTCCACATCACGTTCTTTACAAAACTCGGTATGTTGGCTACAGTGCGGGTACAGGCTTTTTGATCCTGCAGTAACAGTCCAGGTCCACCCTCACTGAGACGAGTGTGCAGCGCTTCCTTGACATTTCCATAAAAGTCTTTGTGGAAAACACAGTGCAGACCGTCACAGAGGCAGGGAGTGGAGAACTGACGTGTGAGTGGACCGTGCCAAACAGACATTTTCCGAGAGCTTCACAGATGGGATCGTAGAAGCTCTCACAGAGGCCAGGGGAGTCATTCCTCTCTTCTCACATTTTCTACATTCACATCACCTAAATGACACCCGACCACATTTCTCCCCCTTTGATAAGTGTAGCCTTCACAGCTCTGTGATTGACAGGCAAGTTGGATTCCCCGAACCCCGCCGAGAAGCGTTACTCTGATTGGTCAGAAATGAGCTGGGAGCAGCCGACAATCTAAATGGGCTCCAACAGATCCAGACGCCGAGTTCAACTCAGAGCAGATATTCCCACAGCGCGCTCGCTGATAGATAACAACACTCACATAACACCCCAAAACAACAAAAGTAAGTCACCGGGCAACATATCGTCATGGAAACTGCTACACCTGGCTGCTGGCCCAGGTCCGCCTCTCTGGGCTGATTCAGTGACAGGTAGGCAGCCACACTGCTCAGGTTGGGACACGCAATCCGACTGTAACAGCAGCACATCCAGAGACAAGTCCGCACCGGCTCCAGTGCTGGGCCACGCGAGGCAGAAGCACAGCGCACAGCGCGCACACACACACACACACACACACACACACACACACACACACACACACACACACACACACACACACACACACACACACACACACACACACACACACACACACACACACACGTCACAATCCTTAGTCACCAAACTACAACGTCAGCCTTTCGCCTTCAACAGTGGCTTTACTGGCACGGTTGGCCAGTTACAACAAATCTGTGATGGAACAGCATTTCATAAACTGTATGGTGTGGGGATTAAAACTAGTGCTGCCTCCAGAGTTGACACTACAGTAAGTCAAATTCTTGACTGAACAGGAACTTTGTACTTGTACTGATTAACATACTTTGGCTTATTATTAGCTCAAAGTAACATTTGTATTATGTTGTGCAGCAATAATGCATGGCTGGCAAAATATCCATATGTATTTCATCATGCTGTTAATAGAACGTCCACATTCTGTATTCATTTTCCTGTTTACATTTACATACTTTCAGATTATTCAGCAATACTAATTACATTGCAATTACATCACCATTACAATTAATACTCAACTTGCATCTGGTTGATCCTAGCCCCCAAAACAAACAAAAAAAGATATATTGTAAACAAACCTGGAGCGCAATCTCCATTTCATCTCTGCTTTATAATACTAATTAGTTTTAACGAGAGCAGGGGAATCCACCACCACAAGAGAATGAGCCAATCAGGGATTAGATCAGGTTGTCAGGCAGATGGTGACAGCCAAGAGCCCCGCAAACACCAGGAATCAGAAAAGCCAGTTAGACTGCGCGTATGCAAATGCTTGTGCTTCTGATAACAAGATCACTGGCTGTATTCCATTAAAGCCACACTCATGCACATGATTTCTCTCCCTCCCACAGGGCACTGGATATTATGGGAGGGGCGGTTAGCTAATTAGAGGGCAAACGGCGCTAATCAGAGAGTTTGAGTTGTAAGCGTGTGTGTGTGTGTGTGTGTGTGTGTGTGTGTGTGTGTGTGTGTGTGTGTGTGTCTGTGTGTGTGTGTGTGTGTGTGTCTGTGTGTGTGTGTGTGTGTGTGTGTGTGTCGTGGGGGGGGGGCTTAGCGCAGGGGCAGCAGGCTCATCTTTGGTAAGACAGTGGCTTCGGTGGCAGAGTCAACGAAGGTGAATGCAAAGCAGGCCTGGAGCCTCCCTACAGCTGGAGCCTCACAGGCTGCAGCTCGCCCAGAGCGCGTCACGTGACCCAACCCACCGCCGCTGGATCACGGTGACTCGGGGGGCGGGCGGTCGGGGAGGGGAGGGGGGACGCGATACGGGGCAGCGGGGGGGGGGGGGGTTGCGGAGTTTGGGGAGTTCCTCCGAGGATCAGCTAATCGTGGCTGATTTCCCCGACTCTATAATCACTGGAAATCCCCCCTGATCCACGCTCTCGCTGCGCTGTTGACGAGGAAGCGGAGCTCGCAGGGGGAGGAGCCGAGCGCCCGTCTGTCCACCTGTCCCGACACGGCGTGCTGAGCCGGGCCGCGCAGCACCCCGGGGAACCACCGCGATGAGGCAGAGATCCTCGTACTGACTAATGGGCTACGGCAAACACAGCACCTGACCGAGATAGAGCATATATGTAGGCCTACTGTAAAGGTAAAGGTAAAAGTCACTGAAGCCACTCACAATCAGTACATGTGTGGGGTTCGACATGTGGACAGTTGGAGGAGGAGGGGGATCAAGGGGATCGAACCGCCGACCCTACGGTTTGTGGACCACCTGCTCTAGGCTGGGTGTTACCTGCTGTGGATCATGTCTGCATATCCACGGTTGAAAATGACAGTTGGGCTGAGATTACGTTCGCTCCATGAGAGTTGCTCAAAAGGCGGAGGGAGTCTTTGTTCTGTGCATGCTGCTGGGCCTCGCTAGCAGTGGTCATGTGACACAGGAGCTTGAGGTGAGGTGAGGCAGACATCAGACATCACCAGACTGCTTGACAGACTACCAGATTACTTTAAGATCATTGGTAGAAACTGAGTGGATCTACAAATCTACTCCCATTACAATCACCACCACCACCACCCTCACCCCCACCCACCCCCACCACCACCACCACCACCCCCACCACCACCACCACCACCTCCCACAACCACCTCGGATGCTCCTCACCCTTCCTGCCAGTGGAAGCACATGTTATAGGATATCTCTCTCTTTTTCCCTCTCCCTCTCCCCCCCTCTCTCGCCCCTCCCCCCTCTCTCTCAAAACTCAAATGCGCACACACACACACACACACACACACACAGCAACATGTACTCACAAACAAACACTCGCTCGCTTGATCCACCGCTTTTTTTTTTAACATTGCGGTCAATCTGACAGCAGTGCACTAAAAAGCGTGTCATGAGAGAGCTATGCAAATACACAGAGAGCGCGGTGTGCCACGGGGAGGGTGAACAGGGAATAAATACCAAATCCTAACACATGCTTCAACAAGTTGGGAGGCAGTTATGTGGAACACACAGCGTGGGACAAACACAGAGGAAACATCAGGACGGCGAGCTCCTGACAAGACCTCCACTCCACTGGCTGCCTCAGCAGTCACGATGCTGGTGTTCAGGACACACTGAGCCAAACTAACGGCTGCTGATGTCTAGATGTTCAGACACCGAAACAGATCTTCATGGTATGTCAGATCATGGTCCATTGTCCATGAGGGCGCCGGAAGAAACCTTCTCATTCCTGCATTCCGGGCCAGCAGTCCGGGTCAGTAATTCCTACACCACTTAACATTCCTGGGGAGGTGTGCTCGGGAGCACCCCGGAAACCCGACGTCCAAACGTACCACGATGGAGCCGCCCCGAAGGTAGAGCAGGGACCTGCTGGGAGCGGTAGAACAGAAGCTCCTCATCTAACCTAACATCTAAAGCTAGATCGATCACAGCCACCTCGGTGTTATCCAAACGTGTTGAACTTCGTTGAGTGTCAGTGCCTGGCTCAAGAGGTAGAGCAGGACATCGCTGGTTCGATCCCCGGCTCCTCCGAGACGCACCATTTGTAAAGCATGTTGAGTGTCCACGGGTCAGTACCATGTAAATGCGGTCCACTTGCAGCAGTGGAGATATGGATCCACGGCCCAGATCAATAGGCCGCCGCTGGGGGTGGCAGGCTGTGCGGCAGGAGCACTATCCTGACATTATGTGAGGCCTGTGACTCCCAACGCTTTGTCTGTGAGAGATAAAGCGTACGCCGCGGCCCTGAAGAGGTTTGACGGAGGGGGTGTGTTGTCTCTGATGTGTGTGTGTGCGTGTGCGTGTGTGTGTGTGTCGGGGGGGGGACATCAGGCCCAGTGGTTAATCACACGGCTGTCACCGCCACGCGTGGCCGGGGACATAAACAGACCGCGGACACATGACTCCTCGCTAGATCCCCTCCAGAGGCTCCCCAGGGGGGGGGGGGGGGGGGGGGGGCAGTGTGTGCTGGGAGCCTGGAGGAGGAGGAGGAGGAGGAGGAAGAGGCCTCCGGGCCGGCAGCCACATGCCCCGCCCCCCCCCCCCCCCTCCCATAAACAGCAGAGGGCCGTGTCTTTATTTACCCGAGACGCTGTCACAGCAAAGCACTCTCTCGCCGACAAAATGCAAAGCCTCCTGGAAAACTAACCGGGAGCAAACACAACATGAGCAGAGCTCCAAGGAGACACACTGGGTCCTCCAGACCGGCAGGCAGGCAGGCAGACAAGTAGATCTATCTATGTATCTATGTGTCTATGTATCCAGACAGACAGACAGACAGACAGACAGGCAGGCAGGCAGGTAAGCAGGCAGGCAGGCAGGCAGGCAGGCAGACAGACAGGCAGGCAGACAGACAGACAGAAAGGCAGATAGACAGACAGACATGCAGGCAGACAGACAGGCAGGCAGTCAGACAGGCACACGGACAGACAGACGCATGGACAGACAGACAGACAGACAGACAGGCAGACCACTGCGGTGACTCTGTAGCGTTAGTCTCCTGCGTTGAGGCCCTCATGGGAGTGGGTTGTTGTAAAGACGAGTGGCGTCCCTCTCAGTGTCCCCACACGTCACAACACACGAGACGGAGCAGCGGGGGGGAAATGCTGATCAAACTCTGCGGTTCAGACAGAGCTCGGTTGTTGCTGCGCCGCGGACGTGGACAATGTGCTACTGTCCCCCCGGGAGAGACGGGAGGGGAAAACTGGGCCATTGTTGGCGTGGAGAACTTTGTATGCATTTCTTCTTGAATGGGCTACAACTCATGAACAGGCAGGTTCTAAGAGACAGGACTCCTTGTTCTCTCTCTCTCTCTCGAGGAGGATTTATTTGTAAAGGTATGAGAACAATACCTTTGAAGTTATAAGAAAAATACACAATGAGAAGAAACACCTTCTAAACTCATCATAACTCTAATAACCGACGGTCTCAGGCTCCGCCCCCAGAATTCAACTCAGCACAACTTCCATGAAAGGCTCTGGGTTCTGGGGTTCCTGAACCCAGAGCCAGCCTGGCCTACCTTATCCAAACAGCAGACCCCGCCCTGCAGGGTGGACCTTGCAGGCCTGGGAACAGCCCCCCTACAACAGGCTCTCTCCTCCTATCCTACCCCCTAACATCCTAAACTCCTACATCCTACCCTACTACCACCTTAGTCACCAACAACTCAACCCCTACCTTCCTACATTCCTACATCCTACGCTCCTACCTTCCTATCTCCTTACCCACCAACAACATACTCCCCCACCTCCTACTTCCTACCCCCTTCCTAGGCCTACAGTGTGTCTGAGGAATGCCAGCTATGTGGTTCTGCTCGGAGGAGAAGACATGACTGCCCTCAGGCCGGGACAGGTTAGAGACACACACTGACACATACACAAACACAAACTGACACCTGCACCAACACACACACAAGTGAACCAATGAACTAACACGTACACACACCCACTCACTCACACACACACGTGCACACAGTGGATAGGAGGTCCTGGATGCTACTTTATTAACATCACAGCAGGATGATAGTCCAGGGGTGCATTCCTGGTAGAACATGAATCACTGGGTGAACGTGACTTCAGGTGATGTTGTGGTGGAAACACACACACACACACACGTGCACACACGCACGCGCACACACACACGCACGCACGCACGCACGCACGCACGCACGCACGCACGCACGCACGCACACACACACACAGAACAGTGATCTCATCCAGATGCGTGATAACATCAATGTTATGATTTTGCTAACACAGGTTTGATAACAGTCCCGTTAGGACAGCAACACTCATAACTGGAATGCAGCTACGCTACGTAGCTCCCCACACACTCCTGAGTGACCCGGCTTACTCAACCTAGAACAAATAAACAGTACAAAAAAAAAACATTTCCTTTCCAAAGAATAACACGTCCATTGGCACCGGCTCTCGCTCGGCAACAGAAGAGGGAAAAAAAAAAAGAAAAAAAAGAAGAGTCCTGATCGCGTTCATTAATACATCAGATCCTGACGCGCTCCCTTCCCCCCACAGCTTACTATGACTCAGTGCAGCATCCAGGAAGCCCTTTGTATGGGGCTGCCGTCTCTAATCCGTCCAGTGTCCCAACACTTCCGCCAGGCCTGACCCCGGGCGGGCCGCCGGCCAGCGGGCCAGCGGGGAGGCGGGCTCAGCGGGGAGGCGGGCTCAGTGGGAGACGCACGCAGGCTGGGACCAGACGGAGCGGACCGGCCCGCCTGGAGCGGGGAGCGCCCGGTTGGTTTAGCTCTGTGGGGGTACTGGGACAGCAGCGCCATGGTGACCGGACACACGTCTCACCCCAGGGGGCCGGTGTCACAGTAGAGCAAGGTGCGGGTGGGGGGGGGGGGGGGGGGGGGGCATCCACTTATTTGTCATAACTGGGTGCCGTGAAAGAACCTTGGCAATGATGTTCTATATCCATTGCTTTCTTCACTCATTGATATCATAAAAAATAGAACAGAGAACAGAGGGGAAAGAAACAGAGAATACAACAGGAGCTGGTACAGTTACCACCCTGTTACCAGCCTGTTACCACTCAGTTACCATCCTGTTACCAGCCTGTTCCCACCCTGGTACCACTCTGTTCCCACCCTGTTACCAGCCTGTTCCCACCCTGTTACCAGCCTGTTCCCACCCTGTTACCAGCCTGTTCCCACTCTGTTCCCACCCTGTTACCAGCCTGTTACCACTCTGTTCCCACCCTGTTACCAGTCTGCTACCAGCCTGTTACCAGCCGAGTATCACCCTGTTACTAGCCTGTTACCACCACCCTCTTACCACTCTGTTCCCACCCTGAAACCACTAGCCTGGAACCACTCTGTTCCCACTCTGTTCCCACTGTGTGCCCACTAGAACACACTAATGGTCATCAGCAGGGAAGGAATTGGAAAGGGAAGTTGCTATAAACCAATTACAGGGGGACGAAAAGGAAAAATAAACCCTGGAGGCAAACACAACTGGGCTCAAATGGAACGTGTCACTCTGTGGTGTGGTGAGCCACTGGGCGGAGAGCGGCACAGTGTTCAGGACACGGCTGCTGCTGCGGCCTCACCGTGCGTTTCAGGGTTGTAATCCAATGAGCCGGATCCTCATGTGAGCGTGTGCCTGGTGGCGCCGGTTCTGACCTGGTGGCGAGGTTCTGGGGCTGACCGGCTCCCACCACTTCACCGATCCACCGGTTCGGGAACACCAAGCCCAGCCCAGCCCAGCCCAGCCCGGTCACCGTGGTGGTGGTGGGAGTGGGTCTGCTCTGTAGGCCTGCGAGGCTACTCTGGTGAAGGCGCTGTGGTGGTCATGTGACCCGTGGCGTGGAGCGGGGGGTGTTGCGGGGATCCGGTGAAGACAGCTTGCAGGGTGAATGGAAACTCACAGCCATGCAAATTCACGCTGACTCGTAAAAGCTTAAAGCTGTGGGCCGGCGATAAACACGCTCTGTTGTATGAACAGCGTCAGGAGTCAACAGACGAGGGGAACCTTCTCAACATGAAGAACGCCCTGGCGCCGCAGAGGGGGAGAACAACGAGGGTTTTGGCTGTAAAGACCTTCACTTGTCTGAGCTGACGTCTCTCTTTATGGCGCAGGGCTCATGTTGTAGACAGTGCCTCATCCCAAGCACGCCTTGTAAACACCTCCACGTGATTATCACAGATCAGACGTGTTTTGAGGGACGTGAGAAGGTGGGCTTCTTTGAAAGTGGCCAAACATGTGACGGAACAAATCACATGCCAACTTTGACACTATTGGCTCAAAGGCGACAAAAATGTAACAAATGTAACAAAACAAATAACTAGCCAATTCTGGCAGCATTGGCTCATCCTGATAACATGTGAGCCAACATGTGAGCTAACATGTGAGCATGTGTGGTAAAAATACACATGTGGGGTGTGTGTGTGTGTGTGTGTGTGTGTGTGTGTGTGTGTGTGTGTGTGTGTGTGTGTGTGTATGTGTGTGTGTGTGTGTGTGTGTGTGTGTGTGTGTGTGTGTGTGTGTGTGTGTGTGTGTGTGTGTGTGTGTGTGAGACATAGCTTGAGCAGCAGCCATCTAATGTCAATACCAGCGGTAAGAGGAGCCTGAACTGACACGGAGTCTCGCGTTGGGAGCGAGGCTCCGAGCCGTCCAGGGTGACAACGCAGGGCGTGTAATGTTTGACTTTGTGCGACGTGCTGTTTATGGACAGAAAAGGCGGGCATTACCTACGTTAAACAAACGCCCGTGGCCCCGGGGTCCCGTACCTCGGACCACCCAGACACTCCTATCACACCCGTCTTGGCTGTGATTGGACCCACAGAGCGCTGGAGCGCTTGTACCAAACACTTCGTCTCAATGGACTACATAAATATATATATACACACGTGCACACACTTCACACCTATATATGTATGCAGGTATAAATACTTCTGTTCTATTATGTCTATAAAAAGCAGGTACTAAATATGGTATGAAGCCAGGAAGAATGTCACTGGTATAGAGACAGGCTATATCTCCTGAGAAGAGGGTGGGGGTGGAACGTGTCCTGCTCATGTTCACAGGAAGCCACCCACTGGCCCGGCGTCTCCCTCTGTTATGGTTACCCCCCCACCGGCCCCTCCGTGTCCCATAACATGTCTGCTCTATCGGGCCGAACACACAGACAGGGTGTGGGGGTCCGACCGGCCCGAGGTTGGCATCCAGAACCCAGGCCCGGGAGACACGCAGGACCACGGCCCAGCACAGGAAACCAGCGGTGTCTGGGCTCACCGGGGCCCGCCGGCTGACAAGCCCGGCGTAACCTGGAGAACCAAGCTGTACAGAACCGGACCTGATGGACATCAGGCCAGGGGTGGCAGACCTTCTGGACCACGAGGGATACAAGAATGTGTCACTGGGAAGAAATTATGACTTCAATAATAAAAGTTATGTAATAAGTAAATAAAAACGAGATCCTTGGTGGAGCTGTGGGCACGAAACAAAACACTAAAGAAGAAAATAACAAATACATGGCGTATTGTCTCTTATGTGTGCCGCAGATGTTGGACAGATTTGCACAAAGAAAATAAAAGGAGAAAATAAACCCTTCTTTACTTTGATCGCACGTTTAGTTATTTGCTTTTCAACAAAACCATAAATTACGATATTTTCCTGAATTGGGAAAAATAAACTGATGGCAACAAAGACGCCGTCATCGAATTCATCCAATTTGATTCAAATCACGTTCCCACGGCGATTCAAGTCATCGGGAGGCTGCCGCTCAGCTCTGTGGCGGCCCAGCGGCCCAGCGACTGCGTCCCAGCGGCCCAGCGTCCCAGCGGCCCAGCGGGGTGCTGTAATACAT
>JAXIVH010000010.1:2721897-2731897 GCA_036785325.1 Urophycis tenuis | reverse complement strand
CGCTGGGACCTGGGTCTCGGACCACTCCGTGTGTGTTGGTGTGGACATTTACTGTGTGATCTGATGAGTCCTGACAGACCCAGGGTGCTACACACTAATCAGCCTCCAAATTGTGCCATCTGTAGGACTATAGTACAGCCTATAATATACATGTACACTGGCTATTAGATTAGATTCAATGTTATTGAGTGCAGAGACAACGAAATGTAGTTCTAAGTTCTAAGAAGCGAACAATATAGAACAATTCCAAATACAACAACAGTATAGTTTAGTTTCTTGTTTGGTTACGTCACCTTTATTAAATATATATAGGCCTACATACACATACAGTACACACACACACACACACACACACACACACACACACACACACACACACACACACACACACACACACACACACACACACACACACAGTTATTGTACTGTCATTGTATTATTAAAGTGATTATAAAGCCAAAGCTAGACAGTTGAACACGTTCAACTTTTCACTCGGTCATGTTGTTGGACCTTTGTCTTCAGATTTGGGGCAGAACAGTGGGTCTTGATTCAGTCTCATGACTGAATCATCGGTCTCGACAGACCGGCGCGACCTGCAGCCCTCAAGTAGACCTGGGGCACCGCGATCCGTCCCAGGACGTCTGCGGTCCAACCGGACATCTGGAGCGATGACGCCCTCTGTAGGAGGGGGCTGACATTATAGATTCATCTCCAGTCAAAAAAAAAAAATCAAAAGTGAAAGTTCTTTTGGATTAAAATATAGACAAGTATTAAAATGCAGATGGCAGCATGGACGGGAAATGAAGAATGAAAAATGCCACTGAATTGTGGCTACCAAGCTGTGATGAAATAAATCAATCAATAGTCATGGGATCAAATGAATAGACGGACTTTTCAGAGAAACAGAGGGGGGCATTTTCACTCATTGGAGCGTTCCCAAGCAGAAGCAGAAATGCCAATCATGTTCATAGTCTGCAGCCTTTCCTCTTGTTCGTGTATTTATGAGCAGTAGCTACCAGTTAAATGTTCTTTATTTATGTATTTAATGCATTTTCTGAAGTTAACATCTTAAAATGGACGCCTTATATGTTGGTCTGTAGTCTGTGGCTGTTTTGGAACCTACCATGCTCAGTAGCCGACACAATTAATTTGATTATATTTGTTTAGTGGGAAAAGTTGAAATAACATGCGACGTTGTGGACAACAAACGACAGAAAACAAGTTAAAGTGATGTGTTTATTGCTTCCATTTCCAAAGAGCTCTCTGTTGTCTGAAAAACAATTCCAAAGGACTTCTGGAGTTTCCCATCCAGAATGCTACACCGCAATAACCCTGTTTTATGCATATTTCCGTTGAGTTCAGATCCATAAAACGATCTCTTCATGCCAGCCAGGCTTTTCATCACTATGGTGTTTGGAACTGAAAGTTTATATATTTTTTTCTTGTTTATTTTTTTAACACCATCTTTAAAGCTTTCCATTTCAATGTTTCCTTCATACACAAATAATCAGTATCTCATATTTCACCCATACAGTCAACGATTTCCTCTCAAGACTTCATTAAAAAAAAAATCCATACAGTAAAAAGTATGTATACAAGAATCAGAAAGTATGAAAACAAATGATTTACTTGAAATGGAATTAGTGATGGTAGCTACCCTGACTGCATTGCGATGCATCATAGAATTAAAAAATACATCTAAATAGTTTTCAATTTTGAGACGGTGATATTTTTGCGATTTACATCACCATTTAGTTTTGTCACAAGAACACAATGCCTCATGGACCATTGAAATGAAGTCTCATGTCTCACATGAACTAATACAAGGTGCACCTTTTCGTAGCAAAATAGAATTTGAAAGTGTTTGGCACTGGAGTTCCTAGGATTTACCAAAGCAGCCATCTTCAAGAGAATGAAAAAAGTACACAAAATCCTGATGACAGTGTTGTGATCATAGTACCATATTGGACCTATATATATATGTTTTTTTATTTTTTTTTTAGGAAATATCTATATCCACGTCTGTTGTCAAAACAACTCGATGAAAAAATGAAAAAAAAGGAAAACCAGAAAGGTTGGTAGTGGTTCAGACCATTTAGAAAAACGGTAGAAAATGACATCCTAAAAAAGAGGTTTCAGAGTTGAGTAAAAACGGCAAAGAAATGCAGTCTCTGATGCAGTCTAAACCAGCGGACGTGTCACCATTACAGCATCGAAAAGCACCAAACATGTCCACGGACACCGGTCCCTGTACAAAGGTCCCGGTGTGGAAACTCAAAACCTGGCCGGGGACACAGGGTGAAAGTCTGGGGAGAAACACGACCTCTGAACCCAAACGTAGAAAACAACCTCCTCGCCCACATAAAAGGCTCTGAAGACGTGATTCTGAGGGGTGGAGGTGAAGAGAAGAGAGAAAGGGAATCTGTCCAGCTGGGAGGGAGGGGGGAGAGAGAGAGACAGACAGACAGAGAGACAGAGAGAGACAGAGAGAGAGGGGTTGGGGTGTAAGCGGGTGGGCTCAGCGTAGATGGGACTCGATCTTGCGGTTCTGGATCCGGGTTCGGCTGGAAGGAACGGTGGCACTGCGGATGACCTCCATCCACCTGTGGACCACAGGAGGGGCGTTAGTCTCTACATGTCCACCAGAACCAACGCACAGTCTGACAGAACCCACGAGAAGCTAATGGAACCCAAGAGAACACATCATAACCTGATGGAACCCAATTGAACTCAGCTAAGCAATAGAACTCAATTGACCCCACTGAACTCAGCTAAATGCAATAGAACCCAAACTGAACCCCGCATAACCCAACTGAACTCAACTAAATCCAATAGAACCCAACAGAACCCAACTAAATCCAATAGAACCCCAGAGAACCCAACTGAACTCAGCTAAATCCAATAAAACCCATTTGAACCCCACAGAACCCAACTGAACTCAGCTAAATGCAATAGAACCCAATAGAACCCAAGTGAACCCAGCAGAAGACCCCACACCAGGAGACCCGGGTCAGGATGAGTCACCTCTCGAAGGTGTACTCGCTCTCGGAGCGGAAGTAGTAGACGTGGGACTTGAAGTGCAGCTTGAACACGTAGTCCTTGTGGATGTTCTCCGCCTCGCTGGGGATGGTGACCGAGTAGCCCAGCAGGGGCAGGCTGGCCAGCGGGTAGTCGTCCTGCACGGAGGAGCACCGTTACTACTTCCTGGTCATTACAACGGTCAATACAAAGTCATCACAATGGCTGCAGGCATCTGGTCTTCAGCAAACATACTCTTGTGCCTTGCAGGGCTGCAGCCGGGGCACAGATTAATTTTGAAGGTGATAACCTGCTTAAGAGGGGCCCTATGGTTTTGAACAGGGCAGATGAATGTGTGCATGAGCCGAGGGTGAGACATTCATCCTCCTAAGCTACGGCCGCTCGCCACCAATGTTAGAAGAGGGCTAAATATAAACACGATCCATCCTGTGGAATCGCACCCAGGTGGGACATTCTGCACGGCCGTGAGATGTTGTCAGGTGAACCGAGTCAACACGAGATGAAGAATGGGTGGACGCGGTGAACATCTGTCCTGACAGCGGGGGTCCAGGGAGTCCGGAGCGCAGAGGAGCCTCACCTGGTGGGTCTTGTAGAAGAAGAGGCTGAAGTTGGTGAAGACCACCCACAGCTTCTGCCAGCCATTACTGTTCTTGAACTTCCGCAGAAGGTTCCCTGACAACTGGTTCTACAAAAGACACACGTGCATGTTAGATTGTACGATAAGTGTTTGACAAAGTATGAATCCAAATGCTACCCCCTACATTGTCACATTTAATGCAGATTTTCTCATGCATATGTTAAACGTAGGGCTGTTTACAGCTACAACGATCCATTGATATAGATATATAGATATCGGGCTATAACCTGAATATCAAGTAAAGACCTATTATCATGATGCTATCACTGCTTTTACTGAAAACGACTCAATTATCAATTTAAACCAATAGAGCCAAGCAAAAAATCTATTTGAATGAAACTGTTTTACAGCACAGGAGCCAATCAAAAGCCATGGTGTGTACAGTACAGTACAGTACAGTACAGTACAGTACAGTACAGTACCTAGAGCGTTCTTAACCTGACTACATGAACAGAGTGGGGGAGCCCTCCTGGCTGCTGGGCAGCTTTACCTCCAGACTCCTGCAGGATTCACTAAAGGAGAGGCTCTGTACACGGTACCAGCAGATCAGAGACACGGGCACGGGGCCCGGGCCACTGGTGGGCCCCACCGGGGGGACCCCACTCTCACTGTGTGGACTAGGGTCCCCTACCACGAGGAGGGAGGGCGGGTGAGGGACACACACACACACACACACACACACACACACACACACAGGGAAACACACACACACACAGACAGATGCACAGGGAGAGGGACAAAGGCCGACAGGAAGAAGAGAGAAGGAGGGAGGAGACAGAAGAACAAGGAGACTGAGTAGGTTCAACACAAGCATGCGAGCGACTCGGGCGTGAGGGCGTTGTGGCGGCGCCGGGCTGGGCCGGGCCGGGCCGGGCCGGGCCGTGGACTGTGGACCGAAAGCACGGAGGTTACGACCAGAGGAAGGGGTCCGTATGGGACATCTACGCGGGGGTAAGGTGGGACCACCCCCCCGTCCCAAACAAGGCCGTTAGTGAGAACATCCTGTTGGTGGTGAGGATAAGGACGGAGCGTCTTCAACGCCGGCCTCCATCACTCTGGACTCATGAGAGCCAGGCAGACGGAGGCTGACCGGAGGCTGACCGGAGGCCCGGACGAGGGCCAGGTGGTCCGGCTGACAGGACGCCACTGGAGGGAGAGGGTAGGAACAGAACCCCACTGGCAGCAGGTCTCATGATGCCATGTCCTCTAGGAACTTATCAGGGAATATCGGCTGAGTTGATCAGGAAAGCTAATTTAAATGCAACCATATACAAAAATGCTGTATATGTATTTTGGGTCAATTAAATGTTCTCCAAATTGTATACCGTAATTGTATATCTGAACATCGTTCTCATGTTAACGTTAGACAACGACCACGATCACCGCTAGAGGGCGCTGTTCCCACTGACAAGATCACCACCGTGGATTAAACCAGGACACACAACACTCAGATAGGGACAGAGGAAGGAGGCGGGAGGCGGCAGCGGGGGAGGAAAGGAAGCAAAGAAGGACACAAGGACGCGAGGAAGGAAGGAAGGAAGGAAGGAAGGAAGGAAGGAAAAAGGCGACGGACAGTTAGGGTGGTAGGGTTTGTGGTGGTACCTCCACAGCTATGCTAAAGTCCAGCATGGACACGCTGGTGTTCCTGTGCCAGCACACGTGCCCCGTGGTGTTAGCACGGTGGGGGGCCGGCCTGTCCGGGCCGCCGCGCGGCGCCGCCGTGTCCTCCTCAGACTCCGCCTCCGCCGAGGAGTCCTCTGGGAATTCTGGGAAAGTCAGCGAGTGGAGCCGTTACTACCAGGGGAACGCGCTGACCCCAGGCGACGTGGGTGCTAAGTACACATGGGTGCCGAGGACAGGAGACACGGGAGGTCTGACCCTTCATCGCTTTACACCGTTTAGCTTCTGGTCGTGGACACCAGCAGGCTCACTTTGACTTGATTTAGATTAATAATGTAATTAATCTAAATCGCCTGATCAGACCAGCCCAAATCTGGGGGATAATTAGGTATCTGGCGCATAATGAAGCAACCATGACCGCAAACTGGGCCAGTGCTAGTCAACATCTACATGTGTGAAGACGAGCGACCGCATCGCGTCCACACAGGCGTCCTCAGACCTTCAGTGTCTGAAGGTCTGACGTCCACGCTGTGTGGACCGGCCGCTGTTGACGTGACGGACAGCAGAGCTGACAACGTGTTTGAGAGAGCAGAGCGGCCCCACACTGTCTGTCGCTCCCCAGGGGTTTGTTCTCACAATAAAAACAACATTGGCGCTGCGATCGCTCCTGACGGAGAACGTCCAGCGTGATGGAAACCAAAATGAAAAGAAACACCTTGGGAGCGACACGCAGAGTGCAGACTGAGCTCTTTCAGAAGTACTGGCGGTTTCACTCACAGCCTGTGGGACTGGGGGCTGCGGTCCATCTCAGTCCAACAGACCAGTAATAAAGGCGCTTATGTATTCTGACAAGACATCAGCTTCACGTATACAATCCCAAATCTCGTACAAATCGCATTCTCTTCTCCTGGTGCTTCCTGGAAATCCCCTTCAGTGTTGCGTGTTAAAAGTCTTACTGTTGTCGAGGGTGCTGCTCAGGAGGTCTGACGTGGGTCCGTTGCTGGACTCTGCGGCCAGGTCTATCGCCATCTTGATGTCCTCCATCCACTTCTCCATCTCTGACAAGGAGCTGGGGGGGGTGGGGGGGCACATGGGAGTCAGGGCCCACGTGTGCACGTGGAAACACAGCGCACGTATACACACACGCACACGGCTTATGCACACACAAACGCTAAACACACACACACAAAGCTTACGCACACAGTGTGCACACAAACGCAAAACACACACACACAGCTTACACACACACACATGCAAAACACAGTGTGCACACACACACACACACACACAAACACACCGACTCGTGTGACAGCATCAGTATGCAACGCAGTATCCAGTCATCGTCATTTAGAGGGCACAGCGTTGTCTCGGTGCACACAAAGTGTGTGAAACTTAAATGAGTTCAAGATGACTCTTTCCTTCAGTCTCTTTACCATTGTTGTAATCTTATAGAAATGTGAAAGTGTTAAGCCCTCCCAGTGGGCTGGGGAGGTAATGAGTGGGCAGGGGGTGTTCAGGCCGGTCACGGCACCACCCATGTGGATGGCTGCACTGGACAACAACACATGGTGAGCAGAGCAGAGAAATACGATGACGTCATCCTCATACCTGGCCGCTACCACCACCGACTGCTGCTGGCCAATCAGGGTGAAGGCGTGAGGCACCGCCCACTCTTCCTCGCTCTCTCGGATCTGGAGGAACAGAGAGAGAGAGAGAGAGAGAGAGAGAGAGGTTTGCATGTGTCAGAATGCAGTGCAGCTGCTTCCAGTGTAGTGTGAGAGACAGAGAGTGTGAGACACATACACGCGAGCGCACACACACACACACACACACACAGTACCAACTCTAGGATAGAGCTCTATCCATCCCACATGTTATGTAACCCATGGGGACCCTTTAATACTAACAACCACATTAATGGTCATTTACACATTTGAACAGTACTACTTTCTACACTATTAACTTTTTAAAGCTTGGCAGCCCAGCTGTCCCTCTGCTGATGTTTGAGTCGCTAACGAGTAACGTGACCAGGTGTGTGTACCGGCCTGCCGTCACTTCATTCAGCCGATACAACAGGTGGTCTGCTGCTCGTTACTCCAGCATCAGCTGCTGGCTGGTTGTGGCAGCAGGCCGACGCCCCCTTTTCATCACGAGCAGCTTCAACCCCGCCCCCCCCCCTTGTTGCTGCGGGTCATTTGGCTGCCTGTTGGCACAGCGACGAGACGCCAGTCGACTGTGTTCAGGCAGTGCGGGGCGGGGGTCAGCGGCGTCGCTCAGGGGGCTGCTGGTACCCCGAGGCGGCGGCTGGGGGGGGGGGGGGGGAGGCGGGGGGGTGACGGCCTGGAGAGCAGCGAGGCGGCGCCAGGCGGCGTCGGCGTCGGAGCGCGGCTACAGAGGGAGGGGAGCGGGCGAGCGAGGGCTCTCTCACCGTCATGCCCTGCAGGGGCAGCTGGCCGTGCACTTTGAACTGGTTGGTGGCCGTCATCCCCCGACTGGTGTACAGGATGACATCATTGAACTGAGAGAGAGAGAGAGAGAGAGAGAGAGAGAGAGAGAGAGAGAGAGAGAGAGAGAGAGAGAGAGAGAGAGAGAGAGAGAGAGAGAGAGAGAGAGAGAGAGAAGAGAGAGAGAGACGACGAGGAGAGAGAGAGAGAGAGAGACACAGAGAGAGAGAGAGAGAGCGAGCAAGGGGCACAAGTGGGGAAGTGGATAAACGGAGTAATTCAAGTCGAGTGTCCTTAGAAAACAGAAAAAAGATCACCGCTGAGTAATTTAACCCTGTGAGTCCCAGCCAGACTGACTGTCCGCAGTGGCTTTGGGAGGACAGCCCAGTGCTGGTTCCCTGCCAGCCTTAATGAACCAGGATCAAGTGGAACATTAACATGAGGGGAACACAGCGCCGAGAGCATTCATCACCTGTCACATTTATCACAGTTCTTCAGCGGCAGGCCTGGATAACATTGCTCATAAGTCACCCTGGACAACGTTGGGGATGTCATCAGTTTTTGTTTAATAACTCAATGATGATAAATCATGACCAGATCAAAGCGAGCACCCCAACAATATTTGGTGTGTGACGCCTTCCCCTGTTTATGGCCGCGATGTTTTCAATCAAACCCTCAGACGCCCCGACATCAATTATGAAACTTTAAAGAAAGTGATGGCAGCGATTCAGAAGCTCAGCGTGGAGAGGGACGTTCCAAAGTAACAGCTGATCCACTTCCACCCACAGAAACTCGACGCGATGAGGAACTCACCAGGAAAAAACATTCTTTGCTGGAGGCCTTTTCCAGACAGCTTGCTGAGACAACCTAACCTGATGAACTCCTGGGGAAACACACAGAGATCAGAGATCAGAGATGCAGAGAGAGATAGAGAGAGCGAGATCAGAGATACAGAGAGAGAGAGAGCGAGAGAGCGAGAGAGAGAGAGAGGGGCAGGAAGGATCACAAGACAGCAAGATTTTGAAACTAAACATCCAAGATTTTGAAACTAAACATCTCCCCAAAATACACCAAACAAAATACACGCCCTCCCTCTCCATGTTTCTCCACCACTGAGAAGAGATGGACCCCCCTGAATCATTTAGCAGAGAGACGCCCTTAATGGTAAAAAATGAGCCGGGGGGGGGTTGAAAATTTAACCGGCCTCACACAGAGGCAGTCACCCAGACCAGATATTCACACAGCGTTTCACTGCCGGCTGACAGCCTTTCTAACAAATGATGCTCAAATGATGGGCTCTCACACCTCACACCTGCCATCGCTCTCTCAGAACACCAGAAAGTAGCCAAGCGTGGCGGTTCCCCTCCACGCAGCCAGATAAGGAACGAGGACATTAGGCGGAATAAACAGAGTAGAAAGCCCACCGGGCCCACCGGCGCCCTCCGCAGACCTACCCGGCCAGGGATCACCAGGTTGTCGATGCCGATCAGATCCTTCTTGAGCTCCAGAAGCTTCTGGAAGTTCTCCATCTTCACCATGCTGCCGTGTAGCTGCGCCACCACCTCCGACACATCGGCGAGGGCAGCTTCAGGGGAACACGCGGTACGTTAGGCCACACACCACGAGAACGCAGAACCTTCTCTGGCCCCTCGCCCCGTTTACAGCTCAGAGTGTTTGTGACCCCAACGTTAACTTTGACCCATCTGCTTCCTGTTTGTACCCAATCAACATATACCGGTGAACTCAATGTCCCGGGGCCTACACACTAATTGATTTGTAGTAGTTTGCTCCTGGGTTGGACTCAGGAGCAGTCCGGTCGTATAAACAGGACATCGATGAAATGCCTGGCAGGGGACCCCCAGTAGGACCCCTGACCCCAAGGTTAGGAACAGAGTGGCCACAGGTTAGAAGAGTGCAATATCAATCTGTTAATCTACCATTCAGTATTCTTTCAGCACTGTATTTAACACTTGTAATGTAGCCGTAACATAACTAGTTTGTTTGTTTGGGAGAGCAAGGCCAAAGATAAGACCTCTTTCATGTACCGGCTTTGATTGAAATCTCGTCACTGACGTTCTTTTCCCGACAGCCAGTTCAAGATGCACGTGCAAATCCTGTGGCGTGACTGTTAACCACGCTCTTATTTTGAAAGCCCCCTCCCCGCCCCCCCCCCCCCTGTACCTCGGCAGTCCCTGAAGTCCCCGTGGGTGGGCGGGTAGTGCTTGCAGAAGCGCTCCAGGATCTGCTTGTAGTGCACCAG
>JAXIVH010000010.1:2678288-2721697 GCA_036785325.1 Urophycis tenuis | reverse complement strand
GACTTCAGAGTATGAAGCAGACTTCAGACTATGAAGCAGAATTCAGAGTATGAATCAGACTTCAGACTATGAATCAGACTTCAAGTATGAAGCAGACTTCAGACTAAGAAGCAGACTTCAGAGTATGAAGCAGACTTCAGAGTCTGAAGTCTGCTTCATACTCTGAAGTCTGCTTCATAGTCTGAAGTCTGCTTCATAGTCTGAAGTCTGCTTCATAGTCTGAAGTTCAGACTATGAAGCAGACTTCAGACTATGAAGCAGACTTCAGACTTCGAAGCAGACTTCAGACTATGAAGCAGACTTCAGAGTATGAAGCAGACTTCAGACTATGAAGCAGACTTCAGACTATGAATCTAAAGTCTGCTTTGTGAGACTCCTTGGCCACCGACCTTCCTCCGGACCTCGTCTTCGTCGTCGGTGCGCACGCTGCCGGCGTCGCAGAGCAGGGGGCTGGTGAGGGGCGAGCGGCCGTCCTGCCCCAGGCCGCACAGGTCCAGAGACTTGTTCTGGCCGTTGAGCAGGGCGTGGGGGTGGGCGTGGCCCGGGGACGCGGCCAGTCGTGGGACGCCGGCCACACCCCCTCCTCCTGGGGGGGAGAGAGAGAACACGAGGGGGGGGAGGAGGGGGGAGTTAGAGAGGTCAGCAGAGGGTCAACAGCTCACAAGCAGGGCAGAGAAAGACAAACGCGCCCCTCAACTCCACCACGGACAGAGGGGAGCGACACTCGACAAGTCGTCTTTGTGCTTTGGTAATCGTCCGCGTGTCGCCAATCTCGAGTTGTTTTGTCCGGCCCAAACCAGCTACGTCGTCGGGGCACTAGTCTGCACGGGGCGCCAGAGGAGAAGGAGTCAAGGAGACAGCGTGGGATAAAGGGGGTGGTGGTGGACTCACAGAACGCCCCGACTCGTCTATCTACTGGGGGGAGGGTCTCCTGTCCGAACACCAGACCAGAGGGGCGACTACAATCCACTACTGCGCTTACTTACTGTGCAAAGTCCTCTCCTTTGTCTGCTGGGCTTTTGCCCCGGTACAAATGGCATAAACAGAACAGAGATTATGTGTCGCTCGCACACACACACACACACACACACACCACACACACACACACACACACACACACACACACACACACACACAACACCACACACACACACACACACACACACACACACACACACACACACACACACACACACACACACGGCTCATTTAATGGCCCACCACACGGCAGGACGGTGCGGAGGAGATAAATTTAGTCAGGGGTGTTTTCTCGTCACGACACAACAGACCTGGCGAGAGGCCAACGCAGTGGCGGCGGGCAAAGGGGGCGGCGGCCACACAATGCAGACACATGACCACACGCACAAGACACACGCACACACACGGAGGGGGACGTGGCAGGGCTCAGCAGACCCTGCCTCACCAGGACCACCAGGCTAGACCCCACGTCTTCCTCACCAGGACCACCAGGCTAAGACCCCACGTCTTCCTCACCAGGACACCAGACAGACCCCACGTCTTCCTCACCAGGACCACCAGCCTAAGACCCACGTCTTCCTCACCAGGACCACCAGGCTAAGACCCCACGTCTTCCTCACCAAACAGCAGGGAGTTCACCAGCTTACAGCATCAGTCGCGGCGGCAAATTATTTCCAAATAAATCGCACAAGATGTAGAGTGGAATCTCCAAGAAATCATAGAGCGGTTTATAAAGATGGAGAGAGAGAGAGAGAGTGCGTGAGAGAGAGAGAGAGTGGGTGAGAGAGTAAAGACTGTAAGTGAAGGCAAGTGTTGCGGGTCTTCATAATTAGCATGCGTTTGTAACAAAGGCTCTAAATTTAACACCAATCCAAACTATTTAAAGTGCCGTTATGTTGGTGACAGTGAGTGGTCTAGTAGGGGAAGCACATCGTAGATCACAGAGCGACCGCTGGCTGATGTTTGAACGTTTTACAAAGAGCAGTTGTGATTATAACATGGGCAGATGAAAATCCCATCAAGGCTTTGTTGTTCCTCACTCCTTAAATCAGTCGTGACGTTGGAGTTCTGGCTTCTGTCGAAAGGGACTGATTGTGCAACAGCAACCCAAGCGCAGCCACTTCATTCCATTGTTATTTTAATAAACACACCACCCGCGTCATCACACCGTTTGGCAAAGGTTGAATTCTGTACCTCCAGCCAATCTGTGTCAATGAAGACTCAATATCACCTCATTACAAACGATGTTTTCCACTTAGGGGCGCAGCAATGAATATCATCCATCATCTCATCTTTGTTGTGGCGTGGAGCACGGCTTCAGCATTAAAATGGAGGAAAAGCACTGGGATCTTCAGAGAGGCTGTGCGAGCGTGGATGTGTGGTCCTTAAACGGCCTTTCACACACACACAGCCTATTTACACACCTGCCAATTCTAGCTGGGCTTTTTCGTCTCAGCCAATGTGTTGTGGTGGTCTCCAGTCTCCCTACACCACTGTGGGCTGAGATGTTGCAGTGAATAAGGAGACAATGTGTGCTGTAGAGATGGTTAACCACCATCACACAGGATAGGGTGACACTCAGGCCATAGCTAGGAGACAGGAGAGACAATGCGGTCACAATAGGTCATGGATTAGACAATGAGGAGAGAAAGAGAAATGAAACAGAAACAGAAATAAACACACAGACACAAGCAGAGCTGCATTTGATGCTATGATTAATGGATAACCAGAAATGACAAGACGGTGAGGAAAACTAATTACTCAGGGTAGAACAAAGTGCTGTTTTGATACAAAATGAAAAAGTTCACCCGAGCTAAGCCAAGCCAAATCGTGGAGGATGGGAGGAACGAAGCCATGTACGTTCCTTCCATGCTTCTGAGTGAGCCTTAGTAACACAGACTGACTGTAAACATGTCAACCAAACACAGACTGTATGAACGACATCAACAACAAGTTAAAGACATTATACTACCGTTCTATCGACGCCTAGCAGTCTGTGTGACAAATAACATGAAAAACAAATCAAAATTAACCAATCACCTTAGCTAGCTCCACAGGCTAGCGGCTACAGGCTAGCTCTACAGGCTAGCTCTACAGGCTAGTTCTCCACAGTTTGACGGACTTCATTATGCCAGTGCCACCCAACAGAGGGATCAAACAGCCAGAAACCATTCGACTCCAAACAGAAGACACAAGGAAAGGCCTCTGACACCGTCCAGCATCCAGCGGCTCCACAGTAACAACCAGTATAGCATGGTGTCAGAACGCATGGATCACAGTACCAGTACAGCATGGTGTACCAACGCAACGGCTACATCCTCCAAGGTCAAACGCTGACGTACCCACACAGCATCCAGGACCGCTGTCGTCTTTATGTGAACGGCAGGTAAATCAAATTGGCACCCAGGGTTAAAGAGGAACTGTTAATATAAAATAACGAGCAAAAACGCTAAGTGTGTTTGTCTGTGTTGTGTGTGTGTGTGTGTGCGCGTGTGTGCGTGTGTGTGCTTGTGCGTGTGTGTGTGGTGTGTGTGCAGGTGGGAAGGGGGGGAATCTCCCCCCCCCCCCCAGTGCCCATTTAAAAAGGGCAACACAGCTTTCAGAGGTGGGACACTCGGGTGTGTTTAGCACAGTGCTTCCATTACCCAGCCATAAAACCAGTGGAAAACCCACCGAACACAATGGCTGGAAAAGAGGTCCACACGGGTCCCCAGATGCTGAAGAAACTGACACTTTAATGGGCCATCACCATCCATTCACACAACGACACCGGGGACCGGGAGCGGCCCGAGGATGACAGAACCCTGGCGAGTGCCCCCAGGACCAGGAGCCCGTTAGCCTAGCAGCTGAACACCTGTCCCGGGTCCTCATCGTTGAAGGCGTGGCTCTCGTCCAACAGCGGCTCCCTCGTCCAGCTGGAGGCTTCCTAACGAGTGGGAGTCCCTGGGGACGCCCGCCGCCGCCGCCCCCGGGCCTCCACCACATAGCCGCCCGTTAGCGCGTAGCCCGCCGATAGCGCATAGCCCGGCCGATAGCGCGTAGCCGGCGCGGACGTCTGGGCGCGCCGGGGCGGGAGGAGTCCGTCTCCGTGTCCGACTCGCCCTCGCTGGGACTCCGAGCCGCTGGGCGTGAAGCAGCCGTTCACCTGACCCGCGCAGACCGGGCCTGACACCGGCGCAGGTTCTGGGCGGGGGCCCCCGGCCCGGCAGCAGGCCGTTGGACAAGCGCGCGGCGCTCCCATGGCGGCCCACGCCGCTCGGCCCGGGACAGGACGGGGGTCCGCAGGGGGGCCGGGGCGGAGCCGCGCACGGCTCCCCCCCGCCGTAGCGGTCCTGCACTTGGTGTTGTCTCCGCGGGGAATCGGGGGTGAGGATCTGCCCAGGGGGGGAGGCGCCTTCTGAGACACAGGGAGTCGTAACTACGGGAGTCGTAACCAAGGGAGACGCAGCTTCCGTCCTCGGCGGGCCGAAGCCGTTGTTCTGCTCGGCGACGCGGGGCCAAGGAGCTGCTGGCCGGGTGGACGGGGCCCCAAGAACGGGCGGTACCAGAGGCCTGTGTTTCTGCTGGACCACCAGGGGGTTCCCCGGGCCCCCCAATACCGCCCTGCACCGCGGCGCCGCGGAGGGAGCCCTGCTGGGCGCTACTCTGGTACGACAGCTCAGCTGTCGCTTCACTCGGCCCCCCGCTGCCTCGAGGGGCCCTCCCTGCTCGAGGGGCACCTCCCTGCACCTCCTCCGACCCAGGACGCCCTCCAGCTGAGGGAGGAAGGACTCCCCGACGCTCCCTGGCCCTCCACGGGGGGTCGGCCACGCCCACCGCCCCGCGGGGCCCCGCCCCCCCGTCTAGATCACGACAGCCGACGTACGAGTCGGGAGAGAAGCCGCGAGCCGGAGTAGAGCAAGAAGCCGGACCTGTGTTCTGCTGGTCCGGGAGGTGGGCCCGGGCCGGGCCCCCTGCTGGGCTCCTCCTCCACGCCGGGGCGGGCGGGCGCGGCGCCGGGGGGCGTGGTCCTGGTGTCCTCGCGGCCGTTCCTCAGGCTGAGCGCGGGGGCTGGCTCGGGTCCGCGGGGGAGGGAGGGGGAGGGAGGGGGAGGGGTCTTCTGCGGTCACCAGCGCCGACTCCTTCCAGTGGCGCTGAGGGGGGGGAGTCCACCTCACCCACGGGGGCGCCACTCTGTGGAGGAGAGACAGGAGAGGAGAGAGAGACAGGGAGAGGAGAGAGAGAGACAAGAGAGAAGAGAGAGACAAAGAAGAGAGAGACAGGGAGAGAAGAGAGAGAGGCAGAGAGAGGAGAGACAGACACACAGTCAGACAGCGAGTTAAAGAGAGAGAGATGGATAGCTCTTATTAATCCCCAGAGGGGATATTCAGGTGTGAGAGCAGCTAAAGTGGCCTGAACAGCCCAGATAAAGACCCATAGATCAAATAAACACAGCCAGGATCTCTGGGGGTAGAACGGTGAGCCAAGGAGGAGCACCAGACGACTGAAGAGACACGAGATACATCACTTCAAAATTCCTACACCAACGCATGACTTACTCCCCTCATTATCGGAGCTCATTAAATGACTTGTTAAGAGTTGATTGGAAATGGCCCAGCAGTGCTCAGAGGGTGACCCGTGACGACGATACACAGTCAGGCGCGGCGCCGGCGTGGTTAGCCAGAAGGTTAAAACAACAACAACAACAACAACAACAACACTGACTTCTGACGGCACTTCATGGCGGGCGCGGCGAAGGCACGGGAGACAGGCGGCAGACGTGTTGGACCCGGCTGTGTTTCCTGAGGGAGGGGAACGACAGAGGGCGGGTCAGAGAACCACTCCTTCATTCAACGTGCATGTGTGTAAACCATCCTGGGGCCCTAGAGATGGCCGCCTTCCTCTCTCTCTCTCTCTCTCTCTCTCTCCGGTTGAAAGGCGTGATGCTAGCTAGCGTTTTGACGCACCACTGTAGCCCAGACATGGGTTGTACCAACCGGGCTCTAGACCGTGAGAACCGCTCTCGGCTGGGTAGGCCTCTGATGTCAGCGTCTGCATCGCCACTATAAATGTCCTGAGCATTCATTGACTCTTTGAAGATGCTTGGTAAACACTTGGTACTCACGCTCCATTACATCCAATACTTTGTAGTCAAGAAGTGCCCTACAAGGAGTTATTTTTCAACAACTCCCATCATCATCATCATCATCATCATCTTGTCACCACTACCCTCTGAACGACTACAAACTAAAAACTATTCTAGCGGAGACGTTTCACCTTTCAAACGGGATCTTTTTAAACTCCGACTCCTTCACAAAGTCGATGACCTGCTTCTGCGTGCGCCCGCTGCAGCGAGAGAGAACACAGCGGCCCGGCGGACCCAAAGGGTTAGAACACAGAGGCCCCGGCGGACCCAAAGGGTTAGAACACAGCGGCCCGGCAGACCCAAAGGGTTAGAACACAGAGGGAACCGCCACGGTAACACGAGACAAGGAGACGCAGTGCGGGCAGACCCCCCCCCCCCCCCCCCCCCACCCCCCCACGGACCCCCGGGCGGTACCTGAACCTGAAGGAGGAGCCCGCGGGGTGAACAGAACAGGCTTGGGCTTGGGCTTGGGCTCCTCGAAGAGGCGGAAGAAGGCGTGGTACTCCACGCAGATCTTCCAGAAGACTTTGCAGCAGTCCCGGCTTCCCATCAGGAACTCCAGGGTGTCCTGGTACGAGCTCTGGGTGGGACCACGGGGAGGTTTGGTCACATAACGGATTCTGCGTTCGGAGAACGCAGAAGGAGAAGTTGGAAGACTCACGTTGGAGTTCGCCCTCAGCTTGATGAGGAAGCGTTTTCGCTTGAAGCTCAGCTTGCGTACTTTGGACCAGTTGAAGGCATTGATCCGCGTGTGTCCCTGAAGAAATCAAAAAAGGGCAATCAAGCTGAATTTCTAATTCATGGTACATGTTATAGACTTGTTATACTGCATATCTGATAGCAAAACACTTCTAGGTGTGTTCACTACCGCAAGGTTCTGGGTATTGAACCCCAGTGTGTGCGGCCTACCAGCATCCTTTAAGCAAGGCATGTCACGACATCACACGCTGCATAAAAGTGTCTTCAGTGCTGGATGAATGTCGAGGAAAAGTCGAGGAAGTCGAGGAAACACTTTGAACCCCAGCGCATCCCAGCGGGCGTCTGAGTGACAGGCCTCCCCCTCCCCCCTCACCTGGAAGACCAGCACCCCGGTGTGGGCCACGGCCAGGCTCAGCTGGGTGCCCTCTCGGTCCTTGGCAGGGTGCTGTCGGATGCCGTACATCTCCAGCCGGCGCGCCACCTCCAGCAGCTGGTAGTCCGACTCCGCTGGCGTCTGGCCACTAGCAAGGCACATCGGTTTCATTACTCATCTGGTGTTTTGTAACAGCCCTTCGGGGACGTTTTCCCTGGCACCTGGCGACGGCCCAGGTGTGGGCTGTCATGTCAGGGAGACCATGTGGGGCTGGACAACATCGCTGAGTCCGACATCGTACGCCGCGCGCAGATAAATGTTTCTATCCTTTTTTTTTTTTTATGAATAAAATGTAGAGGAGGATTAAGGCATGACTGACAAAATAAAACCTAAACCGTGAGACTCCTGGGTTTATGTGCACGGTGAGATACCTCGCGAAGACCGCAGCTGTGGATTACACTTTCGCTAATTCGTACAAAATGTCTTACATCGCAGAAAATCACCCAACTGAGATTCTCGCTAATTGATGGTGTGTGTGGGTGGGGGGCTTCCCATGTTCATCTGACATACACACACACAGAGAGAGAGAGAGAGAGAGAGAAGAGAGAGAGAGAGAGAGAGAGAGAGAGAGAGAGAGAGAGAGAGAGAGAGAGAGAGAGAGAGAGAGAGGAGAGAGAAGAGAGAGAGAGAGTGAGAGAGAGAGAGAGAGAGAGAGAGAGAGAGAGAGAGAGAGAGAGAGAGAGAGAGAGAGAGAGAGAGAGAGAGAGAGAGAGAGAGAGAGAGAGAGAGAGAGAGAGAGGGAGGGTGGGTGGAAGGGGAAGGGGTCAAGACAGAACACTGAACCGACTTCCTAATTCTAATCAGAGCAAAATGCGCCTGTGTTTCCCGGGCGTTGGGTACTTAATTAGAGATTTAACTCTCAGCGTGCTCCACGCCACCAGAACGCTGCGTGCCCTTATCTTATTTGCAGTAACTGAAAGCACCGCACAAAAAAAAAGGACAAGTCAAAGAGGGCACTTAGATCTAATGGAGCCGTGTGAGAGTGTGTGTGTGTGTGTGTGTGTGTGTGTGTGTCTGTGTGTGTGTGCGTGTGTGTGCCTCCATCTCTGCGTACAGCTGTAGGAGGGGCGTGGTATACAGAAGGTCGGCCATGTTTTGGCAGGTATTCAGTATCATGCTGCATTGCTAGAGAGAGAGTGAAGGAGGCCTGCAGCCCTCCAATCACATTCAGCGGTCCGCCAGGCCCCGCCCCTCTGCGCAGAGCGTCTCCAGGGGACGGTCCCCGGGGAACGGGACCCGCTCTCCCGCAAAGTACTTGTGGACCAGACCAGACACGCTACTGGGACTTGACCAGACAGCAGAGTCCTGAGGGACCAGAGCTGCTGCTCTGTGGACCTGAATCAACTCTCTCACTCTTTATTATATATTATTTATTATTAAAGTGTCGAGAGGCAGCTGAGCAACTTTATGGTGAACAGAAGCGATGAATAAAACTTTGGTTAAAAGGTCAACTGGCCAATCTAGAAAAAAAAATAATAACTTGGCCTTTCTAAGGACGATTAACAATTCCGTCCAACCTCTGGGTGAAAAAATGTTTACAAATAAAACGGAAATTCGCCGGTCAAGTCGCTGAATGTGAGAGCGACCTCTGATTTAATGTCTGCAGTGAAACTCCAGAGCCTTTCCATTCAAAGGCACACAGATGAGATCTAGCCGGTGTATTCAAGGCACGGAGTGGAGGACTAATCCGAACACACTCACAAGTGCTCCGCCACGGCCCCATGTGACCCGACCGAGGGCACTGCCAAGAGCGAGTTGCAGATCCGAGATATTTTGAGTTTTTTTTTTTTGTTTAAAAAAGGTCACACAGATTAAGAGCACATGGGCCCGGAGAACTCACAGGTTCTTGGAGTGGTACTCCATAATCCTGTCCATCAGCGCCATCTGGTCCGGAACGTAGTTGTTGTTGAGGAGGTGGGATCGGCTCTGGCCCCCCTCGAAGTCCCCGATCTCAGCTGGGAAGAGGAGGAGGAGGAGGAGGAGGAGGAGAAGGCAGAATCTGTGTTAAAAAACGTTCTGTGTTAAACGAAGATTAACGGGCGGTGTCGGCCGCTCTGGGCCTCAGAATAATAAGTTGTAAGACCGGTTAGTGCGCCGCGGTACTTGAGTGGAGCTTTTGTACACCCAAGTCACCCCTGTGGGAGAGGCAAGTGCGGCAGGGGAAGCAACGACCTCCTACACAAACTCTCCTGAAACTCAGCCAGGAGGTTCCCATTAGCTTGCTTTTTTACCCGAGCCTGGGTTTAAATCCTGTCAGGTACAAAGGAACACTGGACCGAGTAGGGCATGTGCAAAGGTAGCCTCATCAGAACACAGCAGTGTTCCTACAGTGGAAACAGCAGAGAGGGCGGTGTGTTATTACGGGGTTAGGCCTTATAAGACAGTGACACAGAGCGGGTTGTTCCGTGAAAATAGTTCCAGGAAAATACACATTCATAAACTCTGACAACGTCATGATTCTAATCGATGGAGAGGAAGGCCTTTCTAATGGATTCCTCAGCAGTACGTGTTAACCAGACCACCAGTAACCTGTACGACATGCTAACAAGACCATAACTAACCAGTAATCAATAACACAAAGGAACATGAGCAGCGAAGCCAACGGCAGATGGCCTCTGGTGTAGAGGAGGACTGCTGAGGACCCACGGGACTCATGGATTCTGCGTTTACTGAACGCAGCATTAAACAGAAAGCATTGCATCCATATCCTCTGGCCTGCGCTTCCAGGCACCAGCTGCCCCCATGAGGGAATACTCAGAATTATGCACGCGGGTAAATGTTGTAAAACCATTAAAACCAACACTTAATTTATGATTACATACCACAAGCGGGAGAGTTGTTGCATATGCATAAAGCGCCTGCATCACGTCTGTCTGAGCAGCGGTTTAAAGATAGAGTGCTGGTGACCGTAAAGGCTGGGAAAAGACTCTCCCCTCCTGCAGAGTCTCTGACTGCGGAGACGCCTCGCCCTCGCTGTGCCCAGAGCAAGGAGTCTACCTGAACGGTATCCATAGCAACACAGGGATCCTCGCCGCTTTCCTGTTTCGCGTGGTGCGTTTAGCGAGACTCTAGTTTGAGGATATGATGAGCATGAAATACATGACAGCTTTTAGCTGTGGGTCGAGTGTGTCTGTGTTCTGTGTTCAGGTTCTGTATTTAGGGCTGTGTGTTCAGGATTGTGTATACAGGGTTGTGTGTTCAGGGTTGTGTGTTTCAAGGGTTGTGTGTTCAGGGTTGTGTGTTGTGTGTTCAGGGTTCTGTATTCAGGGCTGTGTGTTCATCGTTGTGTGTTCAGGGGTTCTGTGTTCAGGGTTCTGTATTCTCTGTTCAGGGTTGTGTGTGTCAGGGTTCTGTATTCGGGGTTGCGTGTTCTGTGTTGTGTGTTCAGGGTTGTGTGTTCAGGGTTGTGTGTTCTGTGTTGTGTGTTGTGTGTTCAGGGTTCTGTATTCAGTGTTGTGTTTTCTGTGTTCAGGGTTGTGTGTTCAGTGTTCTGTGTTGAGGGTTGTGTGTTCTGTGTTGAGGGTGTGTTGTGTGTTCAGGGTTGTGTGTTCTGTATTCAAGGTTTGTGTGTTCAGGGTTGAGGGCTGTGTGTTAGAGGAAGAGGGAGGGGGTACCTCTGCAGCAGACAACAGTAATTACACAGGCTGATTATTTGGGCTATCAGTACAAACAATATAATTTGAAATGGCACAAACCACTAACTGTAGGTGGACTTTATCGTTGAGATTATGAGTTTAACTTCAGCATCTGACGTAACCTCACTATAAAAGTACAAGGAATGTATTTACAACAAAGACATTTGTAAAACAAACATGGACGTCTGAGGGTGTAGACTTGCCTTCCACGGAGGATACCACTGTTTGAGGTTTTTGCAACCAGACATGATCCACATTCGGCACATTGAGGGCGGGTACTAAATGGCACCTTCCATCCTTTATAACTTTCTAATTAAATAAAACAGCCAAAAGGGACCTATCTAAATACATCACATGGAGATGAATGAGCCACTGGGAGCCTTGCCCAACAAAGAAAACATGATTGGCTTTGAATGAGGAGAAATGAATCCCATTTCTTCCTGCTGACCTAGAATGGCGGCTGGTCTTTCAACATCCAACTACAGCAGACCACCTAAAGGCCATGAGAGGACCTCCATGCTCACCTACCACCTACAGGCCGTTAAAGGAACTACATGCTAGTATCTACCGTGAACCATCTATAGGCTGTTAGAGGAACTACATGCTAGTCCAAGTGACAAGCAGATCACAGGCAGAAGATGAGTGATGTATTTTTATATAATATACCACACGTTTGGTGCACTCACATTGGACGATATGGGAGACCATGAGGGCAGCACTGCTGTCGTTGCAGGTCAGACGTCCTGAAGCGAGGTCCTGCTTCACCTGGAGAGCAAACAGATACCTGAGGAGACACAGGGACGGGTGTAAAACACATTGAATAACCTGAGGAGACACAGGGACACGTTTAAGACACAAAGCTTAGAGATGCGCTCTGCGAGATCAGAAGACGATGCGGTGCCGAGGAGAATGCTGAGTGACTCCTCACATCATGAAGTGTAAAAAGTCATTTTGTTGAAGGAGACGTACTCCAACATCCTTCAAAAGTCATTTGCCACCACGTTGTACACCTGTTATTGACGTAAAACAGGCACTGGTCTCCCCTGGACGTCCACTGGGGGACACAACAGACATTAACCTTTACAACACCGGTAGAGACGTCAATACATGCATTGACTCAACACACGCTTGCACGCTCGCACACACACCCCTAGAGACAGACACACACACACACACACACACACACACACCTAGAGACATAGACAGACAGTGTGTGTATGTGTGTGTGTGTGTGTGTGTGTGTGTGTGTGTGTGTGTGTGTGTGTGTGTGTGTGTGTGTGTGTGTGTGTGTGTGTGTGTGTGTGTGTGTGTGTGATGCATTGACTCAACACATCACACACACACACACACACACCCCCGGAGACAGAGACAGACAATATGTACGTGCGTGTGTGCGTGCGTGTGTGTGTGTGTGTGCATGTGTGTGTGTAAACCCAGGACGGTCTCACCTGGTCAGTTCTTCCAGTAGCTGTGCAGGGTCCGGAGGGTAGAACTTGACCACAAAACCTCAGGACGGTGTGTTTGGGTCCTGACGGGCCGCACCATTGGGGTTATCATAACACGTCATGAACGACATACCAAACATCTAAACACAGATTCAACTCCCCAGGTATCTTCACCAGCCCCTGGATCACATATGTAGGCCGACATGTTCCACTCTGCATTGTTGCCAAACATACTTTTTACACACAACAATCCAGGCCACTCATTATGCAAATTAAACATCTCTTCCTAAACATTATGTATTGTATAGCAGGTCTCTCTCTACAGCTCTCTCCCTAAAGCTCCCTCCATATAGCCGTCTCCCTATAGCTCCCTCCCTATAGCTCTCTCCCTATAGCTCTCTCTCTACAGCTCTCTCCCTATAGCTCCCTCCCTATGGCTCCCTCCCCAAAGCTGTCTCCCTATAACTCTCTCCCGATAGCTCTCTCCCTATAGCTCTCTCCCTATAGCTCTCTCTCTACAGCTCTCTCCCTAAAGTATAGCTCTCTCCCTATAGCTCCCTCCCTATGGCTCCCTCCCCAAAGCTGTCTCCCTATAACCCTCTCCCGATAGCTCTCTCCCTAAAGCTCCCTCCCTATAGCTCTCGCCCTAAAGCTCTCTTCCTATATATCTGCTTATTGGGGTCTGTGATGGCATGAACTTACTCCTGAGCTGCTTCATGATGGGCTTGATGAGGTCGAGCCATACCTGCAGAGCAAAAAAAACAAAATGGCCGTTGAGGACACCAGGAATAACAACAGCATTGTGTTGACACAGTTCTCCTCCTCAATGGCCTCACTCACCATCATCTTGTGGTGGTCCTGAAACTCCAGGCCAAAGTAGTCCCCCTCAATGAGGTTCATGTGGGTGCACACCAGGTCAAACAGAACCTTGCCAGGCGCTCTTTGCTGGAATGAAGAGATAAATAACAGTCAGTTGCATGCAGTAAGGGCGGCTCGCAAACAAGTTAAGAAGCACTTTCTACTGTGCTCTGAGCGAAGAGGGCGCAGGAAAATACAATCAAGAGCAATTCAGTTAAAATTTCACACAGATGCGGTTTAATGCATTTCTGTGTGTCACTCCGTCCCCATGTGTCCTTCATGAAACAAGTGTTAACAGCTGTACATCTGTGTCTGTCTGTACATCTCACACGCAATTTCAGGCATGCATCGATTTCTCCTCCCATTCAGAAGTCCATCCCGGAGCCCCCTGTGGAGTCTGTCGTAGTGAGGTGAGTGTCTGTCGTCAGAAACTGACTGACTGGTGATGAACTACACAGAAACACCAGAAGAGGGGGCACCATCCTATAGCGAGGAGACACGAGGATGTGCAGCTAAAAAGGTACGAGGTTTGATCCCCAAAGTTTGACCCCTGCACCTGCTCCTGAATTCCCTGATTTGCGAGTCGCTCTGGATCAATACGTGTCTGTTCAGTAACTCCCATGAATCTGATGAATTGTAACGTTCAGAAACTGTTGAGCGTCATCATGACGGCTTGAGCAGCCCGGCCGCTAACACAACACAACCTCCGAGCGCTAAGCTGTGTGGAGTCACACCACAGGGCAGCAGATCTCACATAGCGACTTCAGAATCCCTCCCCCACAAACTCTCTCAGCCAAGTCTGGTTGTGATGAAGCTCCATCCGTGTCTCAATACCCCCCTCCCTCCTCTCCACCTCCACAACCTCCACCCCGGCTGATTCCCACCCCCCCGGTAGTTAGCCCGGGGGGGTGTACCAGACCAACACAGCAGGGGTGAGGAGGAAGGGGGGCGAGGGTCATCACCAAGGCTTTGATCTGTGCTTTCAGTGTCACTGCAGAGGAACCAGCACAGGGCTAACAGGCTTTGAAGCTGGTACAGTAACGGCACAGTATCAGGGAAGGACACTCTCTCTCTCTCTCTCTCTCTCTCTCTCTCTCTCTCTCTCTCTCTCTCTCTCTCTCTCTCTCTCCTCTCTCTCTCTCTCTCTCTCTCTCTCTCTCTCTCTTCATCCTCTCTCTCTCTCTCTCTCTCTCCTCTCTCTCCTCTCTCTCTCTCTCTCTCTCTCTCGCTCTCGCTCTCTCTCTCTCTCGCTCTCTCGCTCTCTCGCTCTCCATCGCTCCTCTCTCGCTCTCTCTCGCTCTCTCTCGCTCTCTCTCGCTCTCTCTCGCTCTCTCTCGCTCTCTCTCTCTCTCTCTCTCTCTGGAGATGGGCCAAATCTGCTGCTAGCCTCGGTGGGGGGGCCCTGGGTGTTCAGGAGAACAACATGGCTCTTCTCAAAAGACCGAACAAGCTGAAGAGTTTATGCCTGCTGTACTCCACAGCAGGCCTGGGTTCTCCACGGCAGCACACAGGCTCTTCTCCAGCAAACACAGGCTCTTCTCCACCAACACAGGCTCTTCCCCACCAAACACAGGCTCTTCCCCACCAAACACAGGCTCTTCTCCACCAAACACAGGCTCTTCCTGACCAAACACAGGCTCTTCTCCACCAAACACAGGCTCTTCCTGACAAACACAGGCTCTTCCCCACCAAACACAGGCTCTTCCTGACCAAACACAGGCTCTTCCTGACCAAACACAGGCTCTTCTCCACCAAACACAGGCTCTTCCTGACCAAACACGGCTCTTCTCCACCAAACACAGGCTCTTCCCCACCAAACACAGGCTCTTCCCCACCAAACACAGGCTCTTCCCCACCAAACACAGGCTCTTCCTGACCAAACACAGGCTCTTCCCACCAAACACAGGCTCTTCCCCACCAAACACAGGCTCTTCCTGACCAAACACAGGCTCTTCCCCACCAAACACAGTGTCAACAGTCAGCACACAGAAACCAACAGCGTTAAATCAGTCTCTCCCCGGCCCACACCAGTATTTACAAGACCAAACCCTTCGTTTGGCTGCACAACACACGTGCCACTGGTTGCTATAGAAACACATTCCTCTGTTGGGGATGTCTTGGGGTACGGGGAGCAGAGAGCGAGAGCGAGAGAGAGAGAGAGAGAGAGAGAGAGAGAGAGAAGCGTGCGTGGCACAACGTTGGTTGATTTTTTTTAGAGTATCCAGGCTGCTCTGTGCGGGAGGGCGGAGGACGAGGAGGGGGATTCTAAGTAGAGCAGAATGTCCTCCAGCAGCCCAGACCATATTTACAGTAGCGTCGGCCCGCGGGCCTCCTAATGAGCCCAGCGGGGGTTCTGCTGTCGGCTGTGTGGACGCGACGTGTGACGCGTGTTCAAAATGGCCGCCCAGCCGGCTGGTGAGCGCCGGGGAGGGGGCGCTTCACGTGACGCCCGGAGACACGCCAGGCCGGGTAACGCCGTTGGTCATGTAAATGAAAACCTCTGTGTTTAGAAATGGTATAACTGACCCTGTGTGGGTCAACCCTCTACAACGCCCTGCACTGTTTTGAGAACTAAAGACCTCGCTATTGTTATAAAGTCATTTTGTTTTTTTTGTATTTTTTAAACCACATTTTCTCTTTGCCCTCCCTGACTTCTTCCACAGAGAAAGAAGAGATTAAAAATAAGTGTTTCAAGACTGCCCTGGCCAAGGCAGGCAGCCAACACCATTAAGTCACTCAACATTCAATTCTGCATATTAAATCATAATAATAATAATAACACACGCTTGCATGCACGCACGCACATGCAAACACAACACACACACACACACACACACAAACAAACACAACACACACCCTGTGTCCAAACCACCAGCTCTCCAGAGGTAAGCTGTTCTCTGTTCCCATTCTCTTGTTCCCATTAAAAGACAATGAGGGGTGGGCTGCAGTGGTGGTGTGTGTGCTGGGTGGTGGTGTGGGTACTGAGTGGTGGTGGTGGTGTGTGTGCTGGGTGGTGGTGGTGGTGGTGGTGGTGGTGGTGTTTGTGCTGGGGTGGTGGTGGTGTGGGTACTGGGTGGTGGTGGTGTTTGTGCTGGGTGGTGGTGGTGGTGGTGGTGTGTGTGCTGGGTGGTGGTGGTAGTGTGTGTGCTGGGTGGTGGTGGTGGTGGTGTGGGTACTGGTGGTGGTGGTGTTTGTGCTGGTGGTGGTGGTGGTGGTGGTGGTGTGTGTGTGCTGGGTGGTGGTGGTAGTGTGTGTGCTGGGTGGTGTGGTGTGGTGTGGTACTGGGTGGTGGTGGTGGTGTGTGTGCTGGATGGTGGTGGTGGTGGTGTATGTGCTGGGTGGTGGTGGTGGTGTATGTGCTGGGTGGGGGCCAAAGAGCCAAAGAAAAGCCAAGCACTGATCACTGCCCTGCTGGAGCTCACGTACACGGGGCAGCACGGAGCTACGCCCACAGCTACACCTGGAGCACGGAGTGGGCCGATCAGGGCCCGGCCCGCTTGATTAAAGACAGCGGACCCATCCCAGAGAGAGAGGCCCCCACACACAGAGACCAGGAGGCAGCGAGAGACGGAGAGCAGTACCACTGCGTCTGAGAACACGAAACGGGCCGACGCATTCGGAGAACCCGGAGGCGGTCCACGCTGCAGACTGCAGCAGCACCACCTCTAGCAGCACCACCTTCATTAGCACCACCTCCTCCATCAGCACCACCTCTTCCATCAGCATCACCACCAGAAGCAGTACCACCATCATCAGTGTCATCTCCAGCAGCACCACCTCCATTAAGACCACCTCCGTCCCTCGACACAATCCTTCTGGTTTTGTGCTGAACCGTTCTGGTCATCCACAGCCGCCTCCACCTCACTCAGCACTACGTTTCTCCACCCAACACGGCGTGGAGGACACTTTCTGAACAGCCTCACGAATCTGACGGTCTGCACAAGACGCTGAGACGGAGCTTCCCCCCCCTCTCTCCCGCAGACTCGCCTCCACGGGGGAGCTCATCCTGAACGCCTGGTGTCGGCCGAGCCCAGCCAGCCCGGCCCAGCCCAGCCCGGCCCAGCCCAGCCCAGCCCGGCCCAGCCCAGCCCGGCCCAGCGCTGTGGAAGACCTCAGTGCCGGGCTTCCCTCTCCCCCCCAGCCCTCACCCCACTGGAGACAGATCACGCTCAGTCTGGCTGACATTTCCCTCAGCATCCACGTCTCCCCCGAACAAAGAAAATGTAAATGCTGCACATTACAAGCAGAGGTAGTGGTGGCTGTCTCCACGGCTACAGCAGCAGCAGTAGTATTAGCAGTAGTAGTGGTAGTAGTAGCAGCAGTAGCAGTAGTAGTGGTAGTGGCAGCCGTCTCAGACCGGCCCATCAGGCTTGTTCCCACCAGGGGTCAGGCAGGGTCCTGACTCTCGCCGCTCTCTTGTGAACAATTTATTTATTTCCGCTTGGCTCAAGCGTGCAGAGGTTTCTGCTCTGCCTCCCTGCGGACGCGGTGCTGACTGACCCAGAACGTGGTGTTTACATGTACGGGCCTGGACCCCACGCCGTCGGCTGCAGGCCTCCCGAGTGACGGGACGGAGGTACATTGAGATGACAGCACGCACACGCACACACACACACACACACACACACACACACACGTTAAACCCTACACATGTCATCCAACTCCATGTTAACATCCATTCATTCATCCTCACGGATAATTTCAAACCACTCTTAAACATTCACTGGTCTAATAATCCAAAAAACCCAAGAAAATCCCAAATACACAAACAAACAAAGCAGCCCCCCCCGTGGGTTCCCGTGGGGTTGGGGGGGCGGGGCCTTTGTGTGTGAGAGGGCGTGGCCCCTCGCTCTTCTCCAGGACACGTTCCTGACGCTCCACTGAATCCAGTCTGGGTGATGGTAGACAACCCTATCCTGGGGGGGGGGGGGGGGGGGGGGGGGGGGGGGGGAAGAGGGGTGACGGTGGGGGAGGTGGATTTGGGAGTACGGGTGAAGGCACCCCCCCTCCCCTGAGGGTGGGAGACGAGAACAAAGACGCCTGGTGAGAGACGGGGTACGAGCGTAGTGACGGAGCGCAGTGACGGAGCGGAGGTGACGGAGGGAGGTGACTGCCTTCAGGGAAGTGGGGCGTCCGTTAGTGTTGATGTGGGCTGAGATGTGAACAAGGAGGCAGACGGTGTGTGTTTGTGTGTGTGTGTGTGTGTGTCTGGGGGTCCCGGCGTGATCCGGTTCAGGCATGGGTCTGCGGTCTGGTTCAGGCCTGGGTCTGTGGCCCGGGTTTGGGTCTGGGTCTGGGGCCCGGTTCAGGCCTAGGTCTGTGGCGTGGTTCAGGTCTGGCTCTGCGGCCCGGTTCAGGCATGGGTCTGCGGCCCGGTTCAGGCATGGGTCTGCGGCCCGGTTCAGGCATGGGTCTGCGGCCCGGTTCAGGCATGGGTCTGCGGCCCGGTTCGGGTCTGGGTCCGTGGCCCGCCTGGTGTCGGAGGCGATACAGTCAACGGTTCCACGCGGTTCCACGCGGTTCCCCGCGGTTCCCCCCCGCAGCTGGGTGGTGTGTGACCGTGACATTCAGAAAAGGTCAGCGCTGCCATAAAAGAGGGTGCGGTTGCGCTGGGGGAGACCGCCTGTAACAAGACATTAAAGCAGCCGGTAAAGAATGGTTGAGGGGTTACAGCAGGCTAACCACGGCTCCCGTGTGACAGCCTCGGCTTAGCAAGAGAAATGTCCTCCTGCTTACCAACGCCGCGGCTCGTTGATTAATTTATTCAGCCCCATTCTGATTTATTGATTACTAATGTTGTCGACGAGATGTGTCAGTAATTGTGAAAAATGGCCATCACCCGTTGTCAGAGGCCCGCTCGCTTCGTCTGACGAGCAGCACATGAAATCAGGAAAACACGAATCGGTTGAAAGCGGTCTCAGCAGCCAAACCAAGAGGAATGCGTTGAGATTGAACAGAACATTCGACATCTGTGAGACTCAACATCTCACCGCGAGACACAGGCTGAAGGATCACTCATCTACGAGGAGAGATGGGAAGTGACACCTCGCTGCTCGCTGAGACTGACGAAGACTCTGAGAGATGTTCTCCCTGAACCGGAGCGCGGCCCGAGGAGGCGGTTCTCCCATCACCGAGCCGTCTGGTGCTGGAGCTGTCACTGGGAACACATGTCAGGTAGACAGGTCCGCTCACCGGCGCCGGTTCTGCCTCGACTCGGTTCAGCAGGAGGGGAATCTAGTGTGTGTGTGTGTGTGTGTGTGTGTGTGTGTGTGTGTGTGTGTGTGTGTGTGTGTGTGTGTGTGTGTGCAGTGTGTGTACAGTGGAGGCCTGTGTGTGTGTGTGTACGTCTTTGTGTGTGCATTTGTTTATGAATGCATGCACGTACGTGCGCTTGTGTGTGTGACACGTGTGCGTGTGCGTGCACAGAGGCGTGTGTGTGATTTGTGGGGCAACACGCCGTGCATGCGTGAAGCCCGCGGCGTGTTCCCGGGCACGCGTGTTCAGCGACTGTGAGGGGTGAGTAATGGGGGGGAGGGAGGGGAGAGGGGGAGTGTCAGAGCATGTTCACCGGCTGTAAGCAAAGACTAAGAGGGGGGGGGGAGAGGAGGGGAGGAAGGGGGAGGGGGATGTCAGAGGCAACCAGACTTCATTGAGATTCAGGTCATGTGCTACAGGAACACTCAGGGTGACTTCAGTGATGCCGCAAGATGACACATTGTGTGTGTGTGTGTGTGTGTGTGTGTGTGTGTGTGTGTGTGTGTGTGTGTGTGTGTGTGTGTGTGTGTGTGTGTGTGTGTGTGTGTGTGTGTGTGTGTGTGTCTGTGTGTGTGTGTGTGTGTGTGTGCCTTGACTATGCTTTGATTGTAATCATAATTGAAACAAAACAACCTTAATCTCACTCATCTTGCTCTAACATCGACAGCCACCATGTTTACATTTGTCATTTCTGAACACCCCATAAAATACAAAAGAATGCATTTTAAAAATGCATCCATATTAGTCAGAAAAAAAAACAGAAAGCCTTTGGGCCAAATGACAGTCCAGCTCCTCTTTGTTTTGGATTTGTACATTTCCCAAGAACCCAAACTGGGCCGAAACACATTGAAAAAGAAACAGAGAGAAGGTGGTGATTGGGCTGCCACAGCTGTCAGAACCACTCTGTCACAGTGGGCTCAGCCTGCAGGCCTGCAGGCCGGCGGGGAAGAATGCAGCCTGATTGAATGGAGAGTGCAGACCGAGATAGCCGTGGCTAGCGGGGAGAGCCTTCTGCTTCTGCTGCCCAACACTTTGCTGCCTTCAAAGGCAGACTTGGAGCAGAACCAGTGGTTGTCGCCCGTGGACTTAATTCATATTTCCTGCACTGTTGCGTATCTCTAAATGTTGAATATAAAACAAAACAATATCCGAGCCTTTTTTTTTTCCCCAAGCTGTGCTGCCATCTTGGCCAGGTCACCCTTGCAAAAATATGTTCTCTTCCTGGCTCAATAAAGGTTAAATATTCTTCACAAAGAAAGAGGAGAGACAGAAACCACGCAGCCCACTCAGCAGGGAGCTGGAAGGCTACAAACATATTGATTCTGAATCAGTATAATGAAGTGTGCGGTGGCACGGCAGACCAGAGCAGGCTTGTGCGTGAACCTCCCACCCTTGGCCACAATCTGGGAAACAGATTCAACATGTCCGAGGTGTGGGCGCCTTTAAGAGGAGGCCGTAAAAGACAGAACGACAGAAAACTGTTTTTTTTACTACCATCGCCGGCAGTAAAACACGACGGCGCACAACAGGCCATTCTTCATCACATGATACTGAATCACATCCATACATCGAGGATTCTTTTCCGAATGAGCCTAGCCATACGCCCTCTTTTATCTGCTCTCGACACCATTGCATCTACAGAGAATGTAAAGCACACAGCAGTCACAGAGCTTAGCAGCACCATGGGACGGAGCTCCACCGACCACGGCTACCAGCCACACAAAGAGAGGAGCATTCTGTGGACGCTAACGGCACGCAGTGGTCATGATGGACGTCGTTCACCGCACCGGGAGCTCGGCCCGGTACCGGCAACACGGGCACCGCGGCCGGGTGGTCCCGAACCAGCAGAACCCCCTTCTCCACCAGCTCTCCAGGTGGAAGAATGAAAGTCCAACATCTAGTCCACCTGGTGGAGGACAGACAGTCAAGAACCCCCTAAACCCTTTGAAGACACGTTGCCTCAGGTGGAAGGTTTGCAGGGAGACACCCGATCTGCCTTTTCCTGCCACAGCAGTAGCTAATTATCCACTGCATTATTAACACAGATAATACCTCACTGCCCCAAGAGACTGCTTGAACGTGGGGGTCAGCCTCCCATCGTTTCTCCTTCGCCGAGTTGCAATATCAGGGGTGTGTCTGGGAACATGATGATACCAGCCTGCATACCAATACCTCGGACTGATCTATCAATTTAGTACTTTATGTGAGAATGTTGAAATTGTGAAGAAAAAAATAATGAAAGCATTTCAGTAGATCACACACCCAATTTTATCCGCACTGATAATGTCATCTGTAATTGAATTTAATACAATTAATTCATCTTCACTGAATAATTAAAGACTGATACAATCTCAACTTTGCAGTGTTAGAATGACCAATTTCAAAACAGACAAAGAATTTAATTAGTCTCACTCTCACAGACATCATTTCAGTTCAGTCTTCAAAATGGTCGAGTCCAAAACATAATAGCCAGTAATAAGTCTATTTTTCCAGGAAGCCATTGTTAAAAAGGAAGAGACTTCAACACCACTGGCATGTTTAAAAAGGAGAACCAGAAATTCCCCATCATGACTAATCACATATTACTCATGGAGCGGTCGTCTGGTCGCTGATGAAGCTGCACCTCAGACACCTGGGTTTCCACGGCTCAGGGGAGAGAAAGAAACAAGGTTGCTTTGGAAATCACCTTATGGAACACACAGCCGGAGTAGAGAAGTTATTAGTTATTACTAAGACACACTCCCTGGTGAAATGCGGCCATATTATCACTGCTAAAAATATGAATATGGGAACGGAACGAATCAATTGGGGGAACATATGTGATCTGGCGCTGTGATCAATGGCATCATCAGCAGTATTTACCAGGCCTACTGAGCTGTGAGCTTCTCTTGGTCAACGCGGTTCGTCAAGGAACTCAAAGAACAGGGACAGAGTGTTCTGCATTAGGGGGCCACTGGGATAATGCAGTGAGGAATAACTCAATGCAGCACTAAGTCGAGTCAAGCCAATCAATAGGTGAATTAAATAATTAATTTACTGGATCTCCACAACACACATTCAGGTCAGTACTACAGGGACTGGAATCCCTTGATCCAAGGGTCAGTTTCTTAAGTCTTTTGACAATCTTTTCCCATCTTACCATGCCATGCTTAACCCTCTATCCCAAATGTCTCGTTAATGTAAATACCTCAGGCTAGTCAACCATAAAGCTCCATGGCTTGGACCACCTGCACGCCCATTCGGACACCACAGGAACATGTCGGGGAGCCAAAATGGAAGACAAACGCTGCCGTAAACAGAAAGTGTCCAGCGTTAATAAAAGGTGACAGACACCGCGGGTGACACTCGCTGGACTAGTCTGAAAAGGTCTGCGGTGTTCATCCGTCTACCAAACCCACGCAGGCTGCACGGGCAGCCAACCAGACACCAGCCCCATCACACCGGACGCAGCCCTGCATTCTGAGACGTGCCAGAACATCCCAGGATCAATTACCTCGGAGGCATGCCACTCCCCCGGGCCCTGAACTTTGTGATGCGTCGTATGTGAGCGAGCGAGAGGGCAAGGTCGGCCGCAAGGGAGAGAGAGAGGGGGAGGAGTGAACGAGAGAGAGAGAGGAGAGAGATTTAGAGGTTATGTATACAGGTCTGTACCTCGGAGATAAAGTGTACGGTTTGATTCAAAGGGTGCGGCGCAAAAATCAATTACATTCCAGTTTTAGTTTAACAGGAATTCCTCGACAGCAGCGGTGCTGCTGCTGCACATACGAACCAGAACATGTCATGTAATCCCCTCCTAATTAAAACATTTAAAGCCTGTGGTCACACCCCTAATTACACTGCTGTGATGTTGTAAGGGGCGTGGTTAGAACAGAAAAAGAGAAAAAGATTCTTCATCCAGAGCTTTAATCCGGTCGGACCCCGAGGCCTCCGACAGCTGTGCAGCCGTTCCAACCCATGGACCCGCGTGTTGTACCTCAGGTACACACGCAGCTGGGGGCGTCAGCAGCCTGGGCAGCGGTTCAGACGGGAGGCTCAGGGACACGCGGGCAGGTAGATCCTACCGCACCTGAGACCAGCACCGGTGGACGAGGTGGTCGTGCACTCTGCAGCAGGTGGGCCGTGCATTGTCATGCTGAACGCGTTAGCATTCATTTGACATTGATGAGAGTGAATGGGAGGCTCTCCAGAACGCAAGCAGACACACGGCATGCGTGTGCATAACCACAGTCTTAATGTGAGTGTGTAGTACACACGTGTAGCTGTAGGGGAGGGGGAGGCACAGCGAGAGAGAGAGAGAGAGAGAGAGAGAGATCACCCAACTGAGATTCTCGCTAATTGAGGTGTGTGTGAGTGGGGGGCTTCCCATGTTCATCTGACATACACAAAGAGAGAGAGAGAGAGAGAGAGAGAGAGAGAGAGAGAGAGAGAGAGAGAGAGAGAGAGAGAAGAGAGAGAGAGAGAGAGGAGAGAGAGGAGAGAGAGAGAGAGAGAGAGAGAGAGAGAGAGAGAGGCAAATAATATGATGATATGCTAATTAGATATGGTGCATAAACATTATAGAGATGCTCTGCAGCATTGATATGTAGAGCCAGGCTCAGCATGCAAAGACAATATTAGTCCAAACGCAAATATGCAAATGATGGGACCGCTGAGGAAGCTGCCTGCCTAAACAGTACAGCCCACAACACACCACATGACCTTAAAGTCACCCGGCTAGATGCCGACAGAGCTGTCCGACGACTAGCCCCGCGGCGGTGTCCCCAGCGCTACGCAGAGAGGAGAGCCGGCCAGCGCTAGCCGGCAGCGGGCTACTTTTACCCCAGAGCCCTCCAGCTAACGAAGAGCGACAGGCCCAGATGACGCCGTGCTGCGAGGCCAATCACCGCAGCTCTTTGAGATTAGCCTAAACGTCTTAGCCGGCCTCAGTGCCACAGGTCCAGTAGGCGCTGCGCACGAGAGCAGGAGAGCAGGCGAGCAGGCGAGCAGGCCTGCACTGGGTCTTAGCTCCCGCAGATCACTCTACATCTGCCGCCTGCCACTCAAAGCCCTTCCTCTGGGATCAGTTTCTTGGAAAGTCAAAAGTGAACAGGATGAGCTGTTCATCTCGTGGCTTTGGGAGGAACCAGAGGAAAACGAAACAAAAGCACAGAAAATGACCACAGCAAGCCATCTGTCCTCGTCCATGTTGAATCAGAATGATAAGAACACTTGATTACACTTCGATTAAGTGTAAATATACAATATACAGGTGATGAGGATCAGCATATCTACAACTCAATACTAGAAAGCCTCCACAAGGCTCATCGAAGCTAATCCTCGTTTGTAGAATACATTAACTGAATAATTGACTGCTACTTGGAGGCCAGGAATTTCCAAAAGGTAATCATACAAAAGTTGTGTGTGAAGATCCAACCGGACAACCAGCGCATGGAAATCAATAAGTAATTATGAGCCGGTGAGCATTCAAAACCTGCCCCGTTATCAGCGGGCAGCGTCAGGCTAAGCCCGTCAGCGTGGAGGAGTGTGCCGCGGTCCTCCAGTCAGAACATAATTGATCTCTGGATAAGCCGGGCCAGTGCTTTGAGTCCCGGCCCAGGCCTGCACACCCTCTGGGCAGGGATTAAGGTCAACAGCCAGGAAACCGCGTCCCGTTTGAGGCGACGTCTGGCGGCGCGGTCAGGGTACCACTACAGTACGTGCATTAAGGGGAGGGATGGTGTAGCTGTAGGGTGATCCCAAGCCAGAATGTATCGGGCTTGATCCCTGTTGTCCACACCTTGGTTTTTTTTTTTTCAGCAAAGTTCCCTACACCTATCATTGTCACTGACAACATTGCAGTTGCTTTGGCTAAAAGCATTAAATTACTGAAACAACCAACTAGTAACTGTAAATGAACGCCTAAGCTGAAAAATCTCAACTAAAACGTGTGGTTGTGTGTGATCCACTTGGCTGTCGTTGCGTTATCAGAACAAGCAACAGCAACACCTTCAGCTCAGAGGGCAACAGGGCCCAGAAGAAGGCAGAGCTGCCTTGGAATTCCCACTCGCAACCACCAACTGATTTGAACGCATCGTGTTTCACTCGAGGCCCGCGTGCCACGGCGCTCACACGAACACCATTTCAAATCACCGGGCGCAGAGCGTGAACGCACGGCAGACCTGTTGGAGGCAACGCGTGACGGAAACGGCATTTTCCGTGATGACATTTGAGCCGAGTTGTGGTGAAGGCGGAGAGGGCATGATGGCTTCCTCCTCCTCCTCCTCGAAAAGCACTTATTAAAGCATTAAACCCACTGAAATTAAAGTGTCATCGGAGCGTCTGGGGTTCCACCAACTTTGGGGACTTTCCATGACCAGAATTGTCATTCATTCATGACCTTTAGCACGCCGCTAATGAGGTGAGCGTGGGCTCAGCCCCGTTTTCACTATTTGAAGCAGATAAAGCAGAATCAGTCTGCAGAGCAGAGAGCAATGAAGTCAAAAGTGCTTCGAGACCATCGAGGGACGGCCGTGCCCATCCCATTCAGGAGCGTTGTTTCAGCTTCATGGCCGCCATCAGGACCCCAACACACAACACACACAAACACAGGCAAACAAAGACACACACTCACTCACACTCACTCACACTCATACTCACTCAGTCAGTCAGCCTGTGCTGGTGTTTGCTCGTCGGAGGACCAGTGGGATCCAACAGGATCCAGGTCTTTGTGACCACAGAATACCAATTCTGCCGCCAAGGCAGTGGGAGCCAGTCTAGTCACCATGGCAACATGCAGACGGAGTGCCTGGCTCCTAATGTATGGGGAGAGGCACGATGCTGTACGGTGAGGAACCGTGTGCAGAGACACCACCATTTGCTGGAATTACCAAACGACGGTAATTCTCTTCACGGTAAATTGTACCTTTCGGCTTACCAAACATGGCAGACTGTTGTAATTCTCTTACTGTGTGAATGAGGTAATTATGTTGACTCGAGCTACGGCAATGGAAGTCTTGACGAGACAAGGCCAAAAACCCTACATTTCCAAACACTAAAACCAGATCCAAAAGTATTTTAGATTACTTGTGGGGCGAGTATGCCAAACCATCGGACAGATGTTGGACTCGTCAGAATGCCCAGAACGCCCTCCTCTCCACAACACACACATGCACACACTCAAACATGCAAGTTCATGCACACGCCCGTGTTCAGTCTTTGAAGACGGTTCAAATCTCCGGCTAGGCTTATCGTAATGGGCTTTGGAGGGTTTAGAATAACAAGGCCTCTCAGAGACCAACCAGACAATGCCATCGAGATGAATACCACGGCTAATAATACTAGTACTACTGCCATGGAAACACACAACAAAAAGACGGGCGGATGTGGCCTGGATGCTGCGAAAGGCTTCAGCGTGACGCCCAGGGGGGATGTGTAGCAACATGAATGACACGGTGAATGAATGAATCATAACACTGAAGGTCACCGTCCTCCGTTATCATCACAGTGTTTACAGGTCTTTACTTCTGGATCCTTTTTATCCACTTTCCTCGTCAGATTGAGAGGGGGAAAAAAGGTGGTCTTTATTAATTGGATCCCAGGTGGGAACAGGGGATGACTGGGATATGAATCATAAAGGGATACAAAGGAAAAGATGGAGGGGGAAAAAAATCAAGAACTACATCAAAGAAAATGCAAAACATGTTTCTGTAAGTTTATGGAAAATGGGGATTGTCTTTAACCTTCACCATAATGCCTCCAAGACATTGAACTAAATCGTTAAATACAGTTAAGATGGCACTCTCGGTCACAAGTCTGAGTTAAGAATCTCACTCTGTGTGACTCTAATATCATCATACAAACCACATGGGCTTTGATTGGATCATCCAATTACAGCTCTTGCATCACTGCAGGTCATTCAAGCACAATTTGGCTAACTAAATATAGACTTATTAAGCTAAACGCTTCACATTCCCTCTCTAAATCTTGTGAAAGTGGGTCATTTCAGGTTTGCCAGGAATGAGCCTCAACAGCTGAATAAGTTATAATGTCTCACTAATGTAATAAGACGACCTAACCTGGAAACATTATGGGCTACCAAACCTTCATTTAATATCTACTCAAAGTATTCAAGCACAGTCATCCTATTTGAAATGAAGAGTATGAAGGTCAACAGGTGCCGTTGTTCGATTCCCTGTAGGATTATAGTTGCCAGCTGATTTTTCTTAATTTATTTTCCCCTGGCTGAGTCTGATTGGAAGTTCTTCCGAAACCGTTGTCCAATCGCACGCGGCCTGAGACCACTGCCCCATCGGCACGGAAACAAAGACACGTGGAAGAGAGCTTACATCCTTTTCACAAGCTGATTTTTCTAGTCCTGGCAGTGGCAAAGTAGCCGCACTGGCCGCAGCATTGTGCTCCTGTTAAAAGGGTGAACAAGAACCTCAGACGCCCCGGGAAGACCAGTCCTGCTGGTTCTCAGAGGGAGGATCTCCCCAGAGACATGTCTTTTGAAAATCATGTGTGCCTCCTCTTCATCCTGGTGTCCGCTGACAAAGCTTCCATTCACTCGGTGCTGCACTTCCGAGAAGCGCTTGCAGAAGGGGGGCAGTCAGGAGAAAGGCTGAAGATACCTCAAGGTGGACGCCCACCAGCGGTTATCCCTCGCCTACCTTTTATGAAACAAACTCAGAGATTATGACGAGCACTGAGCTGGACGCGGGGAGCCTGCGTGTGCATGGCAGGTGGGCTGCAGCTTCAGGCCAGCCAAAGTGAAATAGTCTCTGCTGCTTTAGCGTTTCTCTGCGGTCTATGCAACAGGTCCTGCTTAAATTGGGAGGGCAATGCTGTCAAGTCAATATCTCCCCGGCAGGTATTGGCACCGAGGGCCGCAGCTGTGCCAGCGCCCGCTGTGTGATTACTCTTTCCGTCGGTTTCTTCCCCCAGATTGTTTTCCCTCCATCTCCCTTTGTCTCTCCCTTTCAGACTTTGCTTCAATCTTTACTCCATTTTCCCGAGCCCTCCCACACATATCTCTCTCTCTCTCGACCAAGAGGGCTGAAATTCAATTACTGCAAAAAACATTTTTTGGCGGGGGGGAGGGAGGGAGGGAGGGGGGAGAGGAGTGCGCCTGAATACTGACCAGGTAGAGCTGAAGGAATTCAGCAAGAAACAGACAACCAGAAACCCATCAGCGAGGGGGCGGCACCCAGGCAGGGCTTTGTAGCCTCCAGTTGGAGCATTAAGGATACAGCTGGAGTGAAATATAACATGGTGAAGGCTTTTAATTAAGTTAAGATAGAGAGTCAGTGACAGGAGCTGGAGCTCAGGGAGAGAATCAGCCATGAGTGCAGGACGTACTGAGCTTTCACTGCAGCTCCTCGTTACTTTGATCAGTTCTTTATGAGTTTTAATAACTCCTCAGAGCTTCAGTGAATCTCTTCATGGTACGCAACATTTCCAGGCTCCTGGTTACTGGGTTTGAGGCTCATCTGTAAGGATATGGAGACGTTGATATTTCTAAGTGTAAGTGGTGTGCTGGTAGAATGAACACCTGGAATGAGGATGTGAAGAACAATCCAGGCAAAGCATTTTGATGGACTGCATCAAAATCAGTAACGGTGAAGTTTAGTTTAGGTTGGCGATGGTTAAGATAAGTGTGAGCAGGTTAAATGTCTTTTCACTTGCCAGCAACTCTTTCAGTTTTTACCTTTTTTACCTGTTTAAAGTGTCAAATCCATTCACTATTGGCAGATGTTCCTTTGGACCCTGAGATGAGGTTGGAAATGGTCCCGTTGGGTAATGTTAATGTATATGTGGTTTGGGTCATGGTAAGGATCTGGGCAACGCCTGCAGCACTGGGACCTGGAAGTCGCTGGCTTGTGGTACAGGCACTGCAAACACTAACAGTAGTGGGGAATTCATCTCCTCCTCATGGCCTAATTACTGCCAGTCACTGTAGATGTGAAGTGCAGCGTTAAACCCACGGAAATGACCTACAGAATGTTTTCCACAGCAGGGCAGATTGAATAGTGAGGTGATATGGGGACAGTGAAGCCGACCCTCCGTCAGGATGTGGCATACCGCTAAGAAAAAGGCGCCACAGGAAGTGGATTATCCCAGGATGTCACGCTGCCGGCCGACGTTGACATATTAATTACCTTTTTTTTTATCTCAACGAGAAATTCATAATTCATTGACCAGATTGCTGCAGCAGCCGGAGGTGCCGTGGTGATGAAGCAAGGTGGACCTCATGAGGACCGAGTCTTCAGAGGGAGTGGAAGTTAACAGAGAACACGGCCGCACCCAACAGGCAGCGTGAGGGTCAGGTACGACCCTTCCACTGGGACATGATCCCATCAGAGCAACGCCAGAGGAATGGCCCACAAAGACCCGACGGAGGGTTGAATACCTGTTGTACATGTATATCCAATGCACCAACTGGCGCCGTGGAAGACCACGTACGTGAGCAGAGTCGACCGGCAGGTCCTACTGATGGACACGACGATGGAAAAACACAACCACCCCTCTGTTACTATAGTAACGTGGCACATAAAACGGAAGGGCCAGTGGACCTGGGTGCAATATGTAAAGCACTTCTCTGAAATATAGCTATCTGGCTGTGTTTTTGGCTTTGAAGTGATTCACACTTAAATAGTCATTCAACTCAGTTTTTTTTTTTTTTAGTCAGAATTCTGAGAAACACTCCTGTTGCGTAACTTCCCAAAAGGTTTAATATTTGAGTCTCTCTGCACGGGGGCCCATTTTGTCTCTTCCAAGATAAAGCGTGACAGTTATGAAATGCAAATGGCAGCGCGGGTCTCACACAGTCAGTCTCAGGATGTAGATAATACTTCAGCACTGGCATATCGGGGCCAAGTCTTATCGATTACGTTTCACGGAAAATCCACGCCATCTAAATTGATCTACATGGAAAACAAACACAGCTCAGAAGGGAATTATGCGACGCCATCAGTTCGCTCACAGCATGACAGGACCACATGTCAGTCTAACCATATGAACGTCAGTACATCATCTCCCCTCCTCCACCCCCCCACAGTGGAGCAGGTCCCACAGTGGAGCAGGTCCCACAACGACGGCGCTGACGGGACCCCATGCTCGGCTGCAGACCTTCCGTGCGGCTGAACACAGCGTCAGACCTTTGGACCGTGGACTGGACACAAATTCTCAGTTCCGCCACAGCAATCGCGATGACACGGTTTGAGAATGGCTGGACTCACAAGAGCATATCAAATAAATACCTAAAAGCCGTGTAGAATGTTGCTGTGAATCGCGTTGCGTGTACGTTATGATACCGTGGACAAGGACACGTTACTCTTTATTTCCGGAGTGGTCGTAAGCACAAAGTAACCCACTTCTGGTGTCCATCAGCCTCAAAGACGTGGTCACAGAGGATGACTTTAATACATGGGAAACCACAGCAGAGACCCTGACCGCCCTGGAAGCACACCTCCCTCGGCCCATGAGAAATGACCGGCCAGCGGTCACAGTTCATCTAAGAAAAGCATTGTGCGATGGAAACCATTCTGGCGATGGAGAAATGTGATACACTACAAAGCTCAAATCCCATATTCAGCGCCACAGTGTAGCGCTGTAGCGCTGGCAGCTGTTCCCTATCTGCTCAAATGCCGGCGGCCCTCATGTGTGTGTGTTGAGACGACGCAGAGATTCCACCACAACGGACGGCAAAGTGGCCCAACACTGGCAGACGATTCTCCTGTTTATGTTGCCTTCATGGAACCAGGAAGATCTCCTCGCGCTCCATGGCCTCACGATGTGCAACACAAATCCTCATCTTTTGTGGAGAGGGGTGGGGGGGAGGGAATCTGGGTCAATCAGCACTCAAGGAAAAAAAAAGGCTAATAATCTCCCAAAATACATTGTCAGTCATCATTTCAACGTCTGGGGGATTTACTCCCCCACCCCATAAAAAAAGCCATAGAACCTCTACCCGCCCTCACACAGGATCAGTACCAACCCGAATGCGTGGAGTCAGAACCGGCCGGTCCCTGCAGTGCAGGGCCGTCACCGGCCACGTGGAGGCGTGCGGCCCGTGAAGGGAAAATGGCAGCAGATCCCGGGAGAAGACAGAACTCTGCGGCACCCTGATCGCAGGCTGCCTGGAACACTTCTCCTGCACCTCTTTGTGTAGCCATGGCAACCTACTCCTAGCAGGCCAGCCTCAAGGAAAACCTGCGATTGTGGGCGTGGCATTCAGTCCCAAACTGGCTTGCAGGGGGGGGGGGGGGTGAAGGGTACGGCCGCACGACGCACACGAGAGAGAGAGAGAGAGAGAGAGAGAGAGAGAGAGAGAGAGAGAGAGAGAGAGAGAGAGAGAGAGAGAGAGAGAGAGAGAGAGAGAGAGAGAGAGAGAGAGAGAGAGAGAGAGAGAGAGAGAGAGAGAGAGAGAGAGAGAGAGAGAGAGCCCCGCGGACGGTCCCGGCTTCACCTAGAGAATCAGATTACGAGGACATCGCCGTCCCTCCAGACAGCCTTCAGTAGATTACAGAGGATTAGAAATATGATTAGAGATTTAGTCGAGAGGGGATGAGTTGCACTCTCCTTTCTTCACCCGATGCCAAACTTGTGATGCAGCCACCTCCTTAGTGCATATAAACATTAGCGGTATGCAATTACGAGCCATAGATTAGGGGTTGGACAAAACCTGCCCCAACGGCTGCCACTCCCACTGCAAATCTGTGGACCAGAGGAGGTGGACTGAATACAGCGCGCTCCGGATTTAGCTTCCAGAAGGGTCAGAGTGAAATATGTAGGACGATACGGGCAGGCAAGCCCCGTCCTCCTCGCTAAATCAAGGCCTTTCTCCCCGGCGATGGCCTGCAGAACACATTCCCCAGTCAACATGGGAAATTAAACACGGGAGAGGCCCTCGTCTGTGTCTGCGCTCCGTCGTTAACAATCCCCTCTTTCACCGCATGGCGTAGAAGACCAGCACGCCCCCGGGGGGAGGGGGGGCGAGGCGGTTGCCATGGTCACAATCTTACTGTAACTCTTTTACTCCATCCGAAACTTACCAGCATCCATCTTATCCTAATCGCACTTAAAGCTTTGAGACTTATAATTGGTACAAGTGAGAGGAGAGGGTGATAATCGACAACGCTGAGACGTCTTATCTGAACGCCGCATTCCCTCGCACCACGGCGGCAGTGGGAGGAGACAGGAGCTGGAGATCAGGATAATAGGATTCATGGACACGGACGCCAGCATATTCCCCCTCACTGGCAGCAGCCGAGCATTTATCATGCAAGGCCCAATGGCGGAACAGCATCAAAAGAACTAAAAATCAATGGTTAATCAGGCTCTGCGCCTGAATGATCCAGCTTCCACCGCCTGAGAGTCCACCCCACCCCACTAGCTGTGGGACACACGTGACGGAGCTGATGATGACCACGGCCACCACCCTCAGCTTTTAGCTCAAGGGGGTTTGAACCTTCTTCAGAACTACATCTTCCTCAGCCAGCAGCTCTGGCTCTCTCTCTACCACAGCCAGAGAGTCACACATGTCGGCTCCACAGCATACAACACACAAAAAACCAAACAGATACTTTGCCTACAGCGGTCTGTAACCCGATCCCAGGGCACGGGTTGTGAATTTTTCATTGCAGTGAGCCGAGGAAGCGGATGGGAAGACAGCAGGGAATTCCCATGAGTAGAGGTATTATTCCTATACACAGGGGCGTGTGAAGCTGTTTCCATTGTAATATTTCTGGCTGCTCCACCATCAGTATTAATATAAGCAATTCAGACAACCAACAATGCCAATGGTACAGATTAACTTTGGTAATACCAGGGCAGATAAATAAGGCAATCAGAAACTATTAGAAACATAAATGTTAGAACAAATCATGTCATTGTGCACACGTGCAGATTGTGCGACGGAGAGGGCTACCAGACCGCGGGGTCAGCTAAAGAGCAGTGACCTTGCTGTCCAGCCGGACAGGGCGTCTAGGGTGTCTGGCCAGTGTGGCTTCACCGACCGGCCTGCTGACAGTCAGCTTTGAAGTGTGCTCCCAGCTGGAAAGGCTGGGAGCCTCGTTGGTTCCCCTCCATCGCGTGGAGAAACAGTAGTTATGTTCTGCACACCTTCCACAACAATACTGCCAGGCCATGAATAAAATAAAGAGACAGCAGATAGTGGCTCCGTTTGTAGCCAATACTGGGAAACTGCCGGAACATCTGGTAGTGTACCATGGAACAATCAGCAGTACATCACTTTTCTTTAATAAAATAACATTCCAATAGCAACAACCCTTTGTTAGCGTTTGTCCAAGTAGAATCATTAACAACATGAGTAGACAGTTATAAACAAACTTGGAGTCACAACAACAGCTCACGGAACCAAACAGATGTTTCAGCTGAAGACATAGTAGACCGATTGGCTTTTCCAGGTAAGACATCACTCAGCTCCATGTTGTGTTTCAGTGCCAGCGTCTTGTTCTGGGTCTGTCCTCATGTCTCGCTGATGAATCGGTGAAATAACTCCATGGTTCACAGCGATGGTGTTTACGAGACAACTGAAAGAAGCTCTTCATCATGTTTCTACTCATTAAGTCAGAAGCTCATTACCAGTCCACTGACAACAAGGCACTGCAGGAGTGGCTTACGCCCATAATTGCTTTCCATTTCACTGCATGCCTGACAGCGAATGGGGAAGAATGAGCAGTGAGGTGATGGTTGAGTTTTGTGGACTTGTGTTGTGAAGCGCTTGGCCTTTTAAAAAAGCAGGACTCTTTCGGCCTGGGTGGTCCCTACTGTCCTAGTCTCTCTGGTCACATACCACGCCTGGGTGGTCAAAAAATGTATGGACCCAAAACTTGTAGCTGGTCATTTACACTAGAGCTCAAATCTCCAGTCTAAAATGGATCAAATACTGCAAGTCACAAAAATCACCACTCTATGCTAACATTTACCATGACGTAGGCCTGGGTTTGTGTTTTCCTCATCGTTTCCCCATCACTCCCAGAGACTAGCGATGGCTGCAGAAAGAGCAGAGCCCTGCTACAACATCTTGTTAATAATATCACTTTGTGTACACGCGGTAAGCTATGACCTTGTGTGTGTGTGTGTGTGTGTGTGTGTGTGTGTGTGTGTGTGTGTGTGTGTGTGTGTGTGTGTGTGTGTGTGTGTGTGTGTGTGTGTGTGTGTGTGTGGTCATGTATTATGGCTCCATGTCTTGCAGCACAGTCGTCCACCAGCCAGCGGACCGACTGGAAACCTTGTGAAACGTGAGGAGTGCCCCCCATCTTTACGATCACTTATGAATTTTAAAGCCTTGCAGATGTGCATGACCTTCTGGCAGTGAAGGTAATCAAAGCTGTGGATATATACAGTATATAAACACATCTGGTGCATCAGGTCCCATACGCAGATGGCGGCCTCAAAGCTATTATCGGGAAAACATTTTGCACTGCATCTCGTGTCAAACCCACTGGAGGAATCCCACAAGGTGCATTCAGAGACGAAATCTTAATCCTTCCATTCAGTCTCTCTGATACACAGCAGCCACTGCCGTGGGTGTGGATGGGAAGCTGTTGCCAAGGCAGAGGAAGGGCTGAGGACGATGGGTAGGAAATACATCTAGCTCCATAAATAAACCTTCCAGGGGACAGTGCAGTACATTGGAGCTACAACAGTGAAATATATGGTGTTGCATGTGTCAGAGTCTAGTTTCATCACAGGCTATTTGCCAGGAAACAGCATTTCCTAGCTTAAATACATGGTGGGTAAGTTAAAGTAATTTAGCCGCCTGGTGTAACCTCAAGAAACTGTGGCCATGAATATATTCAATGTCTGACAGGTCTTCTTTCACCAGTGCACTGTGCAGCTCAGATTTCACAGAGACAGTGCGGCAAACACCCAGTATGTAAAGAAGAGAGGAAAGTAAAAGATTTGGAAAATGGGCTGTGCACACGAAAAGGAACTCCAAGAAAGAGCCGGCACTTCCGTCACACGCGCGCACATAAATCTGAAATCCATGACCGCCAAAACGTTCCACTCAGGGCGGCCGCTGCTCCGAGAGTCAGGCCCTCCGGCAGGGCACCATGGAGGGTGGCCATGCCGTTCATCCAGGCTCGTGGAAAACAGCTGTCCTGCTCCTCAGGACTCCCAGCACAGCAGCACCAACGCTATAGCGACACGCTGCTTCTCCGAAGCACGTCACCACAGCCTTCCGCTGGCCGTCAGCACATTAAACCGCCAACAAAAAGGCTCTTTAAAGGGAAGGGGTCACGGCCAAGCACTGCTGGACAGACACAAGGGCAAACACTCTGGCTCTCTGACTTAAGACGCGCAGTAAATACAATTCACTCACACAGCGCCAGGACCGGCCTGGTTGTTTTGCATTAAGTGAGCGTCACGTGACCCAGGACAGCCTGGTCGGTGCGCTGCACCAACGTGTCTTTGGTACTGCCGACTGCAGGCCAACCGGAGGAACGGCCAGCGTGCTAAGTAGGCCACGCCATGGTATGTGACCCACGAGATGGTGAGATGGCCCCTTTTTGTTTCTCCACCATCTGACACCCTGGTCACTGAGCTGGAACCCTATCCCCTCCAACCAGAGGAACAGGAGCCCGCGCCTTTTGTGTCGGCCGCGGCCCGGATTAGAGTTTTGTTTTTACCCTCGCGGGGACATACAAAACACTTCCCACGTCGAGTCTGAAGCCACCGTTGCATGTGAAACGGGATATGCACCACGGTACTTTGGCCCGTTTATTCATATCCAATTGCTACGTCTCGTGATTTTCATACCTAATGGGCTATTTCACCTGATTAAGTGTTCGTTCATCCATGTCCCCAATGTATGCAAACACGTTCCCTTTCGTTATCTACTAACTAGAGGGCGTCCACCAGAACCAGGTCCAAATAGTTGGTATATTCATCCACATAGGCCCTGTGTGCACCCCCTCTACAATCCTGTTTGCTGGGACCAAAAGGTATGCAGCGTTTTCACATTTGTGTCTGTTCTCAATTGACTTCTCTGCAAACACCTCCCTTGCTCATATTTGCAGTGTGGCGTTAGATTTCTGCTGGAGCCCTGCCAGGCGAGACTTTCATTTCTGCGTCCTCCATCTTCTGTAGAGTCAAATCGATGCGAACAACAGCCAGCGAGGGCTTTTACTTTCCTTACAGTGCTGCTCCGCTGGCTGAGAAACCCCTGGTGAAGACATGAGAATTAAACGTAATGCGGAAGGTTCAGTGGTGTGCTGCTTCATTAAGGTCTGGTCCTGATGGAGCAGATCCGTTTGGGGATTAATGTATGAATCTATCATTCTGGGGTCTGAGCAGGTTTTTTTGACATCTACATTTTGTGATGCGGTGATAAATCCTGGGAAATCTGAATTAGACAAGGTCCATTGGTCGCAGTCTGAGGCACAGAGTAGGAAACAAGACGTGCTGAAAACGACACGAGACAAATTGACAGAAAAGTCTTTTTGGATCGTTGTTGTTCACGAGGGAGCCTTTACAGCCCTGAGACTGCACCCCGACACTTTAAGAACAACAGCCTTCACAAAAGGACGCCCTCTGGCAAAACTATTCCACGGCTATTGACATTTCTACGTCCAGCACTGAGGCCACTGTAAAGGGACTGAGTATGTGTTCAATTGAGCGTTGACAAAATCTTTCTGTTAGTGCCCCCCCATCTCCACCCCTGGCCTCCACCCCTCGCCTCCACCCCCTGTTCTCCGCTCAGTCCAGTGAGAGGCACAGAGCTCCACGTCACTGCAGCGCGGCTAAATCACTGTGACAGTATTAAGTCTACAGGAAGGCCCACAGAACGCGGCAAGAAGAAAGGCTGGGCGTGTTTTCATTTGACTCCGAGCATAATGAGGCGTTTGTAGAGGCCGGCAAACAGCCGACAGGGGAGTAAATATAGTAGAGAATATAGTAGACAATGTAGTAGACAATGTAGGAGAGCCCTCACTTTGCATTTGTGTCAAATGTCATTTTCTCACTCCTTGTTTCAAAAAATGAGCAAAACGTGGGTTGTATGGCTGGCTTAGTTGTCACCTAATGAAGCGTGTGAAAGTGACAGTAAACAGACTGACGCCATGAGAGTCCCAGGAAAGAAACACAAGAAAGAAAAATGAAAACAACAAACAGAAGCCAAATTATTGTTTTTAGTGCTCACTCGTCCCCCAAAAGACGCAAAACAACAACAGCCAGATAAAGAGCTCCACGCTAGATCAGCTCCATGCTAGACGAGCCCCACGCCAGACGAGCCCCACGATAGACGAGCCCCACGATAGACGAGCCCCATGCCAGGCAAGCTCCACACTAGACGAGCCCCACGCAAGATGAGCCCCATGCAAGACAAGCCCCACGCCAGACCAGCCCCACGCAAGACGAGCCCCACGCCAGATGAGCCCCATGATAGACGAGCCCCACGCCAGACGAGCCCCATGATAGACGAGCCCCACGATGGACAAGCCCCACGCCAGACGAGCCCCATGATAGACGAGCCCCACGCTAGACCAGCTCAGCCACCCTCCACCACCCAGGACCACATGTTGGCAAGACAAATCCTGAGGATCCCCCCCACGAGTCAGAAGAACTACAAGGGTGAAAGCCGGTCTGCACCCGGCTGACCCCCGGACCCTGTCCCTGGACCCCATCGCGGCCAAGCGGGGAGTGGCCCGCCAGACACGGGGGGTCCCCAAAGCCAGCAACTCTCCGGACCACCGACCACACCGAACTCAAGCCCTCCTTTTCTCCATCCGTGTCCCGCGCACACAACTCAAATCTCTCCCCCCCCCCCCCCGTCTCGGTGGGAAGGACTGTGGTCAGACACGTCTATTCTCAGAGACACGGAGGTCTTTTCCCTCTCTACCCTGTGTTTTGGCGGCGACCTCGAGGGCCTAGAATACACCTTAGTGAGACACTCCAGGGTCATGGGAGGAGCCCTGCACTGGAGGAAGGGCTGTGTGTGTGTGTTCACTCCCCTGCTCCGTGTCTTAGCATTCAGGTACAATTCACAGAAATCCTTTCATCACGCATAAATAATTCATCTCTACACAGGCCCAGGCATTTACATAAGCTAGGAAAGGGCATTTCTAATGGACTTGTGAGGGGAAAAAAATGCAATTTCGAAACATTATACCAAGACAGATAACAACGTAGAATTTGAATGTCAGCTTAGAATAATTAAAGCGATAAAATAAAAAAAAGATTTTTTTTTTCACCTTTTCAATTCAACAGAGCGTGACAAGAAAGCGAGGAGGAAAACAGGAGGAGGTCTGAGTTAGCACCAAGAGAGAGAGACTCCATCTTATGGGCCCCGTGAGAGGAGAACAGACAAACAGACCTCAAAAGACGTGAGAACATTTAAAATCCCAACACAACCCATCGTAAAAATAACGAGCCCAACAACAGCGATGGATGAATCAGACGCCAAATCCTGACGCTCCTCTCATCAGCATCACCGGGCTCTCATTCATGCGTTCACTTCTCTCTTTTTTACGTTACTCTGTTGCCATGCCAACCTGTTACCAGGTTAACAGTGGACCGCAACGGCAAAATATAAAACCTCAGACACGTCTCGACGTCACGTGTGTGTGTGTGTGTGTGTGTGTGTGTGTGTGTGTGTGTGTGTGTGTGTGTGTGTGTGTGTGTGTGTGTGTGTGTGTGTGTGTGTATGTATGTATGTGTGTGTGTGTCCGTGTGTGTATGTATGTATGTATGTGTGTGTGTGTCCGTGTGTGCGTGTGCGTGTGCGTGTGTGTCCGGGATACGCTGCATCACTCACCGAGATGTCAAACAGCTCCTCCGTGTCGTCCAGCATGCGGACCCTCACCGCCACGAGGCGCCCGGGCGGCATGGCGGGGGGCCGGTGGCCGGGGTCCAGGGTGCTGATCCCCAGGGTCTCCGGCGCCCCCAGCCGCGGCCCCGTGGCCGACGCCATCGGCTCCGGCTCCGCCATGGTGGTCGGCCTGCAGGTGGGGGGGAGCAGGGGGGGTTAATGGATGCACACACACACAGCTGCGTGGTAGAGCAAGGCATTAAGATTCGGGTTCGATTCCCACTGGAGCCACCCACGGCAAGAATTTTTGCAGACGCTTCGGATGAAAGTGTCACGCAAAACGGGGCGAGCGACACACACACACACACACACACACACACACACACACACACACACACACAGTTCTGAACCTGGGGCATTGTGTGGGGGGCGCTGCTCTAAAGGGCCAATCACTAAGGAGGGACATCAGACGATGAATAGACGGGGCTACGCTGATGTCCCACCAGCGGACTAATTGAAAATGAAGTATTTACACTGTAGGGCTAACGGCTGATAATTGCAGCCTCTGGGAGCACCAATTAGGCCATGAAGAGATCCCAAATTGTCTTTTTTTATCTCAAAGCACTCAAGTTGCAGAACAAAGCCTCGATTCGACCGAGGAACCGTGAGGCGGGCGGGTCGCGGCGCGGTGTGACGACGTGGCGTGACGTTCAGAACAAAGCAACCCAACGCCGCGTCCCTCGTGGCGGGTTTGGTGGCCGGACTGCCGTGTCTCGCCCGGACGGCTGGCCGAGGACCCAGAGTGGACCGTGGTCTCTGCATGCTCTGTGACTCGTGTCTCCAGCTGTGGACATTTTGGACAACACTACATTGACCGTTGTACCGCGCCCCCTATGTTACCAAGAGGCCAGCAACACGTTTGGTCATCAGTGACCGGTGGTGGTGGTGGTGGTGGTGGGGGGGGGGGGGGGCTGGGGTGTTGTCACGGTAACACGAGGGATATGGACACCACAGTGACCGGGTGTCGCCTGGTGGTCTTGAGGCTGACCGCGCGGTGGGGGGCGACGGCGCGATCACAGCTGCTCTTCATGTCATCTTCATCACGCACCCCAGTTGGCCCACGTCATCTCAACTTGAAGACCTTGCCACTCACGAGCGCGGCTCAGGCCCAAGGGCACCGCGGCAGTGTGTTGGAGTCGGACTCAGGAAGTTGTTGGAAAGATTGGGTGATTTTAGAACAGGAAGTGGGCATGGTCAACCAGGATGGTGGTGATGGCTGGGATGAGTAACAGTAGTGCAGTGTAGTGCTACTTATCAGCAGAGTGCATTTGCATCTTCACAGTTCTGCTCCAGCCTGCAGGGCGTCAGTTGCTGTCGGGGAGGGGGGGGGGGGGGGACCATGTTGAAAGAACCGCGTGGCCATCGATTCATTGCAGAGAAGTGGGCGTGACTTAAACACTGGCTTCACATTCCCAGCTCAGGGATTCAATGGGAAGAACAGGATCTGGACTTTGTCTGGACTGAAGGAAAGCTTCCAGGCCGAGGTCAGACTGCACAAGTTGTCCAATGCTTCAACAAATCCTTTTCATTCCTGAGCATCATCATCCACAGCCTCTCGTCACCCCACCCGCGTTGTGTCTTAGAGACCAAGGGTAAACAACAGACCTGGTACATTCATCGTTCTAGCATGGAGACACACACACACACACACACACGCGCAAGCACATACGCACACGGTAACTAAACACTTTCTGAACAAAGGAACCAGGAGAATGAAAGACTAGAAGGCTGAGATTATCACAGCCAACTCCTGTCCTCTTCTGCCCCAAGTCCCCATGAATCAGCCCTAGTTTGAGGCCATGTAGCCATCCAAATATTTAACCCCTGAGCCAGCAACCAAATAAATACACCAGAAACCATCTAGGTTTACAAATGCCACAGTTGTCCGGGCCAGCATGTGGGCTCAGGATACAGTACCAAAAGGGCACGTTGACGGGGTGGTGTTTTGTAGTTCCCCCGCATTTGAACTTGTTTGCCTGAAATTCCCCACCAGTGTGTAACGTGGAGCCGCGCGGCTGCCTGCTGGGTGTCTGGCCAGCAACAGTGGGCCCCTCTGTACGCACGGCGGACACACTGGGCGCCTTCACACCGCCGCAGCACAGCTGGATGTCATTACTGACAGCCGAGCGGCCAGAGGGGTCGCGGCGGCGGCTCGGCCACAGACCCACCTGAGACGGCGGCTGGAATACCTCCGCGTCCGATTGAGCGACATGCATTTTCAACAGATCATCATCATCTCTTGTGTCCCCGAGACAGCGGGGTGTGGCTCAGATTGCGTGATGATGAATCAGTATTCATACATTCCCTCTGAAGTGATGGCAGGCAGCAGAGCAGCTGCTGGTATCAAAAAGATGAATTGCCAATAGGACTTGACTTCACACAGTCGTCTCATGAACCCGGTGCAGACTGCATTCAAATGAACCGTCTCCCAATGGCCTGACACCAGCATGGTATGATGCTCGCATATTAGAGGAAGGAGAACTAATGGAAGCCCGATTAGTTTTATGGTGGTGAAGGCTCTCCTCTGGTCAGATGGAGCCATCCATGTGATGTAGGTTACAGAAGCAGCCTGCCGTCACCTCCCTGCTCTTAATCCTCGGGGTATTATTCACAAGGTGACACTAAACTTACCCGACCAGCCGCTGATCACAGGAAAAAGTAGCCGATGTGAAAACTCATGTGATTTCTAAATATGTGCCAACTGCTAAAAGCATGCAATTCACGTGTCCACCTCAGATCACTGAACCTCTGCATGCTCAGGGACCGAGTCTTCTGTACGTGCAGAGACTGCTCTGCAACGCAGCACTCATCGATAAGACGTGACTGATTGGAAATAACACGCAAACACACAATTCGTGAATATCTTTTTAAGTCGATATGATGACAACGAGCTGAACGACTTCCGTGACTTATCACTGATCTTCTCGAACAAGTTGATCACTTCCTTTTCAACACTTGGGCAAAGCAACGCTTACTTACCCTCTTTCCTTGCAACGCGGGGCGCCGATCGATATTTCTGTGTTTCCCAGCTGATCGATCGGTAAATTACATCCGCCACCGGCGCATTAGCGGCTCCCGAACCGGTGACTTCTAGACGCTGGTCGAGGATCCTGAGGAATCCCGTGTCGTGTTCGCCATGGCGGACGACTGAAGCGCAGCGCAGGGAGGATTACGCACAGGACGGCAGATCCACTCCGGCTGAGTTGGACTCAGACAATGAAGGAGGCGCAATGCCGACAGTGTTTCTAACGAGCGGAGAACTGAAGGACACCAGCACCGCCTGGCGGTGGTGGAGGTGATGGGTGGTTGATGTTCCACTTGGTGGCTTCACGACGTACGATCAGCGTTTATTACATCAAACACGTCACGGTGTCGCAAAGACATCTTTATCTATAGCGTCTTTTGATATGATTCTAAAAATGCACAGTGAGAAAACGTATGCATTTAGTAACTCAACAATACAACATAGATTAACTTAATTAATTGTCCACTCATTTAATCTTCCATTTTCCTGCTCTTGTATATTTCGTACAGAACTCAGTGTTAGCACTACACATTGTCTATATATAAAACGATATGTTTTATAAAAGAACACAGAAGTCTTACTAAATGGAAACAGATGTGCCGCTGGAGTCCGAATGCGCGTTCAACACGACGTCCACTAGAAGGCGCCGTCTTTTGAGAGGCGTGAGCTAACATTTATACAATATAAGAATACCAAAAATAATGTAGCATGAATTAGTGAAGTCAATGTTTGCGTTATAATGAATTAGAGAAAGGAATTTTATCATTTCGCTAAAATAAGACCAAAAATAATTATACTGTTCGGATTTTACAAGCCAATAATGTGTTGTGCAATAATACCATTAATAGCACATTTGATCCAGTATAAATATACCATAAGGTTCTTAACATGCACAAAGCTCGTCTCTCTTGTCATTTCCCAGCGTTGCGGTAGTTCCTATATGCCCAAGCTGTGCCATAGCGGATGATAAGCAGCCTCTGCTGCTCGCTAACAGAGTGGCCCGGGGCACCGTGACACCCACCCACCGCACCGAGCGTCGGGAAGCCGGGAGATAACAGAGCCAGTGTTGTGGAGGCCTGGGATGGGGCTTTTATTTTGAATGTCGTTCGCCCACCTGCTGGCGAGAGAGGAGGGGGGAGGGGG
>JAXIVH010000010.1:2628288-2675788 GCA_036785325.1 Urophycis tenuis | reverse complement strand
AAATTGGTGCCAGACACAGGGATTATAGGAGGGGCTCTCTCTCTCCCCCTCTCTCCCCCTCTCTCCCCCTCTGTCTCTGTGTTTACAGATGTACATAATGAAAGTCCTGTCTACCTACACAGAGAAAGAGAAACAACAGCTGCCAGGGAATCCCTGAGCAAATACTTTGTTTAAAGAGAAAGAAAGGAGGAATTTGTGGGCAGGAAACAAGCATTCCTCAGCTCTCTCACTTTCTCTCTCACCCTCCCTCCCCCCCTCCCCTCCCTCCCCCCTCCCTCCCTCTCTGAGTGCAACAAATTGAGTGATATTGAGTGATATTTCAGTAGCTGTATATTTTGGTCCAAATGTGTCGCGTTAGAGAAGCGTTTCACAACCTTACCTTGAAGTCCAGCGTGATGGGACTCAGCAGGGGCCTCACACGATGACACGCAGACTCAAAGCCGCCATCTTGTGGGCTCTGTCACCGTCCAGAATCAGAAAACTGGTTACTCACACATTTTCCTTGGCCGAGAAGTTGTTGTTGTTGTTGTTTAACTTTTATTTCACGGAACCTCAGATCCGGTGATTGAAGAACCTCCCATCGGAGCCAGCTGTGTGCTGATGGTGGGATGTACACAGAACACCTGGGTGTCCTCCATTGTGTCCAGACTGGCTCTATTCATAGCTGACGCAGAACAATAGCTGGACAACAGGCCGATGGGGTTACCAATGACCTCACCGGTCAACTTCCTTCCAGTAGTGTTTTTCCCACACAACACTCTAAAGGGACTTCACCGTTTGGTCATCATCAACAGCATCCCTTACCATTAGCGTTTGTCCAAATGACTTTGCTGTGTGACAGCGGCGAAGCTAGACCTAAGCCCACCCAACACCTGCCTGAGCCCACCCTATCGTTTCGTCCTCAAATCTAATATTCTACCGGTTTTTTTACACAAGCAGTGAGAGGATGGATCCTAGTGTAGATAGATTTACCCCCCCACCAGATAATTCAGGGTCTCCACCAGGTCACCCTTAAATGCAGCAGAATGCAGGAAATCACATCTATGATATTCAAAATCACCCCCAAAAGTCAGAACCTCGATGCTTCCTCTCCTTATTTTCTCCATAAACCAACGATAGAGTATCATGGCGCCCCCCAAGGCAGACGTGTTTGCTCTTTTCTTAATATTTATTTTTATTTTATGTATATTTTCTTATTTTTATTTCTATTTGTACAGTTTCTATTTATATTCTATTTTATACATTATTTATACATGGTATCCAGTGTGGGCAGCAAAGTAAGCATTTCATAGTCCAGGGAAACGCGTTTCTTTACTGCACACATGACAATAAAACCTTTGAATCCTTGATGTGGATTCCAGAAGACCAAAGTGTTGTACACACACACTACATGCTGTCAGGCAGAACAGCTTCACCAGTTCTGGACCTTTTAGTTCCTGTGGTAAAGGAGGGCTTTACCACATCTTTTTTTACCACATTTCCACCTTACACACCGGGCCATGTGTGTGAGATGGAAACCCTCCACAAGCTGCTGTCAATCACCCTCAGATTGTGCGCATTTCTGGTCCCTGCCAATCATGATGATCGTTAAGTGGAGGAATTATTGTCTTTCCTTCTGTGCCGAGAATCCCTACACCCACCCCTGCACACACACACACACACACACGCACGCACACACACACACACGCTGCACCCTGATACAGCTGCAAATTAGACTGTGAAATTGACAACTCATGTGTTGCTGTGGTTGCCATGACAACAAATTATGGCGACGGCCCAAACAGCCTCCTCTGTGCTCCAGCCGTCGCTGGGCTTTGGGTATCAAAGGCATGGGGGCAGGGTGTGTGTGTGTGTGTGTGTGTGTGTGTTGGGGAGCGGGGGGCAGTGGCGCTGTGTGTGTGTGTGTGTGTGTGTGTGTTGGGGAGTGGGGGGCAGTGTCTCTGTGTGTGTGTGTGTGTGTCTGTGTGTGTGTGTGTGTGTTGGGGAGTGGGGGGCAGTGTCTGTGTGTGTGTGTGTGTGTGTGTGTGTGTGTGTGTGCGTGTGTGTTGGGGAGCGGGGGGCAGTGGCTGTGTGTGTGTGTGTGTGTTGGGGGGGGGGGGGTTACACCTGAGGCTCTATGACAGGGGGAGAGGGTGTGAACATGTTGCAGACAGACACAGCTACACACAGCGCAGTGCTAACGCAGGACTGTGTGGACTGTCGATGGAGGGGTTATTGTCTGAGGAGGCTGAAGGGCTGCGTCCTGTCCCCACGCCTGTTAGCTTGACGCCATTTTTTTAGTCAACATGTATCGATTGCTTATTGATTGTTGATATTTGTTTTGGTGGAGGATCACAGGAATAGACACGCATTTGACAACAGACCCTTTTCACAGAGGTGTACACAGAGGGGCATTTAGCAGACGCTTTTGTCCAAAGCGACTTATTTGTGGGGTTCGACATGTGGACAGTTGGAGGAGGGGGATCAAGGGGATCGAACCGCCGGCCCTACGGTTAGTGGACGACCTGCTCTGTCTACCCGCTCTACCCACTGAGCTACTGCCGCCCAGGTGTCATCTCAGGACAAACACAGGAACCTCACTATGGGTCTGCTGCTTTTCTGTAGGTACCAGGGGCGCGGGCAGGAGACTGCCCCGGTGGAGAGACGTCTACTACCCGTGCCCTGGTACATAAAACGAGCGCGCCCTCATCCGTGTCATGAGCGACACCTGTGTTCGTCCTACGAGGACACCTCTGGGAGAACGATTTGCTGTCACAACATCAGCCGAGGGAAAATGAAATACCGGAGGGAGCGCAGCCTCTCAGGGCATCCCTGGTCCAGTGGAGGGTCCAGGAGGTCTGTGTGGACTGTGAGGACTGTACTCTAAGTCCAGGGGTCAGTCGATTAGGGCGGGGGTTGGAAGGCCGGTGGTCACTCAGTCCTGCCAACCCACACATCTCACATTGGGCTGAGTGAAACTGGGCCAGCTTGACTGGAACACACACACACACACGCACGCACACCCACCCACACACACACACAGTAGCAGGGTGTGTGTGTGTGTCTGTGTGTTGGCTCCAAAAGCCCTCCAGAACCCCACACTGCTGCTGTTGTTGCAGACAGCTGTGACTCAGCTCCCCGCTCACTTCTCCACCCGAGTTCTGCGGAAGCGGCCTCTGGGTGTGTTTCTCCCCACTGTAGGTGGAGGTGTACACGTGCGGCCATTTTGTTTTGCAGGTGCCACCACCGGTGGTGACAAACAACAATAGGGGAGTCCGCCCCGAGGGTTACCGTCTCAAATGAGATGGAACCCTTGGTGTTGAACATTGGTTTCATTGAAGCACCTTGAGAGGAGCATCCTGGACCAACACTCTTCTCAAACACATTGTCTTCCTTCCACTCCCCCAGATGGTACTTTGAGTGCGCGGTGACTTTCTCTCTCCCTCTCTCCCCCTCTCTCTCTCTCTCTGGTGGTGGTGACAGGTTTGTGAAAATGAGTGCCCACATAGAGAACCCCCTCAGGTCCTTAACTCACCCACCAAGAGTGTGCAGAACGCAGACGCGGGGCCCCTTGCGGGCGAGCCTGCGCTCACCGCTTCCTCCTCGTTAGCCAGCGAGTGTCCGCCGTCCCCGCGCCCGGCCGCTGAGCGATGGCCACGGCGGCACAGAGCGGCGAGGGAGCCAGGAGACCGGCGACTGCCTCTAATCACCCCCACAGAGACGCCCCAACGCTGGGCCACCGCGCCCGGGCTGCCCCCTGCATCATCCGGATGAATAGAGCCAGACAGCAGTACACACACACAGACAGACAGGCACACACACACACACACACACACACACACACACACACAGACAGACAGGCACACACACACACACACACACACACACAGACAGGCACACACATACACAGACAGGCACACACACACACACACACACGCACGCACGCACGCACGCACGCACACACACACACAGACAGACAGGCACACACACACACACACAGACAGACAGACAGGCACACACACACACACAGACAGACAGGCACACACACACACACACACAGACAGACAGGCACACACACACACACACACACAGACAGGCACACACACACACAGACAGGCACACACACACACACGCACACACGCACGCACACACGCACGCACGCACGCACACACACACACGCACACTCTCTCTCTCTCTCTCTCTCTCTCACACAGACAGACAGACAGACAGGCAGACAGACAGACAGAGAGACAGACAGGCACACAGGCACACATAGACAGAGAGACAGACAGACAGACATACACACACACACACACACACACACATGCAGGCATGCACACAGAGACACACACAGATGCACACTTGCTCTCACAAACATACACACATGCATTGCATACATAGCCTACGCACATAAATACACACTACACAAGCACATATACACACGCACACACCTCTGGATTGTGTTTTTCCTGCAGCGTGTCAGATTGGCATCACTGATTTGAATGAATCATCAACATTTGCCAGGTGGACCACAGATCCAAACATCCAAAACATCTGGTGAGCTGTCACTTCGCAGTCCAACTTTTGATTTATCGCTCTCTTCAACACAGGATTCATTCTGCGTTACCAAATGCCTTCCTACTCAGCCTGCGTACCAATAGGTGTGAATCAATGATTACTCTATTACAATATGAATGACTTGGCTAACGGTCTGTATCAGACCTCTATTCCACTCCCACTGTATTTGTAAAGTCATGACATAAACAACCATGACGTTGTTGTCACTAAAAACCCTATTGTTGCAGAAAGACACCGGCAGACTTCAAGCAAGAACTCCCTCCACTCTGTACCTGCTCTTCTGATCTTCTGATCTCAAGACACGTACCCAGGACCAAAAACACACCCCTGCTTGATCTGGACACCTTATGGTCAAATACTAACATGGGAATTGTCCTTTCTACTGTAAAGGGGCATTTAGCAGACGCTTTTGTGCAAAGCGACTTATTTGTGGGGTTCGACATGTGGACAGTTCGAGGAGGGGGATCAAGGGGATTGAACCGCTGACCCTAAGGTTAGTGGACGACCCGCTTTGTCCACCCACTCTACCCACTGAGCTACTGCCGCCCCTCTAACCCTAACCCAACCCAACCCTGCGGTTAGTGGACAACCTGCTCTGTCCACCCGCTCTACCCACTGAGCTACTGCCGCCCCTCTAACCCCTAACCCTAACCCAACCCAACCCTACGGTTAGTGGACGACCTGCTCTGTCCACCCACTCTACCTACTGAGCTACTGCCGCCCCTCTAACCCCTAACCCTAACCCAACCCTACGGTTAGTGGACGACCTGCTCTGTCCACCTGCTCTACCCACTGAGCTACTGCCGCCCCTCTAACCTCTAACCCTAACCTTAACCCAACCCAACCCTACGGTTAGTGGACGACCCGCTCTGTCCGCTCCGCCCACTGAGCTACTTCCGCCCAGACCAGTCCTTCTACTGTCCTTCTAGACCAGTGCACTAAGTGAGCATATAATATGAGTGAGGCAAGGCCTGTCTGTGAACTGAACAGTAGACAGTTCAGACAACAACATTGTCTCACTCTCTAATCAACATAGAAAAACAGTTGAACATTGAACTTGAAAACGTTGAAAGACTTCTCCCAGTCCAGTGTTAAACGCACTTTTATTTATTGTTTAGGTGTCAAATGAAACAGTGTCACCATCCATTGAGGGAGGGGATGAAGATTAAATGGTCACATAAAAAAATAGAAAATCAACAATGAGATGGTAACGGGGGCATCGTGATGTAGTCAGACGGTGGCCAGAGTCAGACGTGTTTGGGTTTGGTTTTTTTGCACATTTCCACAGCCTATATTAATCTCAAACAAGAAAAAAGTCCTTTTTTTGTTTAACTAGCCATGCATACAGTTGACAATTCCACAATTCCGTGTGATCTGAGTCTTCATACGAACTGGCACTTTTCAATACAAAATATGTACACTACCACTTCTTGTTTCTGCCACGTCCGCCTCCATCGTTTCTATCAGCTCATATAAATCTGAATACTCTGAATACATGAATGGAGACTGGGACGTTAGAAACCCCAGCAGCCCATTTGTTTCTGTAAAACCGGAGGGAAAATGAAATTGAAAATATGACAAAAGTCGGCAGCACTTAATGGAAGCGCCACCGGCCCTTCAACAGAACACTAAGGCGGTTGGTTCTGGAGATTGTTTCTGTAGAAACACCACAAGGATTGCGTGTTCGTCCCCATCGGGAAGACTCTCATGTCGAGAAATCTGTTGTCGCAGCTTTTCCCCCCAAAAAACGAAAAGAATAAAAACATGACTCGATGTGTGATATGTGGAAGTCTGTCCGCCCCCCTCCCCCACCGGACCCCAAGAGACGCGCCGATAACGCGCACCGCTGTGCCAAGAAGCCCGCTGACACCTCCTCCTCCCTCGCATTCTCTTTCCTCTATACCATTTACATGAAAGTAAAGTACAACCAAAAAGAAGTCATGTGGAATGGTGGCACTTTCACGTCATCCCCTCCTGGGCTCTTGTGATTGGTACCATACGCCCACCGCGCTGTCCCGGACGGTGAAGGGATCCGTGCGCACAAACCAATGACTCATCGATGCTCTGAACAGGTGGTCGTCAGCCGGTGGGCGCGCTCTCTGTAAGCACCGCTTTACCTGTCAAGGTGGTGCGTGTGTGTGTGTGTGTGAGAGACGGGATTGGACAAACGACTGCCTGTGTGAAATTGGGTCCCGGGTTTTTTCCATACAAAAACCAAGAAAACGAAACAAAAGGTATAATTACAAATCATTAAAAAATAACTTTCAAGGAAAATACTTCCGTTAGCTTATTGCGGAGTCACCTTGACGTGGATCCGGTGGCGACTCTTCCTCTGGATGACGGGAGACCCCCCCCCCCACACCCCACCAACAAAACCAACCGAGCAACATAAGGCGTGGGTTTCCTTGTATGTACGTTTCCTTTTTTTTTTTTTTCTGGCGTTGGTCGATTTCTCTCTCTCGACAAACTCATTCACAATCTATTAATTATTGACATGTCATCGTTACTATTATTATCATCATCATAATTATTATTATTATTCATATTAATAATCACTTATTTTTATGCACCAAAGAGTTCAAATCCCAATAGTTCAACCAGGAGTTAGTGTTTCTGTTTTTGGTCGTTCATAGTACAGTTGGCTTCTCTGAGTTAATGCACTCAAGTATGTGTGTGTGTGTGTGTGTGTGTGTGTGTGTGTAAGGGCGTCTATGTGTGTTTATATCTCTGTAGAGTGTGTGTGTGTGTGTGTGTTTGTGTGTAAGGGCGTCTATGTGCGTTCATGTCTCTGTAGAGTGGCGGTGTGTGTGTGTGTGTGTATGTGTGTGTGCGTGCGCGGGGGGGCTATTGTATATTGCAGGACGCGCAGCAGGGGTCATCCTTGTCCGGCTGGGCGGCGTAGTCCATCTGGCGGACGATCTCGGCGAACAGCTCGTCCACCATGGTCTTGCTCTTGGCCGACGTCTCCATGAAGGGGCAGCCCCACTCCTCGGCCAGCGCCTGGCCCTCGCTGGCAGACACCTCCCTCTCGCTCTCCAGGTCCACCTTGTTCCCCACCAGGATCACCGGCACCTTCTCGTACCTGCACCGGACCGCACGCGCACACACACACGCACACACACACACACACACACACACACACACACACACACACACACACACACACACACATACACACACACAGAACCAGGACTGAGCACAAGCACAGACGGCTGGGGTTTCCGTTCCGCTGACCCTGAACCCTGCTGGCTCGCGGGTTTGGCCCGGGACCGCGCCGCTGAACCCCCGAGCGCGATGCTCCGAGCCCCCACCTGTCTGACCCCCTGCCGGCTCACAATGACACGCACCTGAAAAGTCAGTCAGCTAAAAACCATAAAAGACAGTAAGCAGCAGAGAGCCGGAGGTCACAGAGAGGGAACGCTGCAGGAGCGTCAGGTAAGAACTCACGAGCGTTGACTCGGAGACCGGCCAAGGCAACGGCGGATCACTGCGGCCCATCTGCTCGCCGCAATATCAGTACGCCACAAGGTGGTCCGGGCCGTGACCCAGCAGCAGACAGGAAGTCAGCAGTCCAGCGCTGCCACTCCCACCAAGGACAGGATGTGACCGCAATCCTTTGAACTTTGAATTTTTTTGGCATCAATCTCAATCTCGATACATTATACATAGAATAGTTCAATATAGACTGGCATATGTAGTGTTATATTTAGACCAGAGCGAAAAAGTAGTAGTTCCCTTGTTAAGGTTCTTCAAGAGTGACACACTGACAGCTCATGTATTTTAATGAGTCTTTTTGGGGCCGTCTAGACATTTTGTACATTTTGCGCTGATCAAAAAGGACAGGAGACGCAGCCTCGCGGCCGGGCTGTCCTAGGTCTGACGTGTCCACCAGGAGCCCTTCCCCCCGCGTGTCTGAGTGCTGTCCTAGGTCTGACGTGTCCACCAGGAGCCCTTCCCCCCGCGTGTCTGAGGGCTGTCCTAGGTCTGACGTGTCCACCAGGAGCCCTTCCCCCCGCGTGTCTGAGGGCTGTCCTAGGTCTGACGTGTCCACCAGGAGCCCTTCCCCCCGCGTGTCTGAGGGCTGTCCTAGGTCTGACGTGTCCACCAGGAGCCCCTCCCCCGCCTGTCTGAGTGCTGTCCTAGGTCTGACGTGTCCACCAGGAGCCCCTCCCCCGCGTGTCTGAGTGCTGTCCTAGGTCTGACGTGTCCACCAGGAGCCCCTCCCCCGCGTGTCTGAGTGCTGTCCTAGGTCTGACGTGTCCACCAGGAGCCCCTCCCCCGCGTGTCTGAGTGCTGTCCTAGGTCTGACGTGTCCACCAGGAGCCCTTCCCCCCGTGTGTCTGAGGGCTGTCCTAGGTCTGACGTGTCCACCAGGAGCCCTTCCCCCCGCGTGTCTGAGGGCTGTCCTAGGTCTGACGTGTCCACCAGGAGCCCTTCCCCCCGCGTGTCTGAGGGCTGTCCTAGGTCTGACGTGTCCACCAGGAGCCCCTCCCCCCCGCGTGTCTGAGTGCTGTCCTAGGTCTGACGTGTCCACCAGGAGCCCTTCCCCCCGCGTGTCTGAGGGCTGTCCTAGGTCTGACGTGTCCACCAGGAGCCCTTCTCCCCGCGTGTCTGAGTGCTGTCCTGGGTCTGACGTGTCCACCAGGAGCCCTTCCCCCCGTGTGTCTGAGGGCTGTCCTAGGTCAGACGTGTCCACCAGGAGCCCTTCCCCCTGCTGTCTGAGTGCTGTCCTGGGTCTGTCTGCGGCTCAGAGCGATCAATAGGTCAGGGTCAGACACCTATCTGTCTCGTTAGAGCCTTCTCGTCAGCGTTATGTTGAATATTTACGCTTCAATTATTTACGTTTGTTTGACGAAAAGGAGAGTGGAATCTCATTGCCATGGTTACAGGTAAGCACGGACGTCTAGAGAAGAAAGTGGGGAAGATGCATCACAAATGATGTGTTTTCCTCAAGCATTGGTCTTGCGGTGACTAATGTGTTATTATCAGTTCCAAGGCCGGGTGCCGTGGAATATATGTAACATTTCACCTCTCCATTCTCAGCACTCTCATCTGGCTCTCATCCTCATGTGGTTGAGGGTGACTCAGATACAACAACAACATCCAGAAAGCATTGCTAATCTCCACGGAGACGCGTAATGTCTGGTGGTCAGGCTACATTTTGCACAGCAGCCCATAAAATATGCATGTGAATGTTGAACCTACGTTGATTTACTCATGAATTAATGATCCATAGTGAGCCTGTAGTGATATCTTAAACACTGCTCAGCGGCTCTGCTTCTGGGCCCACAGCAGTGCACAGAGCAGCAGGTGATTTCAGGTGATTTCAGGTGATTTCAGGTCTCACTGGGCGCCGACAGATTAGCATCGGCCTGGAGGGGATTCAGGAATCACCACAACCACCGATAATTTAAATAAACGGTTCCCCGTGCTTCTGTGTTTAGACGCGGTTTCACCTACAGCACATGCGCTGCCTTCCCTACCTTAAATAGGCATGCATCCCATGCCGGGGTCAGCTGACAACTATGTGAGACCACATTTCCTTAGCGTGAGGCAATTTGAAACTTTCACTACATTCCAGGTTTCTTTCCTCGCTGGGAAGCCCATCATTATGGTTTCTCATTTAGAAGACTGTCTTTTTTTAAAGGCAGCGGGGGCTGTGGGTGGACTGCCACCCGGGGGCACAGGATGGCGTGAAGTCACGGTGGTCCACTTCGGGGGCGCGTCCCTCCGAGCAGGACGGTTAGTCGGGCCCATTTCCCCTCGGAGTGATGATACAAATCAGACGGGGAGATAAAAGCTGTTTCCAACGCCATGTCTACGGGGGGACAGACTGTTTCCTCAGCCACCGAGCTCACTGGCAGCAGCAGGAGAACCTCTCCCGTTTATTCACAGGATGGAATGTATGGACCTTCAATTTATATGCATCTCACTTCCTTAAAATGATATCAAAGTGCTCGGGGAAATGTACCCGCGGGGGATTTGAGTCAGCATAACGACAACATAAATACTTCAAGGATCAACACGTTAGACTCACTCAAAGTAAAAACCTTCAAACGCAAAACGCAGGAAGGAGGAGATTTTGTCATTCCGGCAAATGAGCCGCTCTATAAATAACTTTAATCTGAGGAGGGGGATCCCGTGGCCCCCGAGAGGTGGGGGAGGGGAGGGACCCCCCCCTGGGAGAGACCCCCCCCCCACACGAGAGAGAGGGGCATTCTGGGTGCAGGACGGGGGAGGAGAACAACAGATGTGTTGTGAGGACATTCACACCGAGCTAACGCTGCACGGCCTCACAGGGGGGGGGGGGGGGGGGGCAGGGTCGTCTGCGTGACCCGGCTGAAGACCTCCGGCATCAGCCGCCAAACGGCTCACCCTGGCCCGGTGTGGGGGGCCGGCGGGTCAGGGAGGTGTGGGCCTGGCACCGCGGGGGGCTAAGCTAGAGGGGGCTGTGGGTGGGCGGTACACTGGAGCTCTCTCTCACGTCAAACACCCCCCTCAGCTCGGCCAGACGCCGCTAATCTACATTGCATGCTACACCCACTGATAAGGGTCTTGCTGACTGAGGCCTGTGTTGGTGTGTGTGTGTGTGTGTGTGTGGGGGGGGGTAGGGGAGGTCGTGGTGGTCACACTATAGTCTCTGGGACCGTCTGGAGCTCTCTAGGAATTTCCAGGTCCCATGTCTGTATTTTTGGGTCAACCATTAGTGTATTCATATTATAACAAGGCATTTTGAGGGTAATATGCATCAATAACATCAATGCATCAATATTATTGATATTCTTAATCTGATTTGAGATTACATTTGACAGATTATTTACAGATTATTAGATTTATTTAAGTATAAATTAACATCTTTATATCGTCTTCATACAATATTACTATACTACAGATATTATTATAGAAGACTAGAGATGTTGACATGTGATATTATTAATGTTTCCATAGCTCTATCGCTGCGTTTAAGAAATGGAACGGCCCACGGCCTGGAGGATGGTGAACATCTGGCTGCACTTGGCAATTTGTCAACCTGGGATTGTCCACATATTGCCTTTGAGCCCGCAGGACGACAGACAAATGGGTCTCCCTCGGTTTGGGCCGCGGGGCAGGCCTCTGAGGACAGGCTGCTGCTGCTGTGTGACTCAGGTGAGCAGACTGGGCTGATTCAGGGGAGGACCTCCACGCTGCCTCACTGAGTGCAACAGGGGCAGGACAACAGGGGCAGGACAGCCACCGTGATCGGGGCCATTCAAGCAGAACAGTCAAGGGGTTGAGAGTAGCACTACTACTGTTCTGCATGCTGAATCAAAACTTCAAGGTCAGAGTTTCGCACAAGGGACCGGCTGGCGGTACACATTTGCGTATTGTCAATACACAATGAACTGTTTTTTGGGATTGCCTTCCAATAGCACAGACAGATGGAAATAACATATCCTAGTTTAGGACTTTTCTAAATTAAAAACATGGGCGGGTGGATATGAACTGAGTGAATGTAAAACCCACTTACTTATCTATTTGTCATGAATGACAGCAAGCCAAGTGCTTCAGCTAAACAATTAGAAATAGAAAAAAGGAAATATGATATGAATATAATTCAGTCAAGCACAATTGGTTCGAGTCAGAACGATTATTGGCGGGCCTAATATCTTTGCAATCAACACTAGAACTAATCATTCTTTAACCATCATTCTTCAGTCGTTAATGGTAGCATGAAAACACATGTTCAGCTTGTTCCCCCTCCACCTGCCTTGGTTTTACCTTGTCTCACCTTGAAGCTCTCCGTTACGTACAGCCGCAGATTCAAAGTTTACGTTCCCTTTTCATTATCGCCAACAGCCGAAGCATTTCGCTTGTGACAGGAGACAGCAAGCGCAGCAGCGTTGTGCGTTCTTGTCGTGAAACAGACTTAGTATGTTGTTTTCCACCGCAGTGGGCGGCTTGTGTCATGTCAGTGCTCGAGTACCTCAACAAATCACAAGGAAAAGTGACATGCGTGCACACACTGAAGAAATATTGCTTTGTGTCCTAAAAGTCTGAGTGCACCTTGGGCCTGGAATGAAACGGCATCTGTTCTGAACGCCAGTTCATAAGTACAGTGAATAACTAGTAGTTATTAACAACTAACGCTGGTTTGGCAGTTCATGGTTTTCAGTTTATTCAGCTGTTCAATATGAGGAAAAAGGTCACATGGAAAGTTCTCAACCCTCTAAATGAACACTGGGTTGGGTGGGACTCAGGCCGAACCCAACCAGTTTCCTTGGAAGGTCTTCAGCAGAACAACTGCTACATCCTAACAACACAAGGTCTCTGGACTAGGACTGTGACCAGACAACGAGAGGACGTCTAGGACTCTGACCAGACACCGAGGGGCCCAGCTAGGACTCTCTCCAGACACCGTGAGGCCCAGCTAGGACTCTGACCAGACACCGTGGGGCCCAGCTAGGACTCTGACCAGACACCGTGGGGCCCAGCTAGGACTCTGGCCAGACACCGTGGGGCCCAGCTAGGACTCTGACCAGACACTAAGAGGACGTCTAGGACTCTGACCAGACACCGTGGGGCCCAGCTAGGACTCTGACCAGACACGGTGGGGCCCAGCTAGGACTCTGACCAGACACCGTGGGGCCCAGCTAGGACTCTGACCAGACACCGTGGGGCCCAGCTAGGACTCTGACCAGACACCGTGAGGCCCAGCTAGGACTCTGACCAGACACCGTGGGGCCCAGCTAGGACTCTGACCAGACACCGTGGGGCCCAGCTAGGACTCTGACCAGACACCGTGAGGCCCAGCTAGGACTCTGACCAGACACCGTGGGGCCCAGCTAGGACTCTGACCAGACACCGTGGGGCCCAGCTAGGACTCTGACCAGACACCGTGGGGCCCAGCTAGGACTCTGACCAGACACCAAGGGGCCCAGCTAGGACTCTGACCAGAGTATCTCGTACTATACTTATACTTTGATGATACATTCATATCATTTATGTTCATATATCGCTATTATTGTTTTTGTCAACATAATCAGCTGAAATAGGACTATTCTAAAGTAGTGTCCTGTTATTGGATAACAAAGCACACCCATGAACGTTGGCCAATCAGCATCAAGCATTCAGCAATGCTGCGGTATGAATCAAACCATTCCCACCAGCGTGTGGTTTCTGACCAACCACACAACGTTCACGTCGTCGTTATTTTGCTGGGAATCCGAAAGCTGCGAGATCCTGGAGGAAGAGGGCTCGGCGCGCTGCGCGTTTCTTCATCCTCTTCACAATCACGTGTTTTCGTGCTCGTGACCTCCTCGCTTGTTCCACGCAGGAAAGCGAGTGGCCTCCGAGAGAGGAGAGACGACTGCTTACAGTACGAGGTTCACATGGCCCATCTATTATTAACCAGGAGGAAGATGCTCTCTGGTCCGAGGAGGGGTCGAGCCAGCTCCTCTCCGCTTGGCGTGGACATCAGGGGGGCCGTTGGAAACACAGCGAGGGGGGGGGGGGCAGGCCGAGCTGCAGGATGGCGAGAGGCTTCTTGACCAACGGCAGGGAGCTCTGGTGTTCACTGTGTGGGGCCACAATGCTCCTTTATCTGCGCAGCATTGGACACGCGGTTTGGATTAGCGACAGCGGCTGCTGACATAATTGTGGCAAATGAAAAAACCATGGCACCGCCGCCATGGTTGTGTAGCGGGGACAGCCTCATTCGTCACCATTTGTCACGCCGCTGCCCACAATACGGGGATTCATGCAAACCCAACACTGACCGGCTCGTCGCCCGACGTCCCGTTTGTTGGGAAAAGGCCGACACTCGCCCAGGACTGCCACTGCAGGAGACACAAAACCCAACAGGTGCTGCTCATTCTGGACCTTGTGAAACAACATCCCGCCGTATCCCAGCATGCATCAGCAGAACCTCAACAGTGTTTTTGGCCGTGCAAACCTGCAAGATAACGATCGGCAGATCATCCAAACAAAAAGTGCCTGTGCAGCTGAGGAACAACAAGGAGAGGAGCTGAAGGAACAGATCCAAAGATCCTGAAGGATCTCTGCCTACGTACGAGGTGTACAGCAGGAAGAAAGTTCTGTTAGCTAGCCACAGCTAACACAACCAAACAGACATGTCTAGTCTCACAATTGCTTTATTTCAGGTAACATTTCTCCATCTAATTAGGTCTGCTTAAAAGTCTCCTATAATGCATGAACATGCCTTTTAATTTGGCCTTTTATTAAGTGTGTTTTTACTGCAGTACTGGTGCCGCTGGGCTGTTGTTCATGAGAATCGTCCGCTCTTATGAGGGGAATCTACCAGGACTTGGGAAGCGAACGCCGCGCGGAGAACGCCTGCTCTGGAATGCTGACACCTGCAATGACTGCGCGGCGAGAACGGTGTGTTTCAGCGGCCCTCCGTAAAACATTACTCACTCTTGTGTGCTTGGATCGGTGCTCTCCAAGGCTTCCTAATCAGGTTCCTGCTGCTCATTTCTGCAGCCTCCAACGGCTCCATCTATTAGCTGCTTTGTTCAGATGTGGTGTGATTTTGTTTTCATTATTAGTGTCGTGGGCTGCAAACCTGGAATTATCCTGGCTATTCATTTTGACTGACGCATCACCAGACCCACACACACGCGCATGCACACGCACACACATGCACACACACACACACACACACACACACACACACACACACACACACACACACACACAGTACAGTAGTGGAAAGGAGTCTGGCGCTCGGTAACGTTCCGCTGTCCTTCCTTCGACGCTCCTGGAGAGCAGAAGCACGCTGACCTCATTCTTTCATCCATACGGCGGATTTATGGGAACGTTCATGAAGGCCGTGCGGACAGCACTGGATTCAATTAGCACACAAACAACGCCGGCGGCCGCGGAGAGACTTCGAGGAAAGAAAGACAAGTAGGAGCTTTGAGAATAGCTCAAATCTGCCTTTGTTGTCGAGGAATTAGGATGCGTGGTTACCAAAAATGGAACCCATGCAGCGCAAATATTTTGTATATTGATGCCTCGTTGAGCAATGAGGATCTCATCTTATTGGCAGCAAAAATAATTAGCTCCAATTAAAGATGTTTTTGTTTTAAATGCAGTGAGAGCTTCTACAGACCTTCTCTCTGGAGAAGTACCCTGCACTGGCAGCTTCCAGACACAATCAAGACACCTTGGATGAATGAATGGATGGATGAATGGATGGACGGATGGATGAATGAATGGACGAATGAATGGATGGATGGAGGGGTGCTCCCTCAGTGTTACATGATGAAAATCCTGGGTAGTTCAGCACTAGAGCTTCAGCAGAGACAGAGCACAAAGCAAAGCGTTCCCACTCGTGTCCCCTGGTGTTGGTCTGTGATGAGTGTTGTTGTGTCTGAGGGTTCACCTGCAGCCGGGGAATTCCAGCAGCAGGACAAGACAATGGGGTACCCACCACCCTCAGCCCACCTCTGAGTCAGACCCCCACCCCCCACACCAGTGACCTCATCGGCAGATCACCGGAGCACGTCGCTTGGACCCCACCGTGCACCCCCCCCATGGCTGGCTGCTGAGTGACCGTTTGAGCTTGTTCATTAAAGAAACATGGCCTCATTTCTTGGCTTTCTTTTTTTCTCTCTCTCTTTACTAGAAACACTGGGCTCACAGAAGGGTGGTTAATTTCCCAAACCAGGGTAGTGCCTCCAAATGCTCTGGCAGCGCCTTTCTGGCTATGTTGCCACAAAGCTGCCCTGGCTGTTGCACTGAGTCTTGGCTCTCTATGAACACACCGCCTGGCCTCCAAGAGGCTGCAACATCTAAACACTGTGGCGCTCACAGCGCGTTAGTCAGACAGGCACCAACAGGGGGGCTACACCGGCGTGGATCTCAGCTGCAACGCACACTTGAGGTGTTCTTTGATCCTGAACTGTCTCCCACAGCAAACCGCTATGTCTGGCCAATTACCAGAGGACTACAAAGATGTAGGAGCAATGCATGCATTAGACATCAAACTAAGCAGTCCAAAACTGGCCACCGATTGGATATCAGATCAGGTTCAGATGCTGCAACTGCAATGCACGGCGGTGTGTTTAAAGAAGTGTGAATGCAGTCTGCCCTGACGCCAAAATAAGACGAGGGATGGGAAAAGCCTACCCTTGAAGGAGACCACCATCTCCATGTAGACACAGTTAAGGACACGGCCCTTACCCTACGGTGGCCTGAATCAGTATGGACGCCAGCATGTCAGGAGAACAATACCAACATCCCGATGGCAAACTTTGACATCATTGTTCCCAATCACGCGATGATCACTGACCGTTTCACTCGGATGATCTGATCCCTCATCGGCTTGATGTCCTGGAAGCTCTGCTGGTTCACCAGGCTGTAGACCAGGATGAAGCCCTGGCCGTTCTTGATGTACAGGTCCCGCATGGAGGCGAACTGCTCGGTGCCGGCGGTGTCCAGGATCTCCAGCACCGAGGGCGAGGAGTCCACCTCGATCTCCTTGCGGTAGAAATCCTCGATGGTGGGGTCATACTTTTCGATGAACGTCCCGGTGACAAACTGCACAGTGAGGGCGGATTTCCCGACCCCACCGCTGCCCAGGACCACCACTTTATACTCGCGCATTGCGCCCCCGGCTATTGGATTAAATCAAGAGATGGTCCAAAGGTTTCAATCTCCACATTTGAGTTGCATTAATAATACGATGCCCGTGCAGATCACATTCACCATCCGTGTCCCATGTTGAACGGCTGTCAGTAATTCAGTCTTTCCGCTGCTCAGCTACAGCAGAGCACAAAGACTCGGAGCCCCAAAATGGATTTCATTGTCGGACCCCCCCACGCAGACCAGACCTGGAGAACTATGCGTGCGTCCGAGGGATGCGATTTTCCAGATTTGCATAGGAGGAATATGAAATTCACCGGATCATTGAAACGGGATACGGGTTTTCAGATCACCCGTCTGTGCATCATAAAAAAAACTAACTTGCTCCATCGAAGACAAAACCCGGTTTCACCCTAGAATGGGCTGTGAGCGCAAAAACGAAGCGTAGGAGCAGCCCGCCGCGAGGTTAATGAACCTCGGCTCAACCGACGCTTCGTACAACAACTTGCGTCTCTTTGTTTCTTTCTCACCATCTCTGGCATGTCTTCGCTGTGTGTTCGGTGACCAACACGACCCCCGCCGCCATACTCTGTCGGGCGGAGACCCAGCGCTGCTGCGTAAAGCATCCAGTCCCCGGTCGGCTACCGTACCATGGTGGACCTCCAGGGTCCTCCCTCTTCAGAAGGATGTGCATGCAGCCCAATGGCAGCATCCGTTCGCTCTAGCGCTCACTCGGGGTTGTGTGGCCGTCAAACACAAGCAGCCAGTAAAAGGACGCGGTCATTTCCGTCCGTGTGTTAAACTCGCCGTCATTCGGTTGCCCCGGTGACATCCAAGGTGCGCTCATCCAATCACAGCCGCAGCTCGAGGATGTGTCTCCATGAGGAGCAAAGAGCACCGGATGATGTTACTATGGTAACGCTGCAGCCAGCCGCCGTCAAACATTTCAGAGAGATGGATGTACAATTGCTGAGCCTTTTAAACATGGACGGTGTGGCTAATAGCTAAGGATACCAACGAGATGTGCTAGGTAGAAAAGGTGGATAAACCCATGTATATAAGCCTATTGGATGAGATCACTTTGCATTGTAAATAGGTTACAGCTGAAATGGAGGAGCCATTTCACGTAACCTATAACATGTAACACCCCCAACACGGCTAGTTTGATAGATAAATCTGGATCTAAAAATGTTCATTACAATGTTCATTACGTCCATACTGTTTATTTATTACTACTACTGTCATTACCCCTATACTGCACCTCTTACTGTTTACTGTTTACTGTTTAATGTTTACAATTTGCACATTTGACTGTTTACTGTTTACCATTTACTGTTTCATTGCACATACTCGCGACCACTGTAGCATTTCTATTTTTATTCTTATTCTTTAGATTTTTGATACCTATATTTTTTATATATTTATATTTATATTGCATGGTCTTGCACCAGGGATTGAGGGAAACGGCATTTCGGTTCTTGTGTATGGCCTGTACATTCACGGAAACTGACAATAAAGTTTACTTGAATCTTGAATGTACAAATAATAGAATATGACAACTAGGGAAAAGTGCAGTGCATTGCATGTGGTGGTATAATGCAATATTCAGTAGACAAACACACACACACACGCACACACAATGTAAAGCATAGTACTTAATTTTTATTATAATTTTTAAGATTAGGTTTTACACAGTTCTTGATTTACTTGAACAAAACTATTCACATACATAAAAACATAATTATACACAAATATTTAAGAGTGTCACATAAACCAATTCAAAAAGAATCAAACATCATACTAAGGCCCAGTCTATAGGATAACAGATGGAACCACATGAGACTGGCACAACATCGTCATCCCTAAGTGTTTCACGGACCTCCGGTCAGAACCGGTCAGAACCATCCATTACGCCATCATGGCCGCTTCTCTCCTCGCCAAGCTTGATCAGTAAGAGTCTCTTTTGTGTATTTCTTTTTTTTTTTTTTTAACCCCCATTTTGTCCTCAAACTGAATACTCTTGTGATGATTTTACAGACTATAGTGTGCTAAATTTATTTTTTACTTTACCATGCTAGAAAAAAAAGGGTCTGTGAACGCATACGTGTGTCGGGACCACGGTAAGGCGAAGCTCAGAAAGAACTTGTCTAGTCGGTTTCCAACTGCCCAGAAAGTGCTTGAAAATAATGTTTCTATCTGGTTTTTAGAAGAGCAAACATTCTGTGTGTCCACACCTCTCGGGTGACTTAAGGGTGACCTCTGAAATGACTCGCGTGCAGATCGATGCGCTATGACATTCAAGCAATTTGCCTAAAAGTAAAATGAACATCCAGTTGAAATAAATTAGGTAAAAATTGTCAAACACATTAAAAACATTAAAAACAAATTAGAAATTTGAAAAAAAATAAAATAAAAAATAACAAATTGTAGGATCAAAGTGCAATTCTTAACAGCAACTGAAGCGCAAAACTATTTGTGGACACGTGTGGATTTCAATTATATTGATGAAATGTGGGTTTTTTTTTTCTTTGCAAGCCTATAATATGCTGACAAAACAATTAATTAAACAAGAATTAATATACCAAAACCTATAAGTTGAAAAAAATGTACAGGTTAAATTCACCATTAAATGAGAAAAATCAAACTGTCAGTACACTCTAACAAATGTGGATGTAAAGAAAACGAAAAAAACAAATCTAAATAGGTCATCTACAAAAATACAGTTTTCAACATTGTATCTTTCCAACAAATGTAGCAGTTATAGTTATAGTATACCACGTTATAATGCATTTTTTTTCTCCTTTTTATTTTATAAAATGTGACCTATATAATACAATTTTCATACATATATATATAATAAAAGCTATATAATTATGGCCTGGCTCTTACCGAGTGTTGTCCTGTGTAGGCTAGACAAGGCGGTGCCCAGAGTCAGCCTCTCTCTCGCCATTGTTTCAACATTGCATCCCTGAACAAAGCAGCCGCTGGAGGGCCGGTGCCTGGAGCTAAGGTCCATGTCATAAGTTACATTCACTTTAGAACACAATTGGAAGGACAAATAAAAACAGGTGTAAAACACTCGTAAAGAGGACTGCCGTTGAACCGTCGACGTGTAAAAACCCAATCCGCTCAGAACAATGTGTTTCAAGGTTTAAAACCCCGGGACACGCCCTCGCGGTGTGTGTGTGCGTGTGTGTGTGTGTGTGTGTGTGTGTGTGTGTGTGTGTGTGTGTGTGTGTGTGTGTGTGTACGTGTGTGTGGTGTTCTGAGTTTATGTATTTCCATGTTTTTTCCTTGATTTTTTTTAATGGAACTAATTTAGGTCACTAGCAAATATATGGTGGAGGAAATAAATAATAAAGGTTAAACACAGGAGAACAAATGAAAAACACAGAATGGATCATACTAAAGAGTATAAAGTGTTTTGTTGCGTTCTTTGCACTCTGAATCAACCAGACCGATGGGCCACCAGGTCCGAGTGTCCCTTGACATCTCTGCACCTCGAGTTGCATAATGTGACAAGAATGGCCAATTCACTATACGTCTATGTGACAAATAAATGGTGGTATATGTGTGCATTATATACGTCCCAGACTTGATAGTAGCAACTAAATTATCGCAATACAGTCAAAACCACAAAGTCTACGCGGCTCAACAGAACATCCTAACACACAGAGTAAGCCTTATATTCATTTATTCCCGGCGGTGCCTCCACACGCTGAGCGCTGATTTCAGGGATTAGCACTGCTAGTTTAAACTCTTCTTTGTTTGTACATACATGTTTCTTTAGGCACTTCTAACATTCAAAAGGAAAACTAAAAGAACAATCAACGCGTTGTTACGCAGCAAGTAAAATCACACTAGCCAGCCAAACATGAATGTAGGTCTACTTTTAAGTACATCTCAATACCACTTGTGATTACATTAAGAGTTTGCCGACTGTACTTTCGTGCGTCGGTTAAAGATTTGTCTATTAGTCTACGCGGCGACACAATCTAAGGGCTAAAGCCACGCATGTCGCTCAGTGTATGCGCTGGAGTGACCGCACTTCACTGTGGTGCTTTTATTGCCGGGGCGGCGGGTGGAACGCTTCCCCAGGCCTTCCGTCTCCTCTGAGCAGACGCGTGCGCAAGGCAAAGGCACGCCAGCAGGGGGCGCTGTGGCGCTGCGGCTGCTGCCGTGCGAGCAGACGGTAGAAGAAGAACACGCGACAGAAAGTAGGCCGACCTCCTGCCACACTCAGGGGGCTACAAAGCTAATAATGAACATGTGGGGGTAAACGTCTGAATTATTATCTTTTAAGAGTTAATATCTTTTCTGTTAAGTATTTCACCCATGTGTGTGTGTGTGTGTGTGTGTGTACGTGTGTGTGTGTGCACCAAACCAAAAACATCCTAATCAACACGGTCAGTGAGAGAAAACCAGTTGTTGCAAGCATGAGACACACATTTTAGTTTTTCTTGCAGTTTACACTAAAATAGATTAAAAAAAACAAACAAACCAAGAAGAAATATCATCGTGGACATTCTGTGAGTACGGGGCGGTGGGCGTGTCCGGGGTGAGACACGCCCCCCCCCCCCCCCCCCCCCCCCCCCCCCCCCCCGGCCTGGTTTACCATGTGGGGTCAGCGTGGGTCCTGCAGGCGCTCAGCGGGCAGCCTCTGTGTGTGTGGGATGCTCATGGTATTTACAGAGGGGCTCCAGAGCAGCCTGGCACTCGCTTGCCCCCCACTGGGTTACTTGAGGATGATCTGTGGGGAGGGCAAACACACGACACGCGGTGAGGAGAAGGGACTGTGTGACCACGTCACGCATCACAGCGCTAAGCTACCGACGCTACACAGCATCTGCTTCTGTTTTCATTATGAGGGCTGCTCTCAGGGTCGACCTTTATTCCTTTACACATTTATAATTAATGATCTTCACGCATGTAGGATTTATTGTAGTTTTCTTTTCCTTTTTCTTTCGTGAATTAGCACATTTTGAGTATTTGGTGCAGTGTGCACTGTACAGTGTGTCGTACAGGAAAGGCTTTTATCACACTGACTCCACTGTAGAATCACAGTGAGTCTTATTAGTATTAAACTGGAGGTACACTGGAGTCTTCCTCCAGTGTATTAGGAGCAGGTAACCATGGTGAGGCAAGTGGTCTCTGTTGTTGTTGTTGTTGTTGTTTTGGGTATTCTCTAGGTGTTGGTGGTCATGGTGACGAGGTCTTCGTTCTCATTGTAGTAGAAGCCAGTCAGGTGACTGGCTGGTTATGAACTAAAGCGGTCAGAGCAGATAAGAGGCTGATCTCAACCCGCAGAGGAAGCTGTTCTCGTTCACCATGCTCGTCTTTAGGACGGTTACTTATTGCCTACTTTGCCCCGCCGGCCGGGTTTGCTCAGCAGCTCGCTCCAGAGCGGCCGCTGACCGCTCCACGACCTGCGCTCACCGCGGGCCAGAGGCTCCCAGCAGCCTGGCGGCGCCGGTGCCGGGCTCGTCTGGGCGGAGTCCGACTGAGCCGGGGGTCGTCGGGGGGGGGGGGGGGAGTCCCGGGCCGACGGCCACGGGGTCACGGCCCGGTCACCGGCCGGTCAGCGGCCGCTCGGCCAGGGCCGGGATTTGTGGCGGTCTGTCTGTCGTGTGCGTCTGAAAGCGGGCAGCGGGGAGAGCACTCCTCCACCACCACGGCACACAGCTGCTCCCACACCGCGCCCGGCGCCAGGGGGGGGGCCCCGTGCCAGGGGGGGGGGCCTGGCGCCACGGGGGGGCCGGGCCTGGCGCCACAGGGTCCCTGACGGGCGCCGTGCCGCGGGCGCCCACATCGCCTCGCACGGCCGCCTGGAGGCACGCCGAGTTCTCCCGCCCACGCGGGGCTGGCGAGGAAGAGGAGTGTCGTGTTGGCGTTCCTCTTCTTCCTCTGGGGAGCCGCGGCCAACACGAGGATTGTGGGTGTTGTAGGCAGTGAGCCGCGGCCGCAGCGCGGTGGTCGGCAGAGTGGGCCGACCGCGGAGCCATTTTGTCGGTGGGTTGTGTGTTTTACCGCCGGCTGTCTTCCCTGAGCTGTCGCCTCTGGTCCAGTTTAATCATTTGAGATGATTTCATTTAATTATAATGTCAACAGTTTATTATTAGTGTTTGTATTCTATATGGCAGCTTCTTATCTTGGGTCAGCCTCGTTACTTGATTTAATAAAAGTGTAATTATTCATTCTATTTGGACTCTCTTTACTGTGGTAATTTAGTTGTTAGCAAGGTGCATAATAACAAATAGTACACTCAGGAATCAATATCTTAGACGGTCAATACACTTGGAGGTTGACACATTATAAACAATGAACACATAGTGGTAAACAAATTTATATCCAGTGATATTATTGGTGGCATGAAAAAAAAAATCCAAATATAATGTGCTATAAATACGGCGTGTCAGACATGTGATACATGGCCCGACATGGACACTGCTAACAGGACTGACAGATGCTCTGAGTCCCTGTGGTCCTCCTGACTCTGGTGACGGCAGGATGGAGAGACCCCACCACGGAGGAAACACAGTAACGGAAACAAAGAAGGAAGCAGAAACCATGCACACACACAAACACAAACCAAAAGGACTGCAACACAACCACTAGGCAGATGAAGAGATCTCTGAATAAGTGCTGCCGGCCACAGAGAACACAAAGTGTGCGAGACGCAACTTTTTAAAGGCAGCGCCTGAGAGGGGAGGGAGGCCCCGCCCCCCCCCGTCTCAACGGGGAGCACTTATTGGGAGTTCAAGGACCCGAGGAAAAGGAAGCTTCAAAAACAAAACAAAAGAGCAAACCTGATTGGCCGAGGCGGTGGCAGCGTAGGGGCTGGAGGCGGGAGCACTGGCTGCAGAGACAGTAGCGGGGGCAGCACTGTACATCATGGGGACTGTGGGGGGGGAGACCATGGAAGCAATGGAGAGGGAGGGGCAGCGTTATGGTAACCATAGAGACGTCGGCTCGCAGCGCCTCGCGCTCACAAAACACAGAATGGCGTCAGCAGCAGACTGTCATTCCAGTCGGAACCAGCAGATGGCATGCGATCGCACACACACACTTTACGCACACTCACGCACTCAGACACGCACGCATACACACGCACGCACACACACACGCGCACGCACGCACGCACGCACACACACACACACACACGTGCAGCAAAGCCACAGGGCGTATAGGAGGGTAGCGTAGAGAGGAGTAGCCTACAGAGATGACTACACATCACACGGGGAACACCACAGCTACACCTTCACAGCAGTTTTGGGGCGTCTGATATGAAGCTGGAGAGCAGCTACACACGTAGCTTATGGAGCAGTCACAGAGATGTCTGGGATATGACGCTTTTTAGATTTCTGTTTCATCTTTTTTTTTTTTTTTTAAGAACTGCATCTCTTCCTCGAGGCTGGAATGATTACTAAGATTTTCAAAATATTTGTTTTTCTCAGAAGTTGTATAGGTAATAAGACAGTTCTACATGTTATCATCATGAATGCCTCTGGATAAAAGTGGTTTGAACTTCACAGTTAAATGTATTTCTGCAAACCACACATTTCATGAATTCTCGTTCTCAGCCTCTAATTGTTACCCCTCTCCCCCCCACTGAAACACATCATCCACATCACTGTGTACATCACTGCTAGGCAACAAAAGGAAAAACAAGGAGACGTATGCATCTCTACACCCCCACTGAGGGGGCCATCCACACATGCCACTCCACTCACTTCAAGACATGTTAGAACAGAGAGGAGACAGAAGTGCAGGGACCTACCAACACTGGTAGCAGGAGCCATGCAAAACACTGACCCTGTGAGATGATGTGATGGAAAACACAGGTTAGCTCCACACTCACAGTCTCAAGCATGGTGAACACACAACGACAAGTCAGGGAGAGAGGGGGGGGGGAGGAGAGAGTGTCAGGTTCTTCCAAACGACGTCAAATCGCCAACCGAGCAATAGTCGGGGGTGGGACAGCGCCAGAGTGTAACTGAGAGTGTGAAGTGTGCGTTATGTGAAACGAGGCGCAGTCGGCATGCTGGTTAAAGCGCCGTGGGGTTCCGCGGCCGCGCGCTGCGAGAAGCAGGGCTGGGGGGGTCGCAGGCAGGGCCGGTTTATCTAGTGTTGCTGATGACTCGGGGCAGCGGGGGTTCCGTGTTGACAGAGAGGGCGGAGGTGTGGATTTCGCGGCTCACGTCGTTCTACGGAGGTGAGGCCGGTGTCGGAGACCCGGTCCGAGTCTTAAAGAGTTGAGACTGAGGAGTGAGAACACATGCCCCTTTCTACACGGACCACTGACATCCTGATCAGCCCGCGGTCATTGCTGGGAGATCATGCTAGGATTAGGTTAAACAACATGCTGTTATTTATTCAACGGCTGCACCTTGTGGAGCCTACTCAATTCAAGTCACGTCACGTTGACCCGGGTCAGAACGCAGGGCCCCCCCCCCCCCCCCCCCCCGAGTGGACCCGGTGCAGGCGGCGGGGCGGGTCACCTCACCTGTGGGGAAGTAGGCGGGCTGTTGGAGGTGAGCGTTGGCCAGGGCCTGCTGATAGTGCAAGAAGCTGGGGTTGAGGAGCGGGCTGGCGCCGTTGCTCTTCTCCAGAGCTTGTCTCTTTGGTAGGGTGTGGAGCATGCTGTGGGGAAAGGCCTGGCGAGAGACACACACACACACACCCTCAGTAGGCCGGCCTGCGCGGCTCGCAGTGCTGCATGCATGCTAGTACATTCTACACACACGACCTCGTGTGACAAGAGAGTTACTATGACTATAGGCTAAGGATAGCAGTGGGTGACCATATTCAAGGAGTAACAAAAACAGCAATTACAACACTTTAACAGAGTACATTTAAACGTAATCAAATCATAGGCAGTAAATAATAGGCCTAAGGTGATCATGATATTATGCACAAATACACAAATAGATGAGTTTCTAGGAAGGGGGTTCACCCAACGTAACCAAATCATACGTTATCACAGTATAATCGTAGCTACATGCAAAGCAAAAGGTCAAAGTACCAGGTCTAACGTAGCCTCGAGGGGTCGCTTCATTGCTTTGGCAGTCGACTGAGTCTTAATAGCAGGCAGCGAGCACATGATGGCAGTGGGCCAATGGGATTCAAGCGTATTAACATACAGGTAACAGCAAGCAGAGGTGCATCATGGGGGACAGCATTGCATTGTGGAGGATAGGTGAGAAGGAAAAAAAACAAAACAAAACAAATCTGATTGTGGTATACCACGTAAATATGCATGCACAGTAATGTCACCGCTTGCTGGCGCTCACTACAGAGTAAGGCTGGGCTAGGACAGGCCGGGCTCTACCAGAGACCACCTGGGGTCCAGAACAACACTACAGCTACGGAGCGCAGGCTACGTTAACGTCTGATCTGGAGCTATCATTGAAAGGCAACATTAGTTGATCAGTGGTTGTTAATCATAATAAAAATGACTACTTCGTCTACGGCAATGCTAAGACAGAAATAACATCAGTGATATATGCATTGTAAAAAAAATGTATTTTAGGAAGAGGTCATATCGTAACACAGTGGTAATATCGTAAGGTAAGCATGTTATTTGACATAAACAGCTTGGTTTTAATAAGGGTAGCTAGCTGATGGACAGACTGACCGACCAGGGCGTGTTCGTCCCCGTCACACCATAGAATGTGGAGCTCTGTTAAAGCGGCCAAGGCTCATGATTTCCATATGCTGAGGCTATTGTGTGTCATAAAGTTATTGTGGGTTATTATATTATTAAACAGACAAGCGATCACTTGTTATTGTAGGCTGGGGATCATGCAGAACAATAAATAAAAGGTGAGGCACAATGTAAATGAGGGATTAAAACAAAGGCGAAGGATACGAATGGAATATGTGGAATATTGAACAACAATGTAAAATGGTGGCTATTAATGCAGTCCATGGACATGCAAGGCGTCTATGGAAGTCTGTTACATGTTCCGATTGAACACAGCTGGTTGCCAGAGGACAACAAGCTGGAGTCTAGCTTTCAGGGAGCATGGGTGCAATGGGAAAGGTAAATGTAACATGATTAACTGGGCCTATGTCATAATTACTTTTGGGACATTTTAAATGAGCGCTAAATGATTACCTTGCCAGCCTGGTACCTGTCAAATAGGGAGAAATGGCCAGGTGGTACAATCGATTCTCAGTGAGGGCATGAAGCTGCTTTCCAATCTATTTTTCAGTAAACTACGAGGGCCGGGCTCGTAAATTAGGGACGGTACCGGTCCAGGAACCCACCTCATGATCACAGAATTCCTTTAAGAATTTGTCCGTAAATTTGCCTGGTAGCTCAAGGCCTTTTATGTCAGTGGAAAAAAACCCCAAGCGAAAGCTCAACTACTTTAAGTTGTTATAACTCATGGTTCGCGACCAAAAGGAAATGAGTCGAGTGTTACAGCAAAACAGGGTGGTTACCAAGCCGTGTTAATAGCGATAAGACACTAAAAGCAGTGCTCCACATTCTACGATGACGTCAGGGGGGGGGGGGGGGGAAACAACACCGTGGTCCGTTAGAAAGCACCAGGGAGACATTTACCGCCAAGCTAAGAACTACGACAGGTGCCTACAGTCTGCTCCCGGCAGCGTGTGCGGGTGTGGTGCCGTGACCAGCGTGTGCCTCTTACCATGGCTGCCACGGCCGCCGCCTGCGCCACCACCGCTGCCTGGTTGACCTGCTGCTGGCCAGACTTGATTTTGGCCTGTAAGTGTGCAGGGGGGTGGAAATACTTGCACTTCTCCCGGGAGCAGCGGCTCTTGATGTAATCCATGCACACGGTGACGGTGTTGTCGCTGGTGTCGATCATGGGGCTGTCGCCCGGGTGGGCGAAGCGGCAGTCCGTCTCCCCCCGCGCACAGTTCCCGCGCTGGAACTCTCGGCACACCTGGAGGGGGGGGGGGGGGGGGGGGGGGCACAAAACACACGCCACGAGGGTCCTCTTCGAAAAGTGCGATTTGATAACGGTTGTGGGAGCGCGCGAGGCGAGGAGAGACGCGGGCGTCCGCGGTCAGACCTCCTGTGTGCGGCAGGTGTGTGCGGTGCATGCAAGCTGGACTGGTGGAGGAGATGCTGTGTCTAGAACGGCCCTCTCGTGGATGCGGTGTCTCTCGGTGCTGACCACGTCATCGGTCGGCGCTGCGCCGGCTGCTCTCACGATTCCCAGACCACTACGTCTTCATCCAGAGCATGTTAGACTGTTACCTCATGGTAGCTAAGGCTCCGCCCTGAGTCCGCCCTGTACACAGCGGGGATGGTAAACCCTGCCCCACATCACAGAAGAGGCTTTGCTGTGGTACACACCCGCTCCGGCACCAGCACCTCTTCTAGTGTGTGGTGGTGACTGGGCCGCGGTCCAATAGTCAAAGGAATTACACCTAATGTTCTTTCCTAACCACTTTTCCTTGACCTCGATGGAAAATGGCATGAGGTCAAGGAGAGTTTATCAGGGCTTAGGAAACGACGACCGCGGTGCAAAGAGAATCCGAATGCACTCGCACTAGGCTACATCATTATGCAGATGCTGGTCTGCTGTGGAGAAACTACAGTGTTCTGAAGAACGACTGCTAAAATCCCATCTTCTATACTTTGCTCTGTTTAACCTGTGTTGTTCCATGCAGGACAACCTCGGAAACCTGCTGTGAAATATGACTTCATTACCAAGGTTGGGATTGAAGTGAAGAAAGGAAGATAGATAGGCTACCGGTCAAAGAAGTGAAACAAAATGGCTGTCAACTTCTGAATGGTTGCCCACACTCTCCTGTCACTCAATGTCCACGTTTATCGACATCACAGCTAGTGTGACTGTATGAATAAATAAGTCATGGTGATCACTTGTTGTCATGAACAGCCAAACGTGTGTCACTTTAAATGCTGTCAGGCGTCATTATGTATTTTATTATCGCCTATTGTAGAGGATGCTCCAGTGTACGCTAAAGGAGACAAGATAGGAAGCATTGAAGCACCTTTCCTTAGCATTTAGAGAGCTTGAACAGCTCTTATCATGGCTGCCACTAGACTACATCCAGGTCCTTTCAGTCAAGTATGAACCTTCTCCAGTCGATTCTTAAATAAGCTTTATACATCTAAGTATAATAATACACAGTGACTAAACTGTCCGTCAAACTGAACTGAGGTAAAAAACGTCACTATAATTTATATTTAACTTTAAATTTGTACAGAAGCTCTGGGCTGTGCTCGCCATTGTTTTTCTTCCTGTGGAAGCCATGGTGTGGGCGCACAGGATTGTGGGACATCTGGACCAATAAAGGAGACATCTATGCTGCCTTCAGAACCTGCCCAGTCGCCAGCCCCTCAGCCGGCTCAATGTTTGGTAAATAGGACTAGACGCCTCCCTGCCTGCTACTGTCGTCAAGACAACACAGAACCCCGTCTCCACTCGGAGATTCTTGCATTCACGCTGTAGTCCAACTCGGGGGGGGGGGGGGGGGGGACATGGATGCCCAAATTACGTTTGGCATGTTGTGGTTCATTGCTGATCACAAAAATATATATTGTATTCAGCTAATTTTGTAAACATATGAAGAACAGGAGATGAACACTGGCTAGCTCATTTAGTCTGTAAAACAGCTGTTCATCGTTCCCCATATTGCTATATTCAGGACGAAATGTAAACGACATTGCATAATTGCACATCGAATCATGTGTTAAAACGTCAACCATCAATGTCTTCCTCGGTAACGAGGAGGTCGGCCCTGTTGGATGATGTCACTGATGTCACGTCAAGACGAGACTCCGACGTGACACCGAGCCTCCGACCCGCAACGCCGCGTTGGACGACCGCTTCCAACAAGTCGGAGCTCGTTTGTTCCAAGGTCCAATTGTCTTGACGGCAGGAGGAGCAGCCATCTTCTTGGCCGTTGGGGAACCAGGCCCGGTTTAAGCCTGTGAGCTTTGATTAGGAGACGCACCACAGGTGTGCGGCCTCGGCCAGCCCTAGAGTCTCATCAGCCTGGCTCGGGCCAGGTGAGGCTGTTTGAACCAGCCGTCAGCCACGCACACTCCACAGGGTGCAAATCAGAAGCCTGTAGGTGCAGGCGTATGTCAAGCAGGGGCTCTCTCTCAACGAGCCCTGTGTGGAAGCGTGTTGTGGCGGTCCTGAGTGTGCTGTGTGCCCTTCGTGTAAACAGATGTATTTTTTTCATCGAGATACAATCGAAACTCAAAAGCGGTTGTGGAATCTAGATATTGATCTTGTGTAAGCCTTTGGTCCTATAAGGGGCCTAGGGAGGACGTGTGTGGAGCTGCGGACAGGAAGTCTGTCATTTGCAGTCTTTGCTCTCCATCCTCCAGGAAGTACGGTACCTCTAACTTGTCCGAGCGCTGCTTCTGCGACGGGGAGGACGCGGCGTTGGAGCTCTGGACGGTGACCGCAGGGCTTCCCGAGACGAGGAGCTGGCTGCTGGGGAGCATCTCAGTGGACACCAGGCCCATGCCGTGGTTCATGGGCGTGAGATAAGGGCTGTAGCCCAGGCCGGAGCTCGGACCCAGCCCCTGGGCGACCGAAAACGTGGGCTATGAAGGGGAGTAGAATGGAGTATTAGTGTTATCTCCTGACAGTAAGGACTCTCTTGGAAGAGCACAACCTTAATGAGAATAAAATTGAAAAAAGCCCAACATAGGTGACTTTTTGTTTTGTGTCAAAGTGGGAACGTCCAGGTTCAGAAAGTAAAAGTCCTCCCCAGCGTTATGAGTCACCCCGCCCAGGGGTGCGTTGGCTGGGCTCAGCTGCAGGGCAGGGCTTTCACTCTCTCCACCGTGTTGTTGGTACTAGGCGTGGCAGGCGTGCAGCACTCACCATGGCCTGCATGCTGGTTCCAGGAATCATGAACTGCATCTGCTGGGCCAACATGGCCGCCGCCGTCTTCTGCTGGATCAGGTTGTTGCGGCCGTTGATCTCCAGCTGTGTTTTTAAGTGCGATGGTGGATGGAGATACTTGCAGTTTTCTCTCAAGCAGCGACCCTGGAAGACAACAAGGGAATTGCATTGCAAGGAAAATGTAAGGGGAAAAAAGCATGAAATGAACTCTAGCATTTTGCCATCAGCAGAAATGGTACGCTTATGTTGCCACTGTAAATATCAATTTTAGTATTGCTCATGTTTTATTTATTTTTTACTGCCGAATAGCACTTTAAATATATACCTCAGAATAGTACATTGCAATCCATAGCTAGCTTGTTTTAAGTTGTGAAGCATGATTGCTCATTCCTGCTATAATAGCTGCTATCGCTCGCTATCTGAACTCTCTCTCTCTCTCTCTCTCACGCACTCATGAAGAGATATGGGTGCAGTTTATTACTAATTGAGTTCAAGCTCAAACATGTCCATGTCGTTTAGGGTGCACCGTGATCCAGTTTCCACATTTGTAACTTCTTGTGACCGTTCGGTTACTGTTGAGATGGAAACACCTCCAGTGCACTGGCCGATCTGCAACGCTATCCTGGATATGAACAGGCTATTTATCACCACGTTGCACTTGGCAATAAGCCGATTGGTGTCATTCCTGTCCATCAAGCAACCCAACAAGCTAATCATAGATAAGCCTCCTCTGTCCTAAATATGCAAATAAGCAAATCCTTTGATACAGTCAGGCGAGAACTAATTTCTAACTAATAATACCTCCCCCCCTCCTGGGGATGTCTATCAATCTACTTCCTGGGTTTGTATGACATTACAAAGACAATATATTCATTATACACAGTGCCTCTGAGATTTGGGTCTGGACTACATTGCACTCCGGGCCATCTAGAGATGCTATAGGGCTTTGTGATGATGTCACCATCACAATGAGCGCCTCCATTTCAGAACAATGGGAGTCAAATAATTAATTACTTGTAGCAATAGAGGTTTGTCCTTTTTTGTAATTAATCATTAAATTCTTTGTCATTATGTGGTTGTTGTGTTTGAAATTGCACCAGTGTTTCTCATGTGAGATGTGGCAAAACAACATTTTGATTAGCCTAAGATACAGTATATTTACATTTATTTAGGATTTTACATTACTACAGCTCTCTTGAGTACGCTCAAAATGGCTGAGTATCACTGACAAAAAAAGTCCCATGATGCATTGTGATGTACAAGCCCTATAGCATAACTAAGGCCAGTATGCTGCTTCCCTTTTTGAGACGATAGCCTCAGAGGCTGTCGTGAGGACGGCAGTCAATAACACACAGCAGTGATAAGAATAACACATCTAATCTTTTATACATTCTCATCATAAGCTAATATGGCCAATGGCAATATGATACACGTGCCCATTTTAATGCATGATTCCATACCGCGGGTGTCATAGCTGCGCTCTCATAATGCATTTCCCATGTGTGCATTTAGTTCCCCTAATTTTAGAGTTCCCTTTGGAACAATTATGTCATTCTGTTTAACTCCCGACGCTGGGTAATTTACTTTTCCTCATAAATAGGACACTATTCCTCCTTTAATGACACAAAGCTGCCCAGTCAGGCCTAAGAGATGCTGGACCAGCTGTTTACTCACACACAGTTTGGCCTTGTTCATAAACAAAAGGATGTCACTAAAGGCGCATGTATTTAAATGAGGTGTTTTTTCTCCACAGTCAAATGCATCATGGGTTCGCTTCTCCTATCACTTTTCTAATGAACAACGCTGCAATGTAAGGAACACCCACCAACACAGCATCACTGTGAGCCTCATTAAAACAGGAATGAGGCTGGCTGCACTCCCATTTTTGTATGTCTTTTCTCAAGAATAATTTGGTACATTTTTCCTTTTCACACTTTTACACAAATCCCTTATTTCATTTCATAGAACCCAAGGCTCCTCAGCCAAAACGCATCTCTAAGCCCTTGGAAGAGGCTGGGAAAGAGGGAGTATTTTCCATGATACCTTTCCTTTTCCATTAGCTCAATGTCCCCCTTATTCTGTTCTCATTATTCTGTTCTCATTATGCTTATTGCAGAGAAGCCAAGACGTCTATAGTTGGCTGGAAATACTGCTACTTGGTCAATTAGTAATATATCGGTTATTGTGGTTAGTGATTGTTGCTTTGCCAGTCTGCCACACTTCATTGTAGTTGACCCAGCAGAGCTTTGCTTTTCACAATATAAACGACCACTATTTTGTGTGCTCGTGGTTTACACGACCAGGCTTGTTTACGTCAACAAGATTCAATGCACACTACACACGTTTCCCACAGAACTGTGTGATCATAACGACCAATCACTCCACCCTCATCACAAGAATAATGGCTTATTGGCTAACATGAGGCTCTATAAGATACTTTAGCCCTAATAAGATTCCAGGGCTGCATCTAAATAAAGTAGGCCTATAAATAGATTCATAATGCATTCTAATGGATGCCTCGAAACATCAGCTGAGGATTTATGGTTCGACAACAGGGGAATGCACCGACTGGCATCGTGTAGTCCTGTAACATGCAACACCCAAACCAATGTGTGGCCCTCCAGACAAAATCAAACGCTAAAATTCTTTTATCTGCGTTTCTGCAAAAGGCCAGGCGTCCGGGGCACAATGTCCAGCATTCACAGGAGCTTCAGTCCTGGGGGGGCGGGGCGGGGGGGTTCAGCGTGCCGCGTGGAGGGGGTTCTCATTGATGGGCCCATCCCCTGCTGCGTTCGGAGGCCTTTCAGGTTTGTTCAGTGCTCCGACGCCCTCAGTTCATCCTCCTTTAAGTACTCGTGCTTGTGCCAGCTAGTTTTGCGGTATTGTGAGAAAAGGTGTGGTTACCCAACAGGGCGGGGTGATGTGCTAATACTGGCTGCACAACGATGTCGGCTTCTGCAGACACGTCGTCAGCCCATGTTTTAACGTACACTCCAAGCTATGCGGCACACTGCAACATCAGAAAATACAAGAGCTTTCCTTGATTGGGTGTGTCATTCTCACAAATATTGACCTTGGTGTTTTCTTATTGACGGTAGAAAGATGTATTTGTTTGAGCTTATTGCCGTCACTGTAGCCATTGCTGGCGTTGAGACGTAAACTTTTAATCAGGCAACTTAACGGCAGTCAACAATCACAACTGAGTCATAAATATTCATGAGAATGCTCCACCGTCAACAGACCCGCACAAATCTCCTGGGATTGGAGAATATCTTCCTTTATTCAGATGCACGGGCCTGCAGGAAGGAGCAGCAGAATAAGCACCTCAGGCGCTCATGTTGACCTAGAGATCTTGCAGTGTATGCAGATAGTCTTAGAGAAGCAGTCGATACGTTCCAGCCTGTAGGTGTGGGTCACAAAGCGGTGCAATAGAAGAGCCCACAAGATATAACGGTAGTAAATAAGTACACACTGTACAGTAGAGAATGACAGCAGCGCTGCATAACTGCACCGTTGATTCACATCAGGCCAGATTTGTCCTCGGCCATGACACAGCAGTGCCGTTTCACGTGGAGGTTGGAGATAACCGAAGAACATTCCCACTGTGGTGGAGGGGAGGGCACGCTGCGGGCATCATGAGTGTGCTGGTCACAAGATACCAGTTACAATGCAAAACCATGTGCGCCGAATCAAGCCAAGTGAAGAATGTTAATGTCTGAGGTAATTGGTGGATCGGCCTCCCGACCCGTCAGCCTCCCGGCCTGCCGGACACACGCCGCTGTTTGGGTGGGTGCTCGGGTGCGAGTGGGGGCCAAGCACACAGATGTGATGGTGTGTGGGCCGCCGAAGGTGTGTAGGTGTGTGTGTGTGTGTGTCATTGTAGCTGTGTGAGCCTCACGCACTGATTATCAGGGTCGAGCGAGGCTGTGAGAGGCTCACTTTGATTATCAGGTTCCAGCGAGGCTGTGAGAGGCTCACGCTGATTATCAGGGTCGAGCGAGGCTGTGAGAGGCTCACGAACCGTAGCGTTATCTCGGCCTATCGCACGGCAATTTCCATCTCTCTTCCTTCCTATTGGAGCCGCGAACGCCGCTTAGCAGTACCCCGGAGTGAGGGCAATAACAACATGACAGGAAGGACAACAAAGACCAGGAGCACAACAAAGACCAGGAGCACACACATGAACATCCACAACATGTCACTGAGACTCCCCCGGAGCACGCTCAGATGTCCTGCCTTCTCTCTCTCCCTCTCTCTTTCTCTCTCTCTCTCCCTCTCGCTGTAAACGTGGATGGAACGCCGTCCGGCGCAGCGGCGTGAGACCAGAGCCCCTGGGAGGAGAGGTGAAGGTCTGCCGAGGCGTTTGCCACGCGGGGGGGGGGAAGCACTCCGACGGCGCCGGAGAGAGACAGCGACATTCGAAATGTCCTCTCAGACAACAAGCTATTCATCGGGGAGAGAGCTGTGACGGCGTCACATGACTGCAGCAAATGCAGATTCGCTGTTCAGTTCAAACCCTCTCGTCGCTGCCCTGTGAGTGCGGGGCCCTGCGCGGTGCAGGCCGTGTTACGCTCCATATTTTCCAGAAATAAGCGACCGCCGAGCACCGGGGATTCGTACCGATGAGCGGCGGCCCCGGCGTCGCGGGAGCACGGTGACAGAGCGTTCTTGGCGACAGAGTGTGACTCTCAGCATCCGTGGGTTTCAGGATTAATCCTGTTTGTCATGGGTGCTAGCTGCTGCCCACCATGCAATATTTTAAAAGCAAATGACAAAGCCAATAAGCAAAATCAGGCTCACCCTTGTCCCTAAATGAACATTAAGACATGGGAGGGGAATACGCTTACCACAGCTGTTTTACAGAGCGGCTCGTCTCCCCCGAGAGGAGAGCACACACTCTGAGGCATGACTCTGGTCACATTGCACAGGAAAACACGAGAGCTCTGTGTTGTGGATGTGGACCCATGGGGAAGAGTGAGTCAATAACAGCCCTGTGTTGGGGAAGCTGTGGCAACAGTGTGACACTGGGCCCCGGCCGACGGTGTGTCTGCTAATCAGGTATCAGTCTGAGCTGGCTTCTCTCACACGGGGTCTCAACTCTCGCTGCACGCGCCGTTAAGCCGCGGCCCGTCGTTTAAAACTTGCAGCACAATCGGACGCCGTGTAGTTTTAAGGTTTGCTCGGGACGTCGGATTGGGGTGTTTCCCCCCCCGAGACGCATCAGAATGGCTGAGAGTCAGAACGCAGAGTGTCCAGAGTGCAATGCTATGCTGCTATGGAGTGGAGAGGCGCAGCGCTGAGGACCAGCTGTGGCCATTTGTCAAAAAAAGCCGTTGAACCAACAGTATAAATGAGATGAGACCCGAGTGAAGCCTGGCTGTCTACCGAACAAAAGCTGCATGTCAAACGCAATGAGGCTTTTACCAACAAAACTACTGTATAATAATAATGATAATCATAATAATAATAGGCCCAATCTAAAAAAGTATAATCCTCAGTTAAGTAGTAGTAGTGAAGTAGAAAAGTAGAATCCCTTACCTTTAGTGAGTCAAAGCAGGCAATAACTCTCCCATTTTCCACTTGGCAGCTCTTTGGTGGATGTGCAAATTTGCATTCCTCGTCACTACGTGAACAAGTCCCTCGCTGGAACTGCCGGCACACTTCCAGAGTTAGCCATTTTGTGTCTCTGATCGAGGACATATTCAACGCCATGGCCAGATATCGGGGGTATTCTTTCTGAGGCGCTAAAACCAGACGTCACACGTGCTGACAAATAAAGCGATCTACCTATTCAGAGATGTCCCTCATTGGAAAAAAAAAAGGAATTTGAAAGAAAAGGAGTTGTCCTCCATCGGCCGATTGAGTGCTATCAAGGCAAAAAAAGAACCCAGAATGTGGAAAAGTTAACAGCCATACAAGGAAAAACCAAGGTGGCGTGTTCTACGATACATTCAAGTGCAAAGTTCTCTACATCGCCCGCACAATTGACAGGCAAGAAGACTTCATGGCAACGTCTGCAGACACCCGGCCGCAACACGAACGTCCAGGATCCTCGAAAAACGCTAACGCTCAAATCTGTGATTCTATTGGCCGTTGAAGACTTGCGTGGTGAAACGGACACGGGGAGAGGTATGTGGGAGCCTTAAAGGAGGAGTACAGCCACCCTACGGAGGCCTACACAGCGTGGATCAGGTCTGGGAGCGCTCGTCAAAAGGCACTTTCTGTTGGGGATCTGAAAAAGGAAGAAGATAGAAACACAATTGTGTTACATTTCCATAAATAAGTTACTTCCCCAATTTATTAAGAGTACTTGCTAGATGGACAACACAACATGCAAAACTAGTGCACAATATAATCAGTACATTGTCACAGAATTTGACTTCTCCAATGCGTTTGAAACGTGGAACATTTGACACCTAAATGGGGTTTTGTTGACCTCGGCTCAGGGCGGCCTGGTCTCTGCTGCTGGTAACGACTCGCCCTCTACACCCTCTCGGTCTGATGGACTGGTCCGTTACGTCCAGCACAACAGAACATCCTGAACAGAGCCGGCGCCACACTTGCTGTGCTGCTGATCCAGCAACATCCAGACAGGCCTACATGCTACACTCCTTTGTGGGCCAGGAAGGCTGCCGTGGGCTGGTAGTGGTTACAGCAGTGGGTCCGGGTATTACAGGAAGCCATGAACAATGTCATCAAAGAACCAATCAGGCAACCGATGATCTGTTTGCTGGAGAACCTTTCGAGGGGAAGCCCGGCAGCCTGTCTGCTATAAAAGGTGAGCGTTAAGGATTCCCAAATGACCCCGCCGTCCATTCCAAATCGAAACACGCCTGTTAGCCCCCCATCGCGGCTTTCATCAGAAAAATATGGCCCTTTGAATCCCTGCATCGCTGTAAAATGGCCTCTTCAGCCCCACTGTCACCATACAGGGTTTGATTGGGTAGTTGATTAGCCTACATTTCGCTCTGGAACATCTCTCTGATGGACTAAATTTAACTGGGTCACCTTTACTGTGCCACAGCTCAGGAACACACTTTGACTGGCTTTTCGTTTAGACCGAATCTCAACATGGCAGGAAGACGTGACAATATGTTGTATAATCCATTGTTTAGGAATAAGAATGTAATCCGTGTTAAAACAGAGGAATGCCCATGTATTCAAACATGTCTGACAACACCAGGAGCGACCCTATACACACGTTGTTCAGTGCTTTAATGTGTGGTGTCAAATGAATAACATATTAGCACTTACTATTCCACAAGTTCATTGCCTGCTTAATAGTTGAATTAGCCTACCAGTATCTACCCAGTCTATATAGCAGAGGCCTACCGAACAAGGGAATCACTGCTAGTGGCGTGGACTTGTGTGACCCACGAACAGGATAGACACACTTAGTATTGAAACACACAGGAAGTCGCCGACCAAGCAGAAAGAAAAAAAGAAAAAAAAAAAGAGTTAACTTCTCCAAAATGAAAGAGTTAAGGCAAAAGGGGAACTCTTCAAATCAGGACATCAGCAACCCGAGTACAGCTCACAGTACACCTCCACTCAACGTACGCACACAGCCATACCATCTCCCCGGCTTTTCAGGCATGCTATTTAAAAGCATTATAAAGCAAATTCCTTTGGGCACAAGTCAGGAAACGGAGCCAGGAAACTACCCACTCAAACCAAGCACCTTCTTCTCTAATCTCAGTCAATCAGTTATGGGCAGCTACCCAGTGTGCTCTTCGTGGGGCGAGGATTCAAAGAGAGTATATTTACCTTATTCCCAGTGCCTACACAGTGGCCTATTTCCACGGACCGTAAAGGAAAGGCAGCGCTTGCTCCACTGTCTAGCAGAAAACACAGGCAGTAACATTTCCAGCCGACCCCTTCCTGCCTGTCTGCCCGCCTCCCTGAAGGCCCGCCCACATCCGGCATTGGCCAATAGGAACTCAGAGGCAGATACTGTGCAAAATCTGGGAGACCATTCCACACTGACAGCCTCGCTGCTGCCTGTCCTAACTGAACCTTAGCATGTAATGTCTCAATATAGGCTTAGTGAAGCATGGCGCATAAAATCATACCTTATCATTGAACCTGGTTGTGACCAAATGTGTTGCTTTGAGTAAATATGTAATTAGCCTCTATACATACCAACAACAATCTGAAAGAATGTAATATGATCTTTAAACCTACTTAGGGAGGATATCAGTTACATTTCACATTTTGGGCTCCACAGAGTTTAACTGCCCATTATGCAGTAAACCGAATTGACATCTGAACTGAACAGACTACATGTCTCCTTGTCTGATGGCGAGTTTAGCTTAGTTTTGGTGATCAGTGGGAAATGTCAAATGTAATCCTGCATTCGGCCAATCTGTTTAGGTTGGGAATGACGTCAGGTGCAGTGGCTGACCTTATGCTAGAGTGTTCACATGTGTATCCCCTTAGAACACTAATACATAGTTGACACTGGAATATTCTAGACCCATTGAGACCCTTGATAAAAAAAGGTGAGGAGGTGACAGATGAAATTGTATGATGCGGTGAACATGAAAGCAGATGTTTCAGATGCCTGTTTCCTAGCTGGAGTAAATTAGTCTACATTTAAATGCAGTCACTTTAAAATTAGAAAACTATTGCACCACTTTTCCAGCCCAATCATGAAGGCTCTTGTATGCCCTACATATGTTCTTGCACGGATGACAAATCTGTGTAATTGATTTTTTTCTAGGTCAATTTTCTGTCAACATTTATTTATTTATTACAATCATTTGCAATCAGTTCGGTTGCAAAATATGTGGACTTAGTTCACTGGTGTCAACATAATGCTTGGCTTTTTTACATAGATAAAACAGGATTACCCCACCAGTGTCCAGAACCAACCGAACTTGTGCACGCTGCAGAACTAGTCCATGCGTCCTGCACAAGTCACCACAGCCAGCCGAGGCCCACGCTGCGTCCCTCAACAGCCATGACAACACAAAACAGGACTAGCAGGCCTCTCTAAAAACGTTTAGAAACGCGAATGCTAGCGCAGAACCAGACCCAATCCCGCACAGGGACCACCACATAGCATGTAGCCGGAGCAGCTCGCCATGGGCTCGGTTCGGGAGACCTCCGGTTAGCAGCATTAGCTCCGACGTGACGCGTCGTGGAGGACAGCCGTCAGTCGTCACGACAGAATTAATGGCTGTTTGACCAAAAAAAAAAAAAAGCTGTGTAAATACCCCGACATTTCACATCAGGTCGGCCCGCTAGCGGCGGAGAGACAGAGCTAGCGGCCCAGGGGGGGGGGAGGAGGGGGGAAGCTGGGGGGACAGCACCGCCGACCACCGCTTACCTCAGCACCACCACGGAGAGGGAGAGCCGCTCCCCGGGCTGCAGCAGTCAGGCACCGGCCAGGAGGACACCGACACACGGCCCAGCCGCACCATGGAGTCTGGGGGGGGGGAAACAAGACGTCAAGTGGAGTCGACAGGCTCTAATCAGCGGTCCATGTCGGCCCTGAACTGGTTTCTCAACACGTCCACTGCAGCAGCGCGTCAGAATTGGGCCCCGAGCAGCAGAACTTGTCGGTACTTTGTGGCTCCGCACTGATTACAGCAACAAGCTGCTGACGGCTTACTGTACGGCCGCCAGGCGAGGCTGGCGAGGGGTGTCCGCTTTTACATGACATAATGTATACATACCTAGCGGTTAAAATACATCCATACAGTTAATATTAAACATTGTGTACACGTTTATAAGATCAGATAATCTCACAGTGGTGCGTAAAGGGGAACATGAAGGTACATATATAAACAGAAGCCACGTATTACCCCCCGCAGTGTCATATGGTACATTCCCAACGAATGCCCAGAGGCTCGAAGAAGGCGAGGTTTCGCTTGTTACCAAGGAAACAGCAGTTAGCCCCCCCACCCGCTAGTGTGTTGATGTCAGGATGCTCAGAACCAGCAGCCCACTGTCACATAGTACTGGCATCACTGGGTCTTTACTTTTGTATTGTAATAAACTTGAAAAATGAGTGAATGTTCACGTTCAGGAAACAATATTTCTACTGAGAGGCCAATAAAAAATATTTTAATTTACCCGACACACATTTGCAATGTACAACATTTCCATTTATGACGAATGACTCAATGTTAACTGTGCTTTTCATTTTACTTTCGATCATTGATAGTTATTCGTGAATAGTTACACTAATGTTCTGAGACTCTGAGAACATTGAAGTGAGATGTGAATATCCCTTTGTTTAGTTCCTTTGAGTGGTCTGCTGGATGTGTGACATCATATGACAGGAGGTTCATCCTCTTCCCAGATGTAACAGACATATATTACAATCCTGTGCAGAAGTGCAGAAATGTTGTGTAACTGCCGTATGTCTAAAAAAGTAGACGTAAAACAAATACATGGATCGATAGATAGATTGAACTGACGTAGAAGTAAACTGGTCGGTAGATGTCAGTATTCCCCTATATATTCGTTACACCAGACTGCTTCTATTGTCATGCGCAGTACGAGCTACCAGTCTTTACAGAAACATGACAGCAGAGGGAACTAAATGACCACCAGCGAGTTTAACAAAGCACTTGTTCAGCTTGCTGCTGAAGTGCAGACATTAAACTGGATGCTTTTCAGAACGTATATTACGAATGATGGCCATTGAACCAAGGTTACACACACACACACACACACACACACACACACACTAGTACATATTTAAATTTGAAATAGACTACCCTATAAAAATAATGATGACAATAATAATAATAATAATAATAATAATAATAATAATAATAATAATAATAATAATAATAATAACAATAATGATAATAATAATGATAATAATAATAATAATAATAATAATAATAATAATAATAATAATAATAATAATAATAATAATACTTGTTTATTGGTTATTGCAAAATAAATAAATCTGAATCTCTCAGCCACGCAACATCACCAAAGGTTGTTCAATAAAAACAATTCACAAGTTGAATTCAGGCTGAGTTTATTTCTGACTATAACGATTATTGTTCGACAAGCTCAGTGGCGGCAGCTCTCATTTCATCACCTCCACCACCACCACCAGCAGCGTTGCGTCATCACTGAGGAACATGCATATTCTAACACAATGATAGCTCTCTCTAACCACCACTTAGGTGTCAGCAATACCATTATTTAAATCAAATTGAACAAACACCCCTCACTTATGTGCAGATTTACTGAGTGCTGTTCCAGTTGTTCTGCTTGACTTCTAAACGGCGCGGTTAGTCGGTAAGTCACGCGCCATGGGATGGGAAGCGCACGTAGAGATTGAAACCATCTCGAGCACGAGCTTTGGCCTCTCCACCTAATTGACACCTCGCCTGATCACTTGTTGGAATCTTTTATCAGCCTCATCATTACAACTAGATATGACATCATCACAAGGATGAATGAGACTATCCGCCGAATGGTTTGGGCAGCGCTGAAACCAGAACATTCTGAACCTTTATTGCGCTGCGTCGTGGAATCCAATGGTTTTAAAGACTGGAAGTGCGTTTCTTGACACCATTGTTTGTTGAACAAAAAAGGCATATGCAAAATATCCGTGCATGGATTTTAGAATTGCTTGGCTCGTGCCAAGAATACAATTTCTTGCCCCAAAGAGCATGTAATCTATCATGGTATAACTGAATGTTTTGCTATGTTTAATGCAGTTATACTAAATGTATATTTTCACAACCATATTATTGTTATTATTATGCCCCGATGTTTATCATGTGCATACATAATCAAAATGCACACACAAATACACATAAATACACACACACACACGCACGCAACCACACACACACACACACACACACAGATATGTGACTTTTTAATCAACCATAGTTTGAGTTATAATTATGTAGCTTGTTAATTAACTTTAAACTTGACCTCCAACCCTCATGTTATTGATACAATAACGATATAGCTTGGCAAATGTTTTAATAACTAATAAAAAAATCATAATTTACTTTCACATATGGATGACATGTAATAATCATCCTAATACCAATGACCATCTCAACACTATCATCCATATAAAATTGTTATATGTTGAACGTTCTGCAATGAGAGTGTTTTTCATCTGCTGTGATTAATCTAAAGAGTTTTCCAGAACCCCCCCCCGCACACCCACACATTCACACACAGACATAATTAAAGTAAGACTTTAATTTGCACATTGAGCATTGACATTGCAAATCAAACAAAAAATCTCAACCTGCAGTCTAAAATGAACGGCAGATGCAATAACAAGCTGACAGAACATGTAAGCCTGATGTACACAACTGAGAAGTAATGCATACGAATAGTCATTGAAAATGTAATCACAATCAGAGTTAAATCATAACAATAAAAAAAAAGCAGCAAACATTTATTGAGCGTTTAATTTGATAATCGTACATCTCGAATGGACATGGGAGGGGGGATTAAGACAGCAACAACAGTGTTTATGTGTTGGCATGCACCGTATAGTTGAAGGGCTGGAAGCGATCAGACAGCAGAGGGGAAAGAAATGTTGTATTATTCATCCATTTGCTTTGAGGGCGGCTGTTTGTGGACTGGCAGTCTTCTCTGGCATTATAGCTGCGGCCGTCCACAGCGGGCTCACCAAACATGTAAAAGCAGGCAGTGTGACGGAGAACTACGCCACCAGAATGCCGACGGCCTCATTCACAGTCAGGCCGCTGTGCAGCCACAGCCGTATTATTTCATCAGCCGTTGTATTTTCAAGTGTCTCGTGTCTGCTTGTATAGAGCCAACCCCCCCCCCCCCCTCACACACACACACACACAGACACACACACACACACACTGTTCTTTAACACCACTGAAACAAAGTTGTTATCGTTGATCATTTTATTTTTTTTTGTTTGCCTATCTGAGTAGTATCGCACTCGCGGCTGTCTGAGACGGTGGGCTGTTTGCTTTTTTCAAAGGTTTAGCGCGGCGCCTCTTGAGTTGGGGTTGTCAGACTCCATCTGAATATGTGCTAGTGAAGTCTGCCGAGACTCTAACTGTGTTAAAGGGCCGCATGAATAAACACAACTCATCTTAGACGGGGTACACAAACACCTACCACCACGTCTTACCCAAGACATTCTAGGTGAAACAAAAGAATTGGAGATGGCTGTCTGATTTTTCCTCTGCGTCTCTGTGGTTGACTCTGGCTTGTTGTCTGAACCAACAGCACAAGACTGACTGCGGAACATGTAGAAAGTTAGTTCTCGTCTTCAACAGGTAAGTATGCGTTTGTCTCGGGGAGGGCGACATGTCTTTTGATGACCGGGCAGCAGGCCTGCAGGCTAGAGCACGAGCCGAAGCAGAATCACTTATTGCACTGCAATATCATGTCGGGGAAAAACAAGAACGGGGAAACAAGCGAAGAAGAAAAAAACAAGGGGAAGTTGTGGGAATCCTGGGATGAAACGAAAGATGATTTGCAGGCCGGGTCACATCGACAAAGCAGGCTAGCATATACGTTTTCATATTGATCCACTTTGGCTCCCGTCGCTTCTTTTGGAGGTTCCTCCCCCATCCTAAATATAACGTGGACACGTGACATGCAACAATATTTTTTTTGGTCATTTTTTTCATTTTCAAGTGGAACAATTATTTTCCACAAACTGCAACAGAAACATCGTCTTGACATTCACAAATCCACAGTGAATGTGCCACAAATAAGACGGTGAGCACGGACGGCAGTGTCTTCTGAAATGTTCTCCAGCCTTCACATCATCCGTCAGTCCTTGAAACGGCATCACACTCCGAAGATAAACAACCAAGGCGTAGAATTAAAGCAGCAAAATGATCAGTAACTATTAGAAAGGAATCGATAAAACCACCCATTTAAAGATTTAAGACACAGAAGGGCACTCCAAGGCAGGGCTGCTAGGAGACGCAGACTTGGCAGTTTCATGACCATAAATAAAGTAGCAGAGCACTGGGTTCACACTGAAGCTGGTAAAACAGATAGATACAGTAGCTAGATAAGAATAGTGACACGAAAAAGAGAGTGCCAGAATACGCCAGCGAGATCGAGAGAGTAAGAGAGAGAGAGAGAGAGAGAGAGAGAGAGAGAGAGACAGAGGGAGAGTGAGAGAGTGAGAGAGTGAGAGAGAGAGAATATATATTAAAAGTACATATTAATACTGTTCCTTCAGCAATTGCTTTCATATGCTTCCCATCGCCCTCGCCCTTTCCTCTTTATTTGTAGAGGGACCGCGGGGTCTCACCAGTGGGCCACCTGTCTCACCAGCAGGCCACCTGTCTCACCAGCAGGCCACCTGTCTCACCACTGGGCCACCTGTCTCACCACTCGGCCACCTGTCTCACCAGCGGGCCACCTGGCTGGTGTAGTCTTCGGTGGTGGCCGGGAAATCGCCGGCACTTTCCTTCCCCGTCCCCAAGCCTCTGCTGCCTTCTCCTCCTCCTCCTCCTCCTCCTGCTCCTCCTCCTGCTGCTCCTCCTCCCCCCCTGGAGCCCTGGGCCTGGTGGCGGGGCAGCCAGGACCGAACCTGTTCTCTCTGCTCCCGCAGCCACCGTCGCTCCTCGCGCCTCTTCAGGCGCACCTCCTGGTGCTCCCGCTGGCGGCTGAACTGGAAGCGCTGCAGGAACAGGTCCTTGGCGTACTCGTACAGCTGCATGTCCAGCTGGTTCAGCTCCTCGATGCGGCGGCGGACCGGCTCGCTCAGGTCCACGTTGGCGGCGCGCGTGCTGTTGATCTGCGTGAAGGCGGCGATGAAGCGCAGGCTGAACGTCCGCTCGAACAGGTACTGCGTCTTGCGCTGGAACTCCGTCAGGCCGTAGAAGGCCATGTTCTTCAGGTTGCTCATGGCGCTGGTCAGCAGGATGTGGCTGCGCTCGCTGTCGTTCATGGAGGAGAGGTTGTAGCAGCCCACCAGGCTGAGGTCCGCCAGCATGCGCACCTGCCGGTTGTTGGCCAGGTTGGAGGGGCAGTCCATGAAGTCGGTGAGGGAGACGCCCGACCAGTCGTCGCCGCTGTAGCAGGTGGGCAGCTCGTCCTGGGTGGGCGAGCGCCCGTCACACATGTGAAGGGAGGTCTTCCAAGTGGCGCCGCGCTGCACGTGCTTCCACTCGCTCAGGTAGCGGGAGACGGGGTCGCGCAGCATAGTGATGTAGTAGAAGTTCCTGCGGCACACGGAGGGGACAGACAGACACAGAGACGGGGCGGTCAGAGAGGGGTCAGGGGGGGGGGGGGGGGGGGGGGGGGTCAGGGGGAGGACAGTGGCACCCTCGCTCGGGGGGGGGGGGGGGGGGGGGCGGTCTCCGCGTCGCGTGCGCGCGGCAGATGGCGGCGGCTCCGACTTGAGCCGCGGCGCCAAGGTTGAATGCTAATCGGCGAGCGGAAAGTTTGCTTTTCCTCCGGGGTGATCATTATTATTACGGCGTCAGAGGAATCAACACAACGCCGTTTATTTGCAGTCTGTCAGAGTGTCTGACCTTTTAGCGCCGCCGTGCAACACCTACCGCCGCAGAACACAACACATACGCCGACGCCAAACGTACATACGCTCTGGAAAACGGAGCACGAGAGCCCCCCCCCCGTGGTGCCCTGAACCGCCCCCCCCCCCCCCCCCCCTCCCGACGTGTCCTTGCATCGTAAACCGGATCGTCTACTCGCCGCGTTTGCCAAGCGGTCGGGGCGGCCCGCCCCGGAGCCCACATACACATTCAACTGGTGTTCTGCTGATGGGAGCCTTTTTTAATGAGCCATATTCGTTATGCACACCAGTGCTCCGGCTCTCCACAGTCACTATCCCTCCTCAAAGGCTGTACGCCCGAGGACAGCCGCAGAACGCAGGAGACAAACGATGGAGGCCTCGCTTTCATTCATCAGATCCCTGCTGTGCCAACAACACACTTTAAGGACGTTTTAAGGAAAGCAGAGAATGCCAAAGCTCACGGGTTGAGCAAGGAGACCAGCTGCTGGCCCCGCGCCCACAATCTATAAAAAAAGCTGAGTTTAACAGTTTTAATGATAGCAAAACAACACAAAGGTTGTTAAAAAGGTTGGTTATTTTTATGGTGTTTTATATTTTTACTCTGGGTTATTTTGAAGGCACACGCACACATAAGTGCTCTTCACATATAACCTACACAAAGTCCTCTCCTGGCTGCAGAGGTTCACAGGGAAAGAGTTGTTTGTTTGTGGACTCTGTCCTCTCCGCTGAAGGTCACATCTGCCCTCTCGCCCCCCCAGGGCAGAGGGATCCTCCGAGGAGATCCATCAGTTTGCTGAACCACAGGTACGTCCAGACAGGGTGGGTGGAGGGTGGAGATGGGACAGGTGTTGGCCAAGAAAGCCTTTCCCTGGGCAGGTGGACGAGCACTGAGTGCCACGTGAATATTTAATGATGCCACCTCGGAGATCCGTCTGTCCAGAGCGGAGCGCACGGAGGCTGAGGTTTCACACTGACTCCAAAGCTGCTCCATGCCTCAGTTCTGCTT
>JAXIVH010000010.1:2598288-2615788 GCA_036785325.1 Urophycis tenuis | reverse complement strand
TCAACCCTCCTCGACATCTTGCCTCCTCCCTTCACTCAGACTAATCCCCACTCCCACAGAGCTTCACTTCTGATCTCTCGCCCCCGAGACTTTGTGAAATTCCTTAAGAATACAGGTAAGTATAAAAAGAAGCTGTGAAATACATAAGGTAATTTGTGCAGCTACTTTCACACAGTTCCCTCAAATAACACACCAGCTATAATTACGGCCCATAAAAGAGTGTAATTATCTTTAATGCACACGTCTGATGGATGATTCTGCTGGTCGTTAGGCCACATTGTTTGGAGTGGTGCCGCTGCTGACCGCTCCTCCACTTCACTTTCCCTCAACTCTGATGCATCTCTGCTGGCTCGCAGAGGCTCCCATAGGCCCCTGGAGGCCCCCAGAGGGTCCCAGAGGCTCCCATAGCCCCCCAGAGGCTCCCATAGGCCCCTGGAGGCCCCCAGAGCCCCCAATAGGGTCCCATAGGCCCCTGGAGGCCCCCAGAGCCCCCAATAGGGTCCCATAGGTCCCTGGAGGCCCCCAGAGCCCCCCAGAGGGTCCCAGAGGCCCCCGGAGGGTCCCAGAGGCTCCCAGAGCCCCCCAGAGCCCCCAATAGGGTCCCAGAGGGTCCCAGAGCCCCCCAGAGGGTCCCAGAGGCCCCCGGAGCCCCCAATAGGGTCCCAGAGGGTCCCAGAGCCCCCCAGAGGGTCCCAGAGGCCCCCAGAGCCCCCAATAGGGTCCCAGAGGGTCCCAGAGCCCCCCAGAGGCTCCCATAGGCCCCTGGAGGCCCCCAGAGCCCCCCAGAGGCTCCCAGAGCCCCCCAGAGGGTCCCAGAGGCCCCAGGGCCTCCCAGAGGGTCCCAGAGGGTCCCAGAGGCCCCCAGAGGCTCCCAGAAGATCCCAGAGGCTCCCAGAGGCCCCAGAGCCCCCCAGAGGGTCCCAGAAGATCCCAGAGGCCCCCAGAGGCCGGGGGGGGGGGGGCCCTCCGCAGGACAACCGGCGGACTGCTCCCCCCCCCGGGGCCGCCGGTCAAAGCCTTCCACGGTCACACTTCACACGTCCCGCCACACGAGCGTGTGTGACCAGGGGAGAGCGTCTCTCCGTAATCTGTCCCAGAACACTCGCCGGCTGCCAGGAGGGCCGCGGACGCCCCCCCCCCCTTAACGCCTGAACCCCGAGCAGACAAACGAGTGAAAGGACAGATTCTGCCCCACATTCTGAGGGCTCTGCTGGCGCCGCTGCTCAGAGCCCAGACACACTGGGAGGGCTTTAGCCAAGGATAATCCCTCTCCTGCTGAAGGGCTGAGCAATTTCAGGTGAGTGAGTGTGTGTGTGTGTGCGGATGTGTGTGTGTGGGTGTGTGAACGTTTGTGTGTGTGTGTGTGTGTGTGTGTGTGTGTGTGTGTGTGTGCAGATTTATGTGTGTGCACGTACAGTATGTGTGTGTGCGAATGCGTGCTTGGGTGCTTACTTGTGTGTGTGTGTGTGTCTGCATGCATATGTGTGGCTGATGCATGCAAAAGAGGGAAGTGTGTGTGTGCTTAAACAGACCAGCCACTAGTCTGCTCAAACTCTACTTGCAGTCATTGTAAGGAAAGAAGAACCTGAATATTGGAAGATGGTGGAGTGACCTCTAGCTGGGTCATTAAGGTGCGCTTGTGTCTGCAGGTGAAACGTCGTAACAGCAGTGAAGAGATGAAGAGGATGCGACCTCTTCATCCATCGGGATACAACAAAGACATTACGGCCGGTTCAAACTAAATGCCAGCTCCATGGAGACTCGGCCAGCACTGCAAAAACTATATCGTCAGATCAAACGCAACGCATAGAAGATCACAGGCATCTCTACGAAAATCTTCAAAATCTTTATTCGGCGTGTCAAGACCGGGAGAGAAGCTACGTATGCACGGGTCTCACACTCCTCGCCTCTCATTTCCCGCCCACTTCACCGTGAATTCCCTGTCCTTTGGCAGCGGCCTGAGATGTAAAGCAACATGTCTAATTAACACTAAGTTAATAGAGCTGGCCAGGCTTCTCCTGCTTTACCCAGACGTTCTCCATCGCAGCGTGTGACACATCGCATCACTTCCAATAATGCTCCTCTCTTCTCTGTCTTTTAACAGTTTCTCCAGGAATTTGGCTTGAGCATCGGTGGCCTGGGAAGCTTTTAGCGCTAATACGCGATAACTGACAATTAAATTATTCATCAGTGACAAGTTATTCTGTTGGTAAATGGAACCCGGCCATGATCAAACAACGGCCGTTGGTGGAAGACATCTTTGTGTGTGTGTGTGTGTGTGTGTGTGTGTGTGTGTGTGTGTGTGCGTGTGTGTGCGTGTGTGTGTGTGTGTGTGTGTGTCCCACCTTCAAGGGCTGATCAAAGTCAGATGATTAGAAAGACAGGCAGGGCGCCGGCAGTGTAGCAGCCCACCTCGGGGCAGCAGCCGTCTGGACTCACGTTACAGAAAAGCAGTCGCAGAAAAGCGGATGAAAAAAAAAAAAAAAAGAAAAAAAAAAAAAAGCGCAGGATTTTCAAATATTTGCCGACTCCCGTCGTTCCAGAATAAATAAGGGGCTTGGGAATAAATAAACAAACAAACGGCGGGGCTGGCTAGCGAGAAGGGCAACGTGTCCAGCTGTCTGCCGCTCCGCTCGCTCGCTGAGGAAACGCAGCGTGCCGCCGGCCCAGCGCCAGCCGCGCTGCGGGACGCGCCCTTAAGGTGCTGTTTACCGTGGGCAGGTACCCTGGGACCCCCCCCACGGGACCCCCCCGGGACCCCCCCGGGACCCTCCCAGGATCCTCCCTCCCAAGACCCCCCCAGGACGGCACCCCTCCCAGGATCCCCCCCTGGACCCCCCAGGATCCCCCAGGATCCCCCCGCCACCCCTCCCAGGACCCAAGCCCCCCCGGGACCCCCCCAAGACCCCCCCAGGATCCCCCCCCCCCCCCCCCCCACGGGACCCCCCCAGGATGCCCCCCAGCAGCCCTTCCAGGACCCCCCCCCCCGGGTTCCCCTCCCAGATAACCCCCCGGGGGGTTCATCAACCACCGACACCAGGACTCCGTTGGGTGGGCGGGTTGTTCGCAGCGCTCCGTCAGGTGGTGGGGGACAAGCTGGTCGCAGCACACGCGTGTTTGCACCTGTGGCACGTGTGACACGTGCGGATGCGTGATGTGTGCTTGGGTGCATGCTCGTGTCTGTGCGTGTGTGTGTGTGTATGCATGTGTGTGTGTCGAGCTATCTGTATGTATGTTTGTACGTAGGTATGCGTGTGCGTGCGTGCACGCGTGTGTCTGTGAGTGTGTGTATGCATGTGTGTGCGTGTGTATAGATCTGTGTATGCCTGTGTCGGTGTGTGCACATCTGTGTGCGTGTGCGTGTGTATGTTTGTGCGTAGGTGTGCGTGGGTGTCCGTGTGTGTGTGTGTCGAGGGCGGCTGTGACTTGAATGGGAGCAGGAGGAGCCACTTGAGGCAGGGAGGTCCGAGGTTACAGGACTGTAATGGTCAGTGAGGGATTACCACAGATCCTATCGGGGAGGTAAGCGGGGCGATGGTCTAGTAAAGACCAGACTCCAGGTCCAATCTACTGCAGACCGACGCCGCCTGACTGCCAGAAATTGCCTGGAATAAAGACATCACAAATCTCCTTGAATACCACGTCACACCGCAGGAAATTGATGGTAGCAAAAACATAAAACGCATTGCTCCAGAGAAGAGTCTGGTATTTGTACACACACACACACGCGCGCACACGCACACGCGCGCACGCACACACTGCTGAGGATGTTCGGTGAGCAGGGGGATAAAGAAACGGGAAGGGCAAAGGCAACTGTAAACCGTAATCTGTTACGTGATAAAATATTCAATATGTTGATATCACAAACTGAGCGCAGCCAGAGGCTGGCTGTGTAAGAGATCTGCTGCATACTTGGCCCTTTGACTCTTGGTGGCGTAGCCAGTCCATCCCATAATAGTCAGGACCAATGAGCTGCCTAACCATGAAAACAATAGCGGGCTGCCGATGGTACTGTTTCATCAGGGCGCTCTGGTAGACATTGTGTGTGTGTGTGTGTGTGTGTGCATGCCTGTGTTTGGTTTGTTTAAAAATGTTTGTGTGTTTGTTTAAAAATGTTTGTGTGTGTGTATGTGTACACGTGTGTGTGTGTGTGTGTGTGTGTGTGTACACGTGTGTGTAGGCAGAGACCCTGAACCTGTAGGATAGTCTAATCCAGGGGACCGTTCTGCTTCATTAGTGGATTATTCATGCAAGCCCACCTTCACCGGCCAGAAGTTAGAGCTGACATCGTTATCTCCAACCTCCTGCTCGTTCCTCAGGAAACAGCTGAAGGATTATGAGCCTACCGAATGATAATTTGCGACCACCAGAATAATAATGGGAGTTTTGTAAAGGTGTATATCACCCACAAGATGGCCATGTCTCTTCGTCACCGTCATCACTATGAATCGTTGTGTGTTTTTGTGTTGAGGGGTTTATGTGATATATTACAGCAATCTCTTTTCTTCAAATTCCTTTCAGTCTAAAGTAGCATAGAGTACTCACAAGGATTGTAGCATTGCCAATTATTTTATTTCCTAAATGTACTGTTAAGATGTCAACAGCATTTGGGCACTGATTTAAAAAACCTTTTAGTGTATGTCTGGGTAATGAAGGAGGGCATACTGTATATCTCCCTTGTTTTAGGTGCTGTGCTAACAACCCCCAGGGGGAATACAGTATGTGAGGCTCTAAAGCTGGAGTACAATAGGTTTGCCAACACGTTAATTGTCCCTCGCAGGCTGAACTTCTTGCTGGCGCTGGCGCAGAAGGAGCCTCTGCCCCGTGAGGGGCCGGGACGAGCATTTAAGATGAGAAGCACATCCTGTGCAGGCTGCCGAGGCTGTTTTAAATGAAGAACACTCACGGCCGTCACTGGCAGTAATGAAAACCCGATCGCCTCACAGAACCGTATACATTGTGTGGCGCTGGGATGAGTTTTCGGGAATGCATTTGTGCTCAGAGAAGACAGAGAAGGTAGCCACAGCACAGCAGTCCTTGTGAACAATCTGGCGTTTTTGCACGGCGTTGGTGAGCTACACACAGATAGCACAAATGCAAATATTGACAACTATGCATATGCAAATTTTTTTTAAACCAATGTGTAAACTTTGTTTGTGGGTTTTTCCCGACGGCTGTCGTAATCCGCGGTGTATTGCGTCTGGGCTTTGCTGCGCTGACGAGCCGCGATTGTATTTTCACGGTCAAATTAACTGAGACACTTCTCTTCTGTTTTGTAAATGGAATTCTATTGATTTGCAGCAAATGTGGCCAAGCTGTGAATGCTCACTCTGTCTGCTCTGCACTCTCTCTCTCTCTCTCTCTCTCTCTCCCCTCTCTCTCTGTCTGCTCTCTCTCCCTCTCCTTCGTCTGGCTGAAACCAAGGACCTGGGATCATGAGAGAAACGAAGAACTAGAAATCAATACTCGCCCGAGACAATTTTCCTTCATTATCATCAAGACAGCGAGCTTATTAAGAATCATTTCATTAAAGCGCCACTGTCCAAATATGAAGGAAAGGAACGCCGCTGGGAGGAAGAGGCGGCCGCCAGGGACACGAAAACACCAACACCAACACGCTAACACCAACATGCTAACACCAACACGCTAACACCAACACGCCAACATGCATTCCACCAAACCATAACGTCAGGGGTTCAGAATCCATGACGGACACCCTGTATACGCTGCAAATACATAAGTGATGAGCAACGATGAATAATGTCTGTTTCAACACGTTCACACGAGCGAAGGCCTGCCTATTCATGTCCAGTTTTTTGGTACAAGGTCGTGAACATCAGGCCTCGCGTCAGTCCATCCTCCTCCGGCTGCTCCGGCTCAGCATCAGCACCACGGAGATGAGATAAAGGAGCTACAGAGCCAGCAGCACAATCAGCCACTCATTCAAGGTGATGATCAATACTGGGAGGACTTCATCGCCTGGAAAATGGATACGGATCAATTTTCCCCGGGTGTTTATCCCCGGCTGACTGTCACCGCATAAGAAGCGAAGACAAAGTCTTCCGCGTGACCTTTGAACCTGGCTGTGCAGAACCTTGAACACGTAACATAATATTTTTAGAGCATCTTTAAGAACTCTGCTTTCTCCTGTTGCCACAGAGTAACATTATAATGTCACACATTATAATGTATGTTGGTTATAGTTATTATAATGTCACTATGACCAACAGTCAAGTCGTGATAAAGAGAAACATACATACAGCACGTTATTTTTTGTAGTGTCGTGTTCTGATGAATTGTGATGAATTATGTCAAAACTTTTGCTGCCTAATGTCTCATCTTTTGTATACCCTTTGTGTTTGTGTTTGTCCATATACTGAATTAGCCCGACAAGGAACCGTAATGAGAATGAAAGAGGAGTATTACATTACCACTTGTTTGTGTGCTCTGCGGCCGCACCGTTCGCTCGCCTAACAAGATGTGTGATTTATCCTGCTCAGCACGGCGGCCATCGAGTGGAGAATTTAAAAGCAGAGGAAGTACAGGCCTGCGCCCTGATTGAAACAAATTACCACTCCTTCAATTATGTACACTCATCACGGTGAAATGAAGATTGTTCTCTCCACCGACTCACGGAGAAATCAGACAAAAAAAGAAGTGAGGCGACGTTACAGAGATGTATAGTCGATGGCTTCCTCGAGAATTAAACTGCGGAGGACGAGTGCAGATGCGCGAGTCTCAAGGATACTTACATATCCATCATTTAGTCTCTCCCTCTGTGTGGCATGAAAGATAGAACCAGACGTCTGCAGCCTTGATGCGAGCGTCGCTCTCCCCCTTCATTGAGCCATGGCATCCAGAGGGTTCCTCTAAAATAACCCTTTGGGTTTTAATTTCTCTTCTGCAGAAATGTTGGATGTGAACGGATAGTTTTGAGAAGCACTGTGAAAACCGTGGTTTGAGGCCTCGATAATATAATGTCACGGATGACTAAAAGTATGGATGCCTTTATTGATCCCAGAGGAAATTGTTTATCTCCTGTGTGTAGTATTTTTCTGACCTGTGATTGTCATCCATCTTGCTTGTTGTTGGGGTACGTAGAAGTTACCGTGTTCTCCTCAGTTACACAAGCAAGTGATTACAGTTAAAGGAGAGGGAAAGGGTGAGGGAGAGAGAGAGAGAGAGAAAGAGACAGAGAGAGAGGGGTCCCCCTGAAAAGCTTTGACCCATGACCTACTTCTGCTATTCTGCCATATTGCACCTCAGCAACATATCATCACTGAATTTTCCATGTATATATATAAAACTGTCTGTCTGGGTGTATATTTGCACTATGTTATATGTAATGTTATGTTGTGTAATGTTGTTATGTTATGTTACATGTTGTATGTTACAATTACTACTGCACATTTGGAGTATGGTGAAATGCAATTTCGATCCACTGTGTAATTACTTGCTCTAATTGCATGGTAGGTTGACAATAAAGTTCACTTTGACTTGACTTTGACTACTTCGACCTATTTCTTCATGCCTCTCCTCGCTGCCATCCAGGATCTGCTCCCCTCCACCCTCCCTCCCTCCCCCCTTCCTCCCTCCCTCCCCCCTCCTCCCTCCTCCCTCCCTCCCTGTGCTACAACTATGTGCTCCCTCCGGTCTCTGCAGCGGCCGGGACTCCCACAGACACCCACCCAGCGCTGCGCACCATGGCTTCCTGGTCTCAGCGGCCCACCAGCTGATCCATCCAGCTCAGCTCCACCAAGTGTTGTACTGGAGAACACAGCTCCACTGAGAGTTCTCCTGGAGAACACAGCTCCACTGAGAGTTCTCCTGGAGAACACAGCTCCACTCAGCGTTCTCCTGGAGAACACAGCTCCACTCAGCGTTCTCCTGGAGAACAAAGCTCCACTGAGAGTTCTCCTGGAGAACACAGCTCCACTGAGCATTCCCCCCCCCACCCAGTCGTCCTCTACGGACCCCCGGAGCAAAGTGGGACAAATTCCGAGCGTCTGGGTTGTGATCCCCGCTCAGCACACAGCGCGGCCCCCCGCCCCGCCACGCCCCCAGGAGGGCCCGGCTTGTCACAAGTTTTGTCTGCATGTGTAATATTCTTTTATCTGAATATTTTTATCTCTCCCCCCATTCTTTGTGCCTCCCCTGCCGCCTGCCTCAGAAGTCTGCGGTTCACGGCACACAGCCTGAATACACATCGTATATATCTGAATATATAGCTGAATATATACCTGAATATATATCTGAATATATACCTGAATACACATCGTATATATCTGAATATATATCTGAATATATACCTGAATACGCATCGTATATATCTGAATATATATCTGAATACACATCGTATATATCTGAATATATATCTGAATACACATCGTATATATCTGAATATATATCTGAATATATAGCTGAATATATAGCTGAATATATACCTGAATATACAGTACATCTGAATACATAGCTGAATATATATCTGAATACACATCGTATATATCTGAATATATAGCTGAATATATATCTGAATATATATCTGAATATATATCTGAATATATATCTTAATACACAGCTGAATATACACCTGAATATATAGATGAATATATACCTGAATATACAGTACATCTGAATACACATCGTATTTAGCTGAATATACAGTACAGTACATCTGAATACACATCATATATATCTGAATATACAGCTGAATATATATCTGAATATACAGCTGAATATACACCTGAATATACAGCTGAATATATAGCTGAATATATACCTGAATATACAGCTGAATATATAGCTGAATATATACCTGAATATACAGTACATCTGTATATACAGCTGAATATATATCTGAATATACATCTGAATATATATCTGAATATACAGCTGAATATATAGCTGAACATACTGTATATCTGAATATATAGCTGGATATATACCTGAATATATACCTGAATATACACCTGAATATATACCTGAATATATACGCCTCCCAGAGAGAGAGAGAGAGAGAGAGAGAGAGAGAGAGAGAGAGAGAGAGAGAGAGAGAGAGAGAGAGAGAGAGAGAGAGAGAGAGAGAGAGAGAGTGAAAGTGGGGCGGCGACAGATTGGAAATAATTGCCAGTAGTGTTGGAGCCATCGGTCTGAGCTCAGACACAGAGTGATGTCGCAGATAAAGAGGAGGAGGCCGCCTCAGCTCCTCCACGCTCCGGCACGCCATTCAGGGAGGGGAAATGAAATGGACGTGTGTGTTGTCCTGCCTGGTGGGGCTGCTGACAGCTCGCCCTTGAGCAAGGCGGGGTCACGGCGGGCCACTCTCCCCCCGATGGTGGCCGAGGAAGACGTGCTGATCAGGTTGGCTGACCTCCCTGGAACCCTCCCCCCCCCCACACACACACACACACACACACACGCACGCACGCACGCACGCACGCACACACACACACGCACGCACGCACGCGCGCGCACGCACGCACGCACGCACGCACGCACGCACGCACGCACGCACGCACGCACGCACACACACACACACACACACACACACACACACACACACACACACACACACACACGCACGCACACACGCACGCACGCAAACAGCTGACCCTCATAAAAACACTTCTATCCCAGCAGCAGACGCGTGTACAAAACAGTTCACCGGCAGTTCAAGTTTTGATTCTTTCCATACAGCTGGGAAGTTCAGAGCTGCTGCTTTGTGTCAGGTCTTTCTTATGCAAATATCCTCCTCAGCAGGACCTGTACAATGAAAGTGAAAGTAAAGGGAAAGTGAAAGTAAAAACTACTTTAACTGCAGCTAGAAATCAACCTGCGGTCGGAGCCATTGTTATTTTGGCTTTATAATTAAATATACGCAGGCACAAGCCCAGCTAAATGGAGAGCATCAGAATGGAATTTAAGCCTGCTTTGGTCTTCTGTGGATTCAGCAGCTTTAAGCCACAGACCACAACGGGAGGAAGGTTGATGGAGGGCTTGGATATCTGTGATCCAGTCCCCCCTCTGTGGCTCTCCTTACCCCGGACAAACTGAAAGCCACAGCTCGTCCCAAAGCCCCACTTTGCCGCGCATTAAGCTTCAACGCCACTCTTCTGTCTATTGATTTTGTAAGCCATGAATTCGCAGCGCCGCTTTGATGTCATTGTGATGCTACAGTATGGGAGATTCCAGATAAAATTATGGAGGGCTCGGGTTCATAAGCTTGTTATTTCAGGGGATTATGCGGCCGCAGTTGAATTATCATTTTTTTTATTCTGTTTGGGAGCATAAACTGGATTATATTCATCTGTTCTACAGCAGCGATATCAAACGCTGCGTTATACCCACTCATCGTGATCTGCTCTACCGGCCGCGGCCTCCAGCGCTGAGCGGCCGGTCTGAGGGAAGCCCTTGGCTGCGCAGGATTTCACCGGCTCCCGGGCGCCCGCGCTACGCCGCGCTGTAAACTCTGACCGCCGCACCGCGGGTGAGAAAGGATGACTGGAGTGGTTTAGATCACACGCGCTCACTCACACGGCGGTTCCTTTCTGCTTCACGCGGCGGTGATGAATCCACGCCCGCCGCGCCGCTAACGGCGCCTGGCGGTGCTAACGGCGCGGCGCGGCGCGTTTTGGGGCGTATTGTCCGAGGCGAACCCACAGGCCCTCCATTGTCTGCTCGGTTGTGGTTTATGAGGGTTGGGGGGAGAGTGTGTTTTAGTTTGGGGCGACCCCCGGGGACCCCATTACCAGCAGGCTGCCCAACAGAAGGACGACCAGAAACTGTGGACTTACGGCCCTGGCTGCCGGCCAGTGGCTGCTCTGGCCTGAGAGCTGAATACACACACGGCTACGGGGAGCGGGGCGGGCATTGTGTAGATCACAGACACACATGCACACGCACGCACACACACACACACACACACACACACGATAAGGACAAAGGGCGGATTAAACCGAGTGATAATTACATTCCAAAGATTTTATAGATTATTTTTGTCCGCTGAATTCAGCGTTTGGCGGGGATTTGTTTTGTTTCTGTTTCTAAAAGTTGCGTTCTCTCCCTCCACACTTTCGGCCCAACTTTCCACGAGGACGGTTCGGGTGGCAGAGGAGGCGCTTTAGATGCGGGCCGCATCACTGCCACGGCGGCCTCATCACCCGGGGCTTCTCTCACGTATCCCTGCTCTCGGATTCAGGCGGCGTGACGCTAAATATCTCTAACCTCGTACAGGAAGTTACATTTAACAGATTTTTTTCCTGTTGCGCCTCATTTTAAATGTAATTCTATTCATTTTAAAATGATATGCAAAACACTTTGTGCATCTGCTTGAACAGTGCTATATAAATACAGTCTATTATTATTAATAATATTATAATGTCCACACCTTGCTATGACGCTGGGATAGGAATGTGTTTACGTTGCTAATGAATTAACTGTCACTAATTAAGAAACTAACTGAACGTTTTTAGCTCATTGGGATTCCTAGCTATTGATTCGCAAGCAGCGTGTGTTAGATAATGGATTTGAACATTCAGCACGTGGCTTGTGTTAGCTAATGGATTTGATCATTCAGCACGTGGCTTGTGTTAGCTAATGGGTTGGATCATTCAGCACGTCTCTCGTGTTAGCTAATGGGTTGGATCATTCAGCACGTGTCTCGTGTTATCTGTTGAATCGCGGTGTCGCAGTTCTTGAGCTTTGTGAGCTTTGGGGCTTTCCACCCCTTTGGGAGATAAATAACATTGCATTTTAATGGACGAGTCCGTTGGGAGAAACAGAGTTTATAACGGGTGTTAGCGGCGCTCACCAAAGTGTGAAATTGCCGAGGTGTAAGTGGCTAATGGGCGGGGGGCTCTCGTGAGGCTTCCTTGCATGCAGGTCTTATAATATAATTATAATAATACATAGAGATCCTTGTATCCTTTTATTTGTTTGTGTTTTTATCATTGCACATCTAAACGTTGTGTGGGTAAAGATTTGAACGCTATAAACGAGTGTAATCTGTGAGAATCGGTGTTACCACCTGTCAGCTGTCAGCGAGTGATACTCTGAGGTTCTGGTGGAACGTGAGTCTTCCTCGGCAGCAAGCCGCTGGTTGGAGGCCTCTCCCGCCTCGTTACCAATCACGGAAACTTCTTTTTAGTTTGCACCTCTTCAACGTCTTCCTCTCTTCTGCTGTTATCCGCTCTCTCTGCTTACAGAGCTCGACTCTTACCTCGATCACCTTTAAGGGCGTGACTGTGAGCATGACAGTGTAATAAAGAACCGGAGGGCTGTTGAAACACTGACAAGGGAAATACACTTTCCCCCAATGGTTCGTTCATTTAAAACAAGTGGGCAAGGTTGGAAAACTGCTGTCACCTGCAGAGTTGATGGAATTAACATATGAAGTGTTGGCGACACGCCTGACAATAGGTGACGCCTGTGTATTAAAACCAAAGTGAGCGGGGCCCACAGGTTGACAGCCGTAAGAACGTCAGCAATTACACTCCGAAGATAAGGACGCCTTCTCTGCATTCCAGCAGAGGACGAGGACGCCTTGTGGGATTCCTTATTTTATCGAGCAGCGTACCGAAGTCTAGCGATTGTAATTCTAGAGGAAGAACAACGAATACTAACGAATATTAATAAAAGAAAAGGAATAAAAGTGTAATTGCAGTGAAACATCAATGTTCACCATGAATGCGACGGCTTGGTATCGGGCAGCATTCAAAACACATTCTGTAACCTTTGTGCGGAAGCCGCTTCACTGACCTTGCATCAGTAATGGTGAGCCTCTCTGTCGTTTTCAAACTAGCATCACTTTTTTACCTATTCAAATACACACAAAGATGAACATATATTGAACATATACTCCATAGTTTGTGCTTTGAAATTCCTTCATACCTGCTGACTATCTTTCCCCTCTGCTATCTCCTCTCCTCTGCTCTCCTCCCCTTTCTCTAGGCAGAGATAATACTGTATCTCCGTGGAGACCAGGCTGTTCTCTACAGCCCTACAGAGGCAAGGCAATGGCTTCACAGCCCCACGCCAACGCACACACACACACACACACACACACACACACACACACACACACACACATGTATACACACACACACACACACACATGTATACACACATACACACACACACACACACACACACACACACACACAACTGGATACAGAGATTCCTACGCTCCACTCTGCGTTAATATATACACCCAGATCACAGAGACTCAGCTCCACCCTAACATACACCCAGATCACAGACTCAGCTCCACCCTAACATACACCCAGATCACACAGACTCAGCTCCACCCTAACATACACCCAGACCACACAGACTCAGCTCCACCCTAACATACACCCAGATCACAGACTCAGCTCCACCCTAACATACACCCAGATCACACAGACTCAGCTCCACCCTAACATACACCCAGACCACACAGACTCAGCTCCACCCTAACATACACCCAGATCACACAGACTCAGCTCCACCCTAACATACACCCAGACCACACAGACTCAGCTCCACCCTAACATACACCCAGATCACAGACTTAGCTCCACCCTAACATACACCCAGATCACACAGACTCAGCTCCACCCTAACATACACCCAGATCACAGACTTAGCTCCACCCTAACATACACCCAGATCACACAGACTCAGCTCCACCCTAACATACACCCAGACCACACAGACTCAGCTCCACCCTAACATACACCCAGATCACAGACTTAGCTCCACCCTAACATACACCCAGATCACAGACTCAGCTCCACCCTAACATACACCCAGATCATACAGACTCAGCTCCACCCTAACATACACCCAGATCACAAACTCAGCTCCACCCTAACATACACCCAGATCACACAGACTCAGCTCCACCCTAACATACACCCAGATCACACAGACTCAGCTCCACCCTAACATACACCCAGACCACACAGACTCAGCTCCACCCTAACATACACCCAGACCACACAGACTCAGCTCCACCCTAACATACACCCAGATCACACAGACTCAGCTCCACCCTAACATACACCCAGACCACACAGACTCAGCTCCACCCTAACATACACCCAGATCACAGACTCAGCTCCACCCTAACATACACACAGATCACACAGACTCAGCTTCACCCTAACATACACCCAGATCACACAGACTCAGCTCCACCCTAACATACACCCAGATCACAGACTCAGCTCCACCCGAACATACACCCAGATCACACAGACTCAGCTCCACCCTAACATACACCCAGATCACACAGACTCAGCTCCACCCTAACATACACCCAGATCACAGACTCAGCTCCACCCTAACATACACCCAGATCACAGACTCAGCTCCACCCTAACATACACCCAGACCACACAGACTCAGCTCCACCCTAACATACACCCAGATCACAGACTCAGCTCCACCCTAACATACACCCAGACCACAAAGACTCAGCTCCACCCTAACATACACCCAGATCACACAGACTCAGCTCCACCCTAACATACACCCAGACCACACAGACTCAGCTCAAACCTAAACAGAAACTCCACCCTAATATTCCAGTGATCTGCGGTTTAGGAATGTTCTGGACCGACTGTAACTACATCCATCCGTCCGTTCTGTCGATGTGAAACGATCTCCCCACAGGCCACTTGGGATTCATCCCAGGCTCAAACAAACATTGTTATTTACCTTTGTCTAAGGGAAGGCTTTTCTTCAAAAGATGAAACAAAAGTCTAATGAGAGTCTAATGTATGTAGACCTGTGAGTCTAATGTAGACCTGTGAGAGTCTAAAGTAGACCTTTGAAAGTCTGATGTAAACCTGTGAGAGTCTAATGCAGACCTGTGAGAGTCCAATGTAGACCTGTAAGAGTCTAATGTAGACCTGTGAGAGTCTAATGTAGACCTGTGAGTCTAATGTGGACCTGTGAGAGTCTAACATAGACCTGTGTCGATGAGCCTAACATTAGACTATTATATTATAACTTGCGATGGCAGAGCAAGTTAAGGGAGTAGATTCACATACTTTGATATTCATCATTGTGTTTCATATGAAGGACATTCTGGGACACCCCTTCATTTTAAGCTGCTATTTAATCCGAGAATTTTCCTAACTTGCAGCCAACCTTTTCAGCATGCATGTGAGAGCAATATTATCGATAAGGCATTTGTTTTAATGAACCCAGCAACCAAATGCATAGTCAATGTTTGACTTCAGATCCGAATAGGATTTCTTTATTTAAGCGAAACACTATTCAACAGAAGACACATGGCAGCTGAAACATCACGAGAGACACAATGGCAGAATAAAGAGGACTTTGCATGTGATAATCTGACCAGATCACGTAGGATTTCGGTGCACAGGTTCCCAACTTGAGCGAAATGCTTGGCAAACAAGAAATAGCTCACAGCAAGACATGAATAAGCTGATTCTAAGCACCGGCTATAACCTGCAGGTTGTAAACATAGAGGAGGCTGATCCCCAGCCTCCTACGTGTGTGTACCGGGGCCACGGGGGAATGACAAGCCACCATCCCTGGTATACACCCAGCGAGCAGTCTCCTCTCACTCTGCTGCTTCCTGTCCACTGTGGAACACACACACACACACACACACACACAGGGATGCACACACACACACACACACACACACACAAGCACACACACACACACATGCACACACACACACACACACACACACACACACACACACACACACACACACACACACACACATGCACACACACACACACACACACACACACACAGGGATGCACACATACACATACACGCACACACACACACTCACACGCGCGCGCACACGCACCACACTCACTCAGTGGATATGTGTACAGGCACACAGTTTTTATGCAGACTTTACAGATGCACACACACAAACACACTAACTCACACACACACACACACACAGACACACACACACTCACTCTCTCACACACACACACACACATAAATGAGGGCAGGCCGTGTCCCACACACAGAACAAGCGCTGGCCTTCCTCTCCTGACCGCCTTATAAGTCCACGTCCCTCATGTTGCCACGGTGAAGATGAAGGAAAACAGCTGCAGTGTCTTTGTCCAGGTGGACACACACACACACATACACACACACACACACACGCACACACACGCTCACACACAAATGCACACACGCACACACACACGCTCAGACACACACCCACACATGCACACGCACACACACACACACACACACACTCCCACACACACACGCACCCACCCACACACACACACACACACACACACTCCCACACACACGCACACACGCACACACTCCCACACACGCAGACACACACACACACACACACACACACACACACACACACACACACACACACCCTGCTCCACCCCCTCCTGTCTCACACTCCTCCTGTCTCACTCCTCCTGTCTCACACTCCTCCTGTCTCACTCCTCCATCACCTCGTTACACACGCGGCCTGCAGCGCCGCCAGTCCTGGACGGCGGGATCAACATCTCCATCCCGCCTTCAAATGAGACTTTAATTGTTCCCCCATCCCCCGCGCGGCGTGACGGCGGCGGGCCGGCGCTCAGCGTGGCGAGCGGCACGCCGGCCGGAAGAATGAGTCTGACAAAGTGACCTTTTCCCCGGGCCTCCCAGGAACGCTTCTAATTGGCAACTTTTATTGTTATCGACTGTGGCAGACAATGACATTGTTCTGAGGGCTGCGACGCCGCCTGTTTAGGGGAGTCGGGGGGGGGGGGGGGGGGCGATGGGAGGCGGGGGGGAGTCGGGGGGGGGCGGGGCGTGGAGAGATGACATGATCCTATAAGCACGCTGGCTTTATGGTGAAACGTTACACGCCGTGTTGCTCAGCATCGATCGCCGCAGATAAAAATCGTGGTACCGCTTCATTCCAGAACTTTGGCCCTAAAACGATACGGGGGGGGGGGGGGGGGGGGGGGGGGGGGGGAGGGGAGGGGAGGGGAGGGGAGGGGAGGGGAGGGGAGGGGAGGGGAGGCGCGCCACTCCGGCGACATGATGCGTACGGCCATAATCGATGGGACTCATCATGCAACACTGGAACAAAGGTCGGGCCTCGGGTGTCTACACCCCCCCCCCCCCCCCCCCCCACCCGCGGCCCGATCAATACTGACATTTCACCCCCAGCACCGAGAGAGAGAGGCAGGAGAGAGGGGCGAGAGAGGGGAGAGAGAGAGAGAGAGGGGAGAGAGGCGAGACATGGCGTGCTCCTCTGGCTGAGGGTCATTATCCAGACGCCTTCGCTTTGCGGTGGACCTCGCCGAAAGAACACACACGCCACACGCCGCGTGGGGTCTTGTCCATCACAGACACAAACACACATGCACGCACACACACACACAGGCACCCACACACCCGCACACACACACACCCGCACGTACGCACACACACAAACACACTCAAACCCGCATGCACGCACACACACACGCAAAACACACGAGAGTCAGTGCCATAC
>JAXIVH010000010.1:2592944-2598088 GCA_036785325.1 Urophycis tenuis | reverse complement strand
GGCATTTGTTTTAATGAACCCAGCAACCAAATGCATAGTCAATGTTTGACTTCAGATCCGAATAGGATTTCTTTATTTAAGCGAAACACTATTCAACAGAAGACACATGGCAGCTGAAACATCACGAGAGACACAATGGCAGAATAAAGAGGACTTTGCATGTGATAATCTGACCAGATCACGTAGGATTTCGGTGCACAGGTTCCCAACTTGAGCGAAATGCTTGGCAAACAAGAAATAGCTCACAGCAAGACATGAATAAGCTGATTCTAAGCACCGGCTATAACCTGCAGGTTGTAAACATAGAGGAGGCTGATCCCCAGCCTCCTACGTGTGTGTACCGGGGCCACGGGGGAATGACAAGCCACCATCCCTGGTATACACCCAGCGAGCAGTCTCCTCTCACTCTGCTGCTTCCTGTCCACTGTGGAACACACACACACACACACACACACACAGGGATGCACACACACACACACACACACACACACAAGCACACACACACACACATGCACACACACACACACACACACACACACACACACACACACACACACACACACACACACACATGCACACACACACACACACACACACACACACAGGGATGCACACATACACATACACGCACACACACACACTCACACGCGCGCGCACACGCACCACACTCACTCAGTGGATATGTGTACAGGCACACAGTTTTTATGCAGACTTTACAGATGCACACACACAAACACACTAACTCACACACACACACACACACAGACACACACACACTCACTCTCTCACACACACACACACACATAAATGAGGGCAGGCCGTGTCCCACACACAGAACAAGCGCTGGCCTTCCTCTCCTGACCGCCTTATAAGTCCACGTCCCTCATGTTGCCACGGTGAAGATGAAGGAAAACAGCTGCAGTGTCTTTGTCCAGGTGGACACACACACACACATACACACACACACACACACGCACACACACGCTCACACACAAATGCACACACGCACACACACACGCTCAGACACACACCCACACATGCACACGCACACACACACACACACACACACTCCCACACACACACGCACCCACCCACACACACACACACACACACACACTCCCACACACACGCACACACGCACACACTCCCACACACGCAGACACACACACACACACACACACACACACACACCACACACACACACACACACCCTGCTCCACCCCCTCCTGTCTCACACTCCTCCTGTCTCACTCCTCCTGTCTCACACTCCTCCTGTCTCACTCCTCCATCACCTCGTTACACACGCGGCCTGCAGCGCCGCCAGTCCTGGACGGCGGGATCAACATCTCCATCCCGCCTTCAAATGAGACTTTAATTGTTCCCCCATCCCCCGCGCGGCGTGACGGCGGCGGGCCGGCGCTCAGCGTGGCGAGCGGCACGCCGGCCGGAAGAATGAGTCTGACAAAGTGACCTTTTCCCCGGGCCTCCCAGGAACGCTTCTAATTGGCAACTTTTATTGTTATCGACTGTGGCAGACAATGACATTGTTCTGAGGGCTGCGACGCCGCCTGTTTAGGGGAGTCGGGGGGGGGGGGGGGGCGATGGGAGGCGGGGGAGTCGGGGGGGCGGGGCGTGGAGAGATGACATGATCCTATAAGCACGCTGGCTTTATGGTGAAACGTTACACGCCGAGTTGCTCAGCATCGATCGCCGCAGATAAAAATCGTGGTACCCGCTTCAATTCCAGAACTTTGGCCCTAAAACGATACGGGGGGGGGGGGGGGAGGGAGGGGAGGGGAGGGGAGGGGAGGGAGGGGAGGGGAGGCGCGCCACTCCGGCGACATGATGCGTACGGCCATAATCGATGGGACTCATCATGCAACACTGGAACAAAGGTCGGCCTCGGGTGTCTACACCCCCCCCCCCCCCCCCCACCCGCGGCCCGATCAATACTGACATTTCACCCCCAGCACCGAGAGAGAGAGGCAGGAGAGAGGGGCGAGAGAGGGGAGAGAGAGAGAGAGAGGGGAGAGAGGCGAGACATGGCGTGCTCCTCTGGCTGAGGGTCATTATCCAGACGCCTTCGCTTTGCGGTGGACCTCGCCGAAAGAACACACACGCCACACGCCGCGTGGGGTCTTGTCCATCACAGACACAAACACACATGCACGCACACACACACACAGGCACCCACACCCCGCACACAACACACACCCGCACGTACGCACACACACAAACACACTCAAACCCGCATGCACGCACACACACACGCAAAACACACGAGAGTCAGTGCCATACTTCTTCTGAGCTACATGACGCATGACTAACCTGTAATCATGTATTTAATATATATATATATATATATATATATATATATATATATATATAAAATTGATATATTACATATATTATTGCTATCTCTGTGTTTGGGTGGTAAACATTAAACCCTCTGTTTTGGGCTCTGAGGGTTAATGGAGTAATTAGGAAATGGTTTTGTGTGTGTGTTTGTGTGTGTTGTGTGTTAACTGTATTGCCTGCGAGGTGATAGCTCATCTACATGAAGGCCAGGACCACTCCACCAGTGGCCTCCTCTGTAGCTTAGTGTCATTAGGAGAGTAAGTGTTAGTTACCCTTTCACCTTCTTTTCTTGTGGATTACATTTCCTGGAAGCTGAGGTAGAAGTGGCCACTGTAATGTTTTGAAATGCAGATATGTTCTCCTCCCAGACCACGAGAAGAGACACCACGAGAAGGGAAACAGCAGACCAGTAGACCAGTGGACCAGTAGACCAGTAGACCAGTAGACCAGTAGACCAGCCAACCAGTAGACCAGTAGACCAGTAGACCAGCAGACCAGCAGACCAGTAGACCAGCAGACCAGTAGACCAGTAGACCAGTAGACCAGTAGACCAGCAGACCAGTAGACCAGTAGACCAGTAGACCGGTAGACCAGTAGACCAGTAGACCAGCCGACCAGTAGACCAGTAGACCAGTAGACCAGCCGACAGTAGACCAGTAGGACCAGTAGACCAGAGACCAGCAGACCAGTAGACCAGCAGACCAGCAGACCAGTCTTCACCCGCTTTCTAACACAAATCACCTCACATCTCAGCCAATGGCCGTACCTTAAAATACCTCTCATCAATGATCAGGTTCCCATGAGGACACTACGAGGTACAAACCTACACATGAACTGTTTGTATTCCAGGCTGGTGCTCCCCTCCAGATTGCCACGTCGTTCATTATCTATTAGGAGCTGGCCGCTAGCTCCGGCGAGGCCAGATGGAGCCGCAGATGGACACGCCGACATTCTGTTAGGCCGCCGGTGCTGCCGGCAGCCGCTACGTAACGCTGCAGTCTATCAGGCATCCAAACGCAGCCCGTCAGCCTCTGCTGGGCCGTGAGGAAACAAACCATTAAGGAGTTTTCCTTTCGCCTCACCTCAATGACACACACATGAAGGGTGGTGGGCAGGCCCTGAGCTGCTGCACCTGCTCCACCCTGAACCGCTCCACCTGCTGCACCCTGAGCTGCTCCACCTGCTGCACCCTGAGCTGCTCCACCTGCTGCACCCTGAGCTGCTGCACCCTGAGCTGCTCCACTGCTGCACCCTGAGCTGCTCCACCCTGAGCTGCTCCACCTGCTGCACCCTGAGCCACTCCACCTGCTGCACCCTGAGCCACTCCACCTGCTGCCCCTGAGCTGCTCCACCTGCTGCACCCTGAGCTGCTCCACTGCTCCCATCCTGAGCTGCACCACCTGTTGCATCTGAGGTGCTCTACCATGAGCTGCTCCACCTGCTGCACCCTAAGCTGCTCCACCTGCTGCACCCTAAGCTGCTCCACCTGCTCCATCCTGAGCTGCTCCACCATGAGCTGCTCCACCTGCTGCACCCTGAGCTGCTCCACTGCTCCATCCGGAGCTGCTCCACCCTGAAGCGGCTCCACCTGCTGCACCCTGAGCCGCTCCACCTGCTGCACCCTGAGCTGCTCCACCTTGCTCCATCCTGAGCTGCTCCACCCTGAGCTGCTCCACCTGCTGCACCACCTGCTGCACCCTGCACTGCTCGATCCTGAGCTGTTCCACCTGCTCCACCTGCTGCACCCTGAGCTGCTCCACCTGCTGCACTCTGAATCACTCCACCCTGTGTTGCTCCACCTGCTCCACTCTGAGCTGCTCCATCCTGTGTTGTTCCACCAGATGTCAGATGCTCTCTGGAATGCCTGGGTGTAGTGCAGCTTTGTGGGGTGTGTGTGTGTGGTTTGGGGGGCGCTCGGGTCAGTGAGAGGCTTGTTAGTGTGGTGTAAGGCTGATCTCTGTGCCACAAACCGCTGAAAGGTTCAGACAAATCTCTCTCACTCTCTCTTTCTCCCTCACAATCTTTCTCTCTCCCTCTCACTCGCCTGCATCTCAGGTGGCTTTCTGTTTGTTCAGCCTTTATTTCAAATCCTTCCTTCCCTGTCTTTCTCTCTCTCTCTCTCCCACTTTTTCTCCCGCAGAGGAAAAAAGAGAGAGAGAGAGAGAGAGAGAGAGAGAGAGAGATAGAGAGAGAGAGAGGGAGAGAGAGAGAGAGATAGAGAGGGAGAGGGAGAGAGAGAGAGAGAGAGAGAGAGAGAGAGAGAGAGAGAGAGAGAGAGAGAGAGATAGAGAGAGGGAGAGGGAGAGAGGAGAGAGAGAGATGAGAGAGAGATAGAGAGAGGGAGAGGGAGAGAGAGAGAGAGAGAGATGAGAGAGAGAGAGAGAGAGAGATAGAGAGAGGGAGAGGGAGAGAGAGACACACACACACACACACAGATGCAGCTCAGCTAAGGGGCCGAAGTCGGTTCTTTTAGTACCTGAGGGTTCTCACCATCAGCCCGGAGCAGCCGTGTGGCGCAGGGCTGCACTCCACCCACCCCCACCCCACCACCACCACCACCACCCTAACCCCCACCCCCACCTGCAGCCGCTTCCCCCCAGGTTAGCACAGACAGGCGTCAGGGCGGGGGTCTTCAGCTGATAGCACGACATGGCGTCTCCATGCCCCCTCCCCCCGGTAGCCAGACAGCGGGCTGGGTCCGGCACCGTCAGTACCCCCACCCACCTCGTACCCCCCACCCCACCCCCACCCGTCCCCCCAGCTTCAGTTACAGCAGGGATTATCCG
>JAXIVH010000010.1:2575444-2587944 GCA_036785325.1 Urophycis tenuis | reverse complement strand
TCTCTGTCTCCCCCTCTCTTGCCCTCTCTCCCTCTGTCACTCCCTCTCTTTCTCTGCCCCTCCCTCTCTCCCTGTCTCCCTCTCTCTCTGGCCCGCGGGGATTGGTCCCGGGTGCTGGGCCGGGCTCTGCCCCTCTAAGGGGCCCAGTCTGACACCTACCTTGTCAGCAGTTCACGCTGCTGGAGGAACTCGGACTGACAGACGGTCGGCCGGTGGGGGGGGGGGGGGGCCTGTAGTGGGCCCTGTAGTGAACTGTCCTCAGCGGGGTGTATTGATTTTCGCCCCGTTTGTATTCTCTCTCGACTGCGGCGGGGGGGGGGGGGGCGGGGACGCTATATGGTCGGCTGATGTGAACTGGGGGGGTTGGTCCGCGGCCCCCCAGACGCCTGTGCACCGACACCAGGCCACGGCCACCGGCTAGGCTCTGTGCTCAAGGCCGGTCACTCCCGCCCAGTTAAATGTCACTCTCTCCTGTCTGGTGAACGTCAATAACATGGCCCCCCCCCCAGCACTGGAGAACACCTAGCTCTCTCTCCCCCTCTCCCCCTCCCTCCCTCTCTCTGCCTCTCCCCGTCTCTCTCTCTCTCTCTCTCTCTTTGTCTCCCCCCCTCCCTCTCCCCCTTGCTCTCTCTGACTCTTTTTGTCTCTCCCCCCACACTCTGTCTCTCTCCTTGCTCTCTCTCTGTCTCTCTCTCTCTCTCTCTCTCTCTCTCTCTCTCTCTCTGTCTCTCTCTCTCTCTCTCTCTCTCTCTCTCTCTCTCTCAGCCAGGTCCCTTTCCTTTCGCCAGCCATGAATACCAATGTTCTCCGGGCGGAGCTGCCACTCACTCCCAGGCCGAGCGGAGAGAAATTCTCCCCTGCTCTCCTCCTCCTCCTCCTCCTCCTCCCCCCCCTCCCCTGCAGCCGCCAGGCCCTCGGTGGAGGAGGGCTGACGTGGACACCGTGAGCTACGGGCTTCTCCCGCTGGCGTGATGTGATGCTAACCCCACGCTGCAGGAAGGGGAGGGGGGTGGGCTGGGAGACACCCCCCCCCCCTCTGTGATCTGCGTGTGACAGCCGGCCACAGACAGCTTTATTGCCGCGGTGCCGAGAGCTCAGCGCGGCGTGCTAATTAAAAAGGCCGCCGTGCGACGTTGTTCACGTCTCAGCGCAGGAGAAAGCAGAAGAAAGCAGAAGAAAGCAGAAGAAAGCAGGAGAAAGCAGAAGAAAGCCCGTCCATCACAGCCGGGTACAAACAGGCGTCCGTTAGCCTCAGCCAATTCGGCGTGAGCGCGGGGGGTCCCGCGGGGGGTGGGGTGGGGGGGGGGGGGGGGGGGGGGGGGGGAAGGCTCCAGCTTTTAAATAATTGCAGCGGGAATGTGGAAGGTGAGTGCCTGGCGCGCGGCGTGCGAGGAGAAGCAGCTGAACCGGGCGGCGTGTCGATGTTCTACCGGCCGGGTTCTCCCCGTGGACACAACGTGTTCTGCATCGATAGGCTGAGCTCGCCCCCCCCCCCCCCCCCCCCCCCCCCCCGACACACAGCCTCGCCGCCGCAGAGGCCGGGGCGTTCTGCAGGGATGAATGATAGAACCCACAGCACTGCCACCATCACAAGGGTTCTCCTGTAGCACACACTGGGTGGTGGATAGGAACCCATGGGTTCTACCCAGGGTAGAAGAAGTGCTTACACACACAGGTGTGCTATTTGTTCACAATGAGGATTCAGTATAATGGATGAATAATTGGTATCGGAATAGGTGGTATTTTGACTTGAGTTATGTGATTACATTTACATTAAGGGCATTCAGCAGAGGCTTTTTTCCAAAGCGTCTTACAAAGAGTACATTATTATTGTGTTATTATCTATGGACAGTACTGGTAGCACGCTTCCCAATCCACACTCCAGTCCAGTAGGTGGCAGTAATGCACCCGATCGTTGTTTGTCTACCGCCGTAAAAATTAAGAAGACGAAGGAGGTATTTTCATCTCTTCTCGGTAGGAGTTCAACGCCAGAGTTGTTTGGTAAAGAGTAACTTGCTCTCCCACCCGTTATGGTCTGAGTGAATAATGTGAACAATAATCTGAGGTTGAAAGTATTGATGCGAGAGCCCTTCAGCCACTGACCTGTGGGGAGACAGCACCCAGTCACTACTGAAGAGCCCTGAAGAGTGCTGCTTCCTGCCCCCGACAGGAGTGGCAGGAAGTGTCTCTGCCCCATAGTGTAACATTGCCCCATAGCGTAACACTGCTCCGTAGTGTAACATTGCCCCATAGCGTAACATTGCCCCATAGTGTAACATTACTACATAGCGTAACATTGCCCCATAGCGTAACATTACTACATAGCGTAACATTGCTCCATAGTGTAACATTTCCCCATAGCGTAACATTGCCCCATAGCGTAACATTTCCCTATAGTGTAACATTTCCCCATAGCGTAACATTGCCCCATAGCGTAACATTGCCCCATAGCGTAACACTTCCCTATAGTGTAACATTGCCCCATAAGGTAACATTTCCCCATAGTGTAACATTACTCCATAGCGTAACATTGCCCATAGCGTAACATTTCCTCATAGCGTAACATTGCCCCATAGGGTAACATTGCCCCATAGCGTAACATTGCCCCATAGGGTAACATTGCCCCATAGCGTAACATTGCCCCATAGGGTAACATTTCCCCATATTGTAACATTGCCCCATAAGGTAACATTTCCCCATAGCGTAACATTGCCCCATAGCGTAACATTTCCCCATAGCGTAACATTTCCCCATAACGTAACATTGCCCCATAGGGTAACATTGCCCCATAGCGTAACATTGCCCCATAGGGTAACATTGCCCCATAGCGTAACATTGCCCCATAGGGTAACATTTCCCCATATTGTAACATTGCCCCATAAGGTAACATTGCCCCATAGGGTAACATTTCCCCATATTGTAACATTGCCCCATAAGGTAACATTTCCCCATAGCGTAACATTTCCCCATACCGTAACATTGCCCCATAGTGTAACATTTCCCCATAGTGTAACATTGCCCCATAGCGTAACATTTCCCCATAGCGTAACATTGCCCCATAGTGTAACATTACTCCATAGCGTAACATTGCCCCATAGCGTAACATTGCCCCATAGCGTAACATTTCCCCATAGCGTAACATTTCCCCATAGCGTAACATTGCTCCATAGTGTAACATTGCCCCATAGCGTAACATTGCCCCATAGGGTAACATTTCCCCATATCAGAATCAGAATCAGAAACAAGTTTATTGCCAAGTAGGTCTGCACCTACAAGGAATTTGACTTGGTGCAATTGGTGCAAGAGAAAAAACAGTATTAAAAATATAAGTAAGTAAAAAAGTAAAATTGTAATATTGTAACATTGCCTTATAAGGTAACATTGCCCCATAGGTTAACATTGCCTAATGTTGTAACATTGCCCCATATTGTAACATTTATTGTAACATTGTCCCATATTGTGACATTGCCCCATATTGTAATATTGCCCCATAGGGTAACATTGAGGCTGCAGCACTCTCGCCAAATACTGGACCAATTTCAAAATGGAAGTCTGCATTAGTCAGAGACTAGAAATGAGGGTAAAATAAGGTTGAAAAGTCCCAAAGTTATCCTTTCATTTCATCTGTCTAGTCCTCCACCGGCAACACCTTAGTACAAAATTTAACACAGCTTCTCTGTTGTAAATGAGTAATATCTGTTATACTTAGGCAGAAATGTAAATGATGCATATAATACATAAATCATCTTTGCTTTAACATTCTGCCGTAACCGCGATATAACTGGAAGACGTCGCACACAGACTTCAACAGACAATTCAAATGAATTGTTGAACTCTGGCACGACCCGCCGACAATCGAATGAACGAGTTAAACCTTGGACCCGGGCTAATCACTCATTAATTAGAATCACGTGAAATACCTCGTTAGCTCATGAGACGCTAATGAGTACGCCGGCAGGAATTCAAAAGGTGGGCAGAGCAAAAAGGACGTCCAACTCAATTAAGACTGAAAAACGGCGTTCAAAGGGAGACTTTAGACGGGATCCCAGCGCAAACCCTGCCGGTTGCCACTTTCAATTTGCTCCGCAGCAGGCGGCACCGGCTCAGTTACACCACCTACACCGACCTCTACAGGCGGAGGAGACTTTGATAGGCAACGTGTAAACTTGACAGAAAGTAAGATCTTAGCAGCCGAGAAATCCATCGGCGAGGTTTTCAAAGAGGTCCGGTGTTAGCGAAGGACAAAGGGAACGCCCACACGTGTCTCATCAGCTGGAGGCTTTCCCAGGCTGCACATCACGGGGTTCACTTGGTGGCAGAAGCAACAGAAGTGACAGCTGGATGTAGATTTATTCCTGATATTATTATTTGGTTTATTATAAACCCCAACATACTCAAAATCCCTGCTGGTTAATGTGAACCACATTTTGGTGCCAATGCAAGTAAAATATATTTCAATTAATTTTTTAAGACAAGGATAAGGATACATGCACACACACAGGCACACATACCCTCACTCACACACGCACACACACAAACACACACACACACACACACACACACACAGACACACACACACACACACACACACACACACAGACCCAGGCACTCATCCCACTCTTACAGCAGATCCAATACATCTCTGTCTTGGAGATAGGATCACACTCAGATTCATATCTGGCCCTGGTTATGAATGTGAAGAAATTACAGGGCCGCACAATTTCCTGTGGCATGTGTATGAAGAACTCTGAAGGACAGATGAAGGAAAATAACCCAACACAGAGAAATACAGAAGCATGAGGTTTTATGCTGAAAACACGTGGCCATAAACGCACATGGACACACACACACACACACACACACACACATTCACCACAAACACACACACACACACACACCAACACATTCACCACAAACACACACACCAACACACACACACACACACACACACACACACACACACACACACATTCACCACAAACACACACACTCACACACACACACACACACACACACATTCACCACAAACACACACACATTCACCACAAACACACACACACACACACACACACACACACACACACACACACACACACACACACACACACCTCTCTCGCCGTCCCTCCCCATAGCTCTTCCTGTGGAAGCGTCTGCTCTGGACTCCAACAAATGGATGGCGGTCGGATCCAACAGCGCCGCTGCTTCTGCTGGAGCGGGATGGATTGCATGTAAGCCGCGAGATTGGGTTCAGTGTTCCCTGTAGACCGGAGCCTTTGGTGCGGGGTGATAAATGCCTCCTGTGCGGTAATACAGTGTGATTAACGAACAGGGCCCGGGGCCTGATCCCTCCCTTCCCCGCTCGCTGCACCTGAATCAATCATGGCCACGGAAAGGCCACGCGCAGGAGACCGCCCCGACACGTGGAGCTCCGCGCCCGCGCTTCCACTCGAAGAGGAGCAGGAACAAACACAGCACGCTGCACCGCAGCAGGGACTGTACAGTGGAGGGGACGGCAATTGACTTGGTTACAGCTAATCTAATTGAAGACATTGATCGTGCTCTTCAGGTTCCCGGTGGTCGATGAGGAGGAGTAGGGTCCTCTGGAGCGTCCTGGTAGGACAATGAGGAGACCACGTCCGACCCTTCAACCCTTCAACGACGTGATGGTGACCCTCCATCTTCCACCTGTCCTCGTGAGCATGAATATACATAATTATTGTTCTACGACGGTGAGCTTGAAGAAGTGTCCTCCGCCAGGCAATACCACACACCTGCACTCCCATCACTTCCCTAATGATCCCTCCACCGTCTTGAGAAATGAGAGCATTTTCCCCAACTCCACCTAATTCTTGAGGACATTGCTCTCCATTGATTATCCCAGCTGCGAGACCGTATTAAAGTTGTGTTGCAGTACATCATGCCGTCGTGCACAGAGCACAGTGGCCACCTATGAAAAGCAATAGCCATATCCCTTTCTGAAAACGGCTGTGAGGAATGGAGGGTGTTAGGGCAGTGCCATAAGCAGTCAAATGAATTCCTGTGTATGTCTGAGCGGGTCGATAGCGGGCCTGTGTGAGACCCATTAGTCATGTCAGCGCCCTGCGCTGCCCTCCTCGCTGGACCGGGGCGGAACAAGCCCACCGCAGACCCGCTACCCCGCCTGCAAATCGCTGCTCAATATTTTCCCGTGACTCGTATTATTTCTACATTTGCGGGGCATCTCCAGGAGTGTGACCTCGCATCGTAACTCTCCTCGGCTACGCGCCCAAATCTGAAAGCAATACAATATATATATTTTTTTACGACTGTTTGCGCATGAATAAGACTGTAATTACAGTCTGGATGGCTTTGCAGGCGCAGACCGTCTCCTGCGCGTGGACTGGGGAGGGAGACGGAGCCCCCGGCTGATGGGTGGGGAAACAGGAGCCCTCCAAGACGCTTGGTGATCCTCGGGTGTTTAGCATGCAGGCTTGCGCGGCATTACAAGTGTCGCAACGCTGCCGTGTTAAGACCATTTCCCTTCCCCACTTCTGACAAGGACGGGAGCAAACAAATCAGGCCTGAAATCCCAAACAGGGAGAGGAGAGGAGAGGAGAGAAGAGGAGAGGAGAGGAAAAAGGGAGAAGAAGGGAGTGGTGGATGATAGGAGAAGGGGAGGGGAGAGGAGAGGGAGAGCTGAGTGAGAGGGGAGGGGAGAGAGGAAAGGAGAGGAGAGAGGAGAGGAGAGGAGAGGAGAGAAGAGGAGAGGAGAGAAGAGAGGAGAAGAGAGGACAGGGAGAGGGGAGGGGAGGGGAGAGAGAAGAGGGGGGAGGAGGAGAGGGGGGAGGAGGAGGAGCAGGAGCAGGGGAGGAGGCGCAGACCTGTGTGGAACGACCAACGATTCTGTTGGTGGTTAAAAAGTCTATGATTCCCTGGGCTGAGAACCGGCTGATCCCCGGCTTTGTGAACAGGATCCAGGCGACTTTTGGTCTCCTGGCTGTTGGTGAAAGGAGAGACAGACACAGGAGGGGCCACCGGGTTCCTATGATGAGCGTGATGTGCTGAATCACAGCACACAACCCCAGGGACATGAAGCTCTCTGCTCCGTACCACCACAGTCATCCTCCTCCTCCTCTTCCTCCTCTTCCTCCATGGCCCTCTGCTCTGCGGCGGGGGGCTCGGTTCCGTCTGTGAGGACCTGGTTCTACATACCTCCGTGTGGTACTGTGGACCGGGACCCAGTCTACACCACAGTGTCAGAGCGCTGTGCTGGGGGGGGGGGGCGTTTGGGGGCCACGTGGGGTGGAGTTTGCGCGTTTGTCCGCGGAGGAGAATGGAGAGGAACCGAGCCGGCGTCCGGTCCACGTGAGGCGGGTCGGGCCGCGGGCCTCGCCATCGATCGGGCTACGCTACGCTAAGAGGTGCTCGGTGCGTCGTTATTCTGCCCGCAATGTCTCACGTTTTAAATCATGAGACATTAATGACTCTCGAGCACTGAATAAAGTCAAAGCAATTATAGGGAAAGATCCTGAAAATTAATGCAGGGATTCCACACCCGTGTCTATTTATAAGGCGCGGCGTAAGAGGCAATCTGTGGCGCAGTCTGCTCATGGGGATCATTCAAATGCTCCCCGCCAGTCGCTCCCTCCCAAGCAGAAGCCAGGCGAACGTTGGATGAATCCACGAGGGGGAATCATCCGAAGACAAGGGAGAGGGGGACAAAACATCCTTGGAAGTGTTCTGTCGTGATTAAACACGCCGACTCCCACGTCCATAAAGAGACACTGCCTCCCCGGGACCCAGCCGGTGGTCTCTTCCCTCGCCGTCGCCCGGCATTCACGTTCCCGCCCGACGTCGCTCGGCGGCCTGGAAAAGTTCCCCGCTCCGAAACCCCCAGCGGGTTCCTCCCCAGGAAGGAAGGAACCCGAAAATCAAAAGGAGATTCCGGTGTGGCTCCGTAAATAGCATGTCGCGTGTGCACAGATTCCGGGAGCTTCTTCCCAGCAGGGAAGCACGTCAGGCAGCGCGTTCCAGCTTCACTAACAGCTCGTGGCCGGGCCAACATGACCCACCACCCGCCAACGGGTGGAGCGCCAACCGGGTGGAGCTCAGAGAGCCTCCCCTGGTAGGGGGGTCGGGGAGGGGGTGAGTGTGTGTGAGTGTGTGTGCATGTGTGTGTGTGAGTGTGTGTGTGTGTGTCGGTGAGTGTGAGTGTGTGTGTGTGTGTGTGTGTGTGTGTGTGTGTATGTGTATGTGTGTGTGTGTGTGTGTGTGTGTGTGTGTGTGTGTGTGTGTGTGTGTGTGTGTGCGTGTGTGTATGTGTGTGTGTGAGGGTGTGCGTGTGTGTGTGTGTGTGTGTGTGTGTATGTGCATATGTGCGTGTTTGTGTGTGTGAGTGTGTGTGTGTGTGTGTGCGTGTGTGTTTATGCGTGTGTGCGTGTGAGTGTGTGTGTGCGTGTATGTGTGTGTATGTGTGTGTGTGTGTGCGTGTGTGTGTGTGTGCGTGTGTGAGTGTGTGTGTGTGTGTGTGTGTGTGCGCGTGTGTGTGTGTGCGTGTGTGAGTGTGTGTGTGTGTGTGTGTGTCTCAGGGGGTGGGGGTTCCTACAAGGGAGGGATCAGGGCACCGTGAAGGTGACTCTACCTGTGCTTACTTTTAAATAACGTCATCCAGGGCACTCGCTCAAGCACTGACTCCAAAATGGAGGGCGGGCGGGCGTGTGGGTGCTGGGAGTCTGTTGGGCCGGCGTCCCCTGGACCGCGACTTACCTGTCACGCCGCGCGGCCCCCGGTGAGGACGCCTGACCTTCTCCCTGGGAGGTAATAATAACCCAGCAGCTCCGGGCGCAGTGCTGACGCCGCCGGCCCCGGCGCCACGGCCCTCCGCTCCCCCTACAGGAGTCACACGGGTAACAAGGCACCGCGTGTGTACGGCCGCTGCCATTCCCTGACGCCACCGGTTCATACGTCAGCGGCCCCGGTGAGGCCGGAGCGTGCGTCCGGCCGTCAGGTGAAGCCGCCGCGTGACACACACGCAGGCAGGCAGGCCGTCATGCTTACACCGCGAAAACAGTGAAGGATTCTGTCCTCCGCTGCGTGTTGCTAACAATGTGTCCGCGTCATCAGCTCTCTCTGAGCACTCGAGTCACGGAAACACAACAAGTCCGGGGATACGGTGGAGAATCATCCCAGCAGACATGAGGTCGTGTTAACGGCAGCTACAAGCAATATCCATGTGTCAGGTGTGGAGGCATTTAGAAATATTCCACATTATTCCGACATAAAGATCCTTCACATGTGTAATAATTCTCATCAGCGCACAATAGCAGGCCCTTCAGAGGAGAGCAGGGTGCGAAGGCCGGTGTGCGTACCGCACCAGTCATAATGAACCCTTGTGTTTAAATGTATAAATACTTAGCGGTGGCACAGCGCATTAGGCGCTGCAGTGAGCAGTAGAGTCGGCCACTTGAAAGCCGCGCTGCCGAAAGCTGCTGAACAGGCAACTCCTCGTCAGCCGGCACTTAACAACTTAGGATAAAAATCTCCACACAAAGTTTCACACAATTTGTATTTTTTTTTATAATGGGGCCATTTATAGCATGAAAAATATAATGTTCTCTTTCTCAATTAGGGGGGGGAATGGCGTGAAAGTTAATTGTCCTTCTGATAATGGCAGCCGAGCAGCCTGTCTCCAGAGTGGGCCACCTGGGGGGGGGGCTCAGCCGGCTGCCCGTCACTCACAACTCACCCCCAGGGGCACCCAACGTCCCCTTTAACCAGACCTGTGTTAGGACTGCCCCACCCACACCCGCACCCACACCCGCACCCTCACACACACCCCCCACCCCCACCCACACCCGCACCCCCACCCGCACCCCCACCCACACCCCCACCCCCACCCGCACCCCCACCCGCACCCGCACCCCCACCCCCGCCCACACCCCCGCCCCCGCCCCCACCCGCACCCCCACCCACACCCCCATCCCCGCCCCCACCCGCACCCGCACCCCCACCCACACCCCCACCCCCGCCCCCACCCGCACCCGCACCCCCACCCACACCCCCGCCCCCACCCGCACCCCCCACCCGCACCCCCACCCACACCCCCACCCCCACCCGCACCCCCACCCCCACCCCCACCCACACCCACACCCCCATGACCCCGCCCATCTCCTTCCCCGATTTGAGTCTGAGGAGGGATCCCTGTCAAGATCAAAACAGCAGAACGGGAACTAAGAAATCAACGTCCTGACAGCCGCTGTGTGATTAAAGCGCTCTCCACTGCACTGCGCGCTTTGAAATACAAAACACCAGAAACTTGGGAGCCGGTTAGTTGAGCAGGCGGTGGAAACTCAGCCGGCTCTGACAGCAGAGCAGTGTTTCGGTTCTGGTGTTTGAATCCTGGGCTCCCAGCAGGCCCGCTGGCCTACCGGCTCCACGAGGTATCTACTCATGTTCCAGCATGTTCCGGTCACGTGTCAGAAAGCATTTCCTCTGAGCCGCTCGGCATAAGAGCAGCCTCCGGTGAAACGGTAAATAAATAGGCCGCCCGTGATTTGACAACATTAGAGTGGAGATGTCCGACTGTCACATGATTACGGCGCAAAACAAAGGAAGGCTCCCTGACCTGAAACCGTCAGGCGGGGGATGTCAGCGACAGCTCCGCTACATCCCAGACTGTTTGCTGCAACACCAGGACGTGACCGGCAGCCACTCCACCAAACGCCAGCCTTTTAATATCACTCGGAGAGCTGATTCAGACTATTGGAGATTCATATTTGCCGGACCAGCAAGTATTTGACAGCTGTGGAGCAGGAGCGGCTGGAGGCTGCTCTGCTTTCATTACCTAAAGAGCTTTTAGAGAAGGAGTGTGGGCTCCACACGGTAGCCTCAAAGCCTCATAAGAAAGAGGATCCAATATGCATGAGGACTCATCACTATGCCTCCCTTTGTTTTCACACACACACACCGCTGGGTCACGCTTCATGTGTGCGTGCGTTCACACACACACACACACATGCTCACATACAAACACACACTCGCACCCACACACAGACACGCACACGCACACACACACACACACCCACACACACAAACACACACGCAGACACAGACACACACACACACACCTGCGCAAGTCAGAAGGTGAGATCGACAAAAAAATGTAGACTTTTGATGAGTAACATTTACGATCGATTGAGGTAGAAAAAAAACAACAACATTGTATGAACTTGACTGAAAGCGTGCACACACAAAGTCCTGTTTTATGTGTGTGTGTGTGCGTGCGCGGAGTGAACAAGTGAACAAGTGTGTGAGCGATGACTGGACGTGATGTGTGGGCCTGTTCCACCCCCCTGTCTAGGTAACACTTCATTATCCCACCAACTGGATTACTGCTCCGGCCTGCCAGCCGTGACGTCCGGGATTAATGACACATAAAAAGCAATCTCCACACCCGGAAAGCCCCAGGCCCAAGGGCACAGCTTCTCCCATCACAAACATCCCATAACCGCCATGAGAGGCAGCCGTGTGTGCGGCCGGAACCGCCGGCCTGCGCATCGCGCCTTCGTCTTCCTCCTCTTCCTCCCCTTCATGGGTTCCTGGGTGTTCCCAGGGAGGGAACCCGCGGTGTGTGACATGTGCGCCCCCCCGGCCGAGAGCCACGGCGGGGGTCCTGCTGTTCCGCAGCCGGGACCCCGAGAGTCGCTCCGTCTGGTGACTTCATTAAACCGCAGCCACAAAAAGTCAGTCGTTTCTGCTCCCCCACTTCATCCAATTAAACCCATCGGGGAGTAAATGTCCTTGTAAGCTTCAGGGATGAGCACCAAAACTTTGGTACAAGGATTTGTAAGACAACATGTCAACGCGACGGAGTAGAGGAGCACAGTGAACGCAGACATCACAGCGTGCCCTCGCTGTGCTCAGAACGCCAGCGGGCGTGTGAGCAGTTCAACTGGCGTTCAACGCCGACGACGTCTACCTGCACCCCTACGGCGTGGGACAGGAGCCGCCTGGCCGCAGACTCAGGCTCTGGGGTGGACCGCAGAACCGTGTCGGACTCAGGCTGTGAGGTGGACCGCAGAACCATGTCGGACTCAGGTTCTGGTATGAACCGCAGAACCTTGTCAGACTCAGGCTCTGGGGTGGACCGCAGAACCCTGTCAGACTCAGGTTCTGGTGTGGACCGCAGACCCGTGTCAGATGCAGGCTCTGGGATGAGCCGGTGGACCGGCACTGATCGGCTCGGCCCAGTGATCACAGCGCTAAGCAGCAACACACGCAGGGTAATTGCCGCGCTCCCGGTGTCAGCTTTGATAAATAAAAGATGATGTAGGGTTTTCCCTGGCTCTTGGCGTGGCGTCTGCAAACCGTGTAAGTAATAATGGGCAATTAGGGCTACACCAGGTTGCTCATTAGCCTGATTGTTCCAGGAACAAAGGGGCTGGGGAATCTATTCTTTCTTCAAGGGGAGGCCGGCTCTCCCTCTCTCCCCCACACCCCCAATTCTATTTCAAGTTGTTCTG
>JAXIVH010000010.1:2535444-2567944 GCA_036785325.1 Urophycis tenuis | reverse complement strand
GGGATGTGAGAAAAGTGTGTATAATTCATACCACTTTAATAATATATTATGTTAAGTATTACATTATGCGTGTTGAATAACAATTTATTTAACAATGATGAAACTGAAGTTAATTAGTGGCTTCCGCTGAAATCATCCACTGTTATTTTTGACTTGGAATGCAAAATACTGGAACCTGAACATGGGAATATGAATCCTACTGTTCAGAGAGACTCCAACGACTGTTCGTTAGACAAATGTAAACATATCAGCCACGTCAAATATTTAAATCTACAAACTAGGTCATGCAAGACACATTTTGAATTTGCAGTTATCATTTTCCCTTTCATCTGTGAAGTAAAAGTGTGCGTAAGAGTGTGAGTTCACCTCTCTGCTCTCTGCTCCTATAGGTGTTTAAAACACTCTCATTCATGCTCACACAGACGTAGTGCTGTGACTGCGGCCTGACTGATTATGGGCCACTGCTTATCACCAGCATTCCCACACCTTGCAGGCATATTTTCCATCAGTACTGAATTTTCCTTTTCTCTAATGGTGTAATATGCAGATATACAGCAGGTTGACATGCTTATCATGAAATACTCTGACTCATATTCCCTCATATCAATATAACCTCACCTTTTCTGCACAAACATCACCAAAACATACCCATAGTCAGTTGGACAGAGAGACACACAGTATGTACACTAATAGTGTGTGCAAGCAGGCACAGACATGGACACACACATGGACACACACATGTGTTCACACACACACACACACACACACACACACACAAAATGCAGATTCTATACCTGAGTATGGACTTGACTGCAAACATAAACATACATATATATATATATATATATATATATATATATATATATATATATATATATATATATATATATATACAGTATATATACCTTTTGTTCCTCTGCGCCTCCTTCTTGCCCATGACGACCGGTACACAGTTCGTCAGCTCGGTCCAGTCGGCGTGCAGCCCACAGCTCCATCCGGTAGAGAACCGGGAGAACAGCCACGACTCAGCCTTGCCTGGCCGGTGACAAGTGCATTTCTTCTGTCCGGGTTTGCAATCGCAAGGCTGCTCCAGGCGAATGTTCCTCACCAGGTGCCTCCCAAACGTGGTACCCCCCGGTCTTCTGAATGTGCAAAAACACGATCACGTCGTCTCCCTTGATGTTGAACTCCACGTGTCGCTCCAGGTCTCGTTCGGTGAAGTTGAATTTGGACGGCACTTTGGGCGGATTGTCTTCCTCCAGGTCCTGATCTCGGTAGAAGTCATCGCTCTCCTGATACGGGATGGAAAGCAGACTTATGCCGCTTAATTTCTCCCCACTCTTAAAGTGGCACGAAGTGCTGCCAGCGGGGCAGATGTACTGGTATCCTATCATGACGAACACCACAGCCAGGATAGGAACCAAGATGAGTTTACTGGATCTATCATCCATCATATCAGGAGAGTATTGTCATGTCCTTACTTTGAATAATTATTTGTGGGCCAGTGCGTCGTTTCCAGGAGTCATTCTCCGAGCCGCGTCAGGTGCAGGCGATGGCGTCTATGGATTCTCAAAGTGCCACATGTTGATCAAGAGACCACTGAAACAGCATCCTTCCTGTGCGCTCGTCGCGATGGTCTGGAGGAGACGAAGCCCCTTCCCTTAACAACAGTAGTGGACGCGCTCGATGCTGCGAAGGAAATGTCCACATTGTGGACCTGAAGTCATGTCAGCATCATCACCACCCCGCACCCAGCTTACTTCACCCAGTGCCCAACTTCTCCCTCAGCGGATGGAGATACTGGTCCGTGCGGTGTCTCCGGTATGAACTGGACGCGGAGTTGAGCCGAGCCACTCTGTTATAGTTCTTGTTCGGTAGGATTGTGGCTCGCCGCAGTTTCAGGAAACGCTCAGACGCCGTCAGCACATATCACAACTTCTGTGTCTGCCAGGCGACCACCACGACGTCGGCGGGTTGGGACAGCGGATGCAGATGGTCCTCTCACAGCATCGAGGCTTCAACACTGAGCGAAGAAGAGGATGCTGCATCAGACCGGCGGAGGCGTTGTGGTCGAGACGACGTTTCAGCTGGCAAGCCCCCCCCCCCCCCCCCCCCCCCCACACACACACCTCTATACGGGCCACGTCCCCCCAACCCACCCCACTCACTCTGTTCTTCAGCTGGGGGCTGAGTCGCTTCTGCACCCCTCCAATCCAACTTAATGACTATTGTAACATTCGAGTGCAGTTACAGCACGTGTGCACGAGAAGATGCGCGACGCCTGGAGCGGGATGGACGTGACGTGTCCATATAAGTGAACTGGTGTTTTAAATGCGTTTGAGTAGCCTGCAGAGGTAAACCACGGGAACCGAAAATAAGCCTTCTGGTTGGTGACGTCATTATATAGACTGACAACTTCAGCACCATGGTCAGGGTGAGGAGGGAGTCTGGAAATTAGTCAGCAATGGGAAAGGAGAGGCGTCAATAGGGCTTTCCCATTCTGAGCACCGTGATTTGCGCAACTTTTGGTTTGCGAGTTTAGGTGCGCGGAAATGTGTTTGTGCTGCACGAAATACAGAGACTCCCTTTGGCTGTAGTCCTACTGAACCTGTATCGCTCTTGCATGTCGCAATAACATATATAATGCAAGTAAGCAAATATCACATCTTCATTTTTTTATTATAATAATACTTTAATTTTAATATGTAATTATAAAAAATCCCCGTGTTATTGTTTAACAGGTGACAAAATGTATACCAGTAATATAATTACTGTGAATATTATTATCTATGTTTAGGCTATTTATTATTTCTGATTATTATGATTGAAGCACTCACACGCGCGCGCGCACGCGCGCGCACACACACACACACACACACACACACACACACACACACACACACACACACACACACACACACACACACACACACACACGGTTGAATCGCTGCTAGTGGGAAGCTGAGGTGCCTGTAAGAATTGTAGGTGTCTACGGGATTGCCTGACAAAATTTACATTTAAAATTTGTTTTTAATTACGTTATTAGATATATTCGCTTAAGAAAACATATAAATATATGATACAAAGCAAAAAGAAATGCAAAATTTCAAGCAAAATGTTTTATATTTCATCTTATTTTTGGTTAAGTAGACAGGTCAGCGCTAGCCTCCTCAATTAGCCTGCTGACGTTTAAATAGCCGAGCAGCGGCGAGTAGCGGTGAGGACCCTGAAGGAGGATCCTTTATAACCAGTGTATAGTTAATACAGTTACCTAGTTACCAGTTACACTCTGAATGTTAACCCCCAGTTAACATGAGGAGCACATGTTTAGAGAAAACCTCTCTTGTGTCTTCCTCAGCCCGGCTGCTGTGTTACATTCTGGCAGTCCCCTCTTAACTTGTCCTTCTAACTTGACTATCTCTGTTTTAACTCACTTGGTGTCAACCTGTTCACCTTCCTCGGCTCGGTTATGCCTGGTAAACCCATCAGTTATGCCTTTAAGTTTTATTTTCTAAACCGGTTTTAGGGAATCTGTATGTGACTACTGAATGCCCAAGTTTTATAGGCAGGATCAACTACGTGGCAGCAGTGCTCGGACGCTTTGATGTTGGCTTCATGGTAGCTGGTTATTGGTTCTGGTTCTCCTCTTGTATTCTCCTGTTCTCCTGATGATGAGGAACGTTCTGCTGTTTGCCGTGTGGTTCCTTGTGAACTCCGTCCATGTGAGCGCTGCTTCTAAAGGCGTCTCTGCCAGTCTGAAAGCCAAGTGGACTATGACGCCGTTCCTCCTGGAGACAAGGTATCCTGAACACACACACACACACACACACACACACACACACACACACACACACACACACACACACACACACAGGCTACATCACTGCTGTGTCCTTCACGTGTCTTTTGAATCAGAACCACAACAGCCTTCGTCTACAGCACAAACACAATGCCGTATCTGAGGTTAATATTTTCCTGTTATATTGTGTCAGGAAATGCGCGCTGTTTGTCTGGTTTTATCCAAACCTATGAACAAAAGCAACATGATGGTATGCTACTTATGTCTTTAAGGCCAAGATATATTGTGTGTTTTGTGTTTCATTTTTCCTAACATCTAACATCATACAGTTCTGTTTCCTTGTGTGTTGTGTAACCCTCTGAGATACAGCTCCTGAAGCGTTGATGATTGGTTATTTAAATGTGATTGATGTGGTCGATAGTCAGGAGACAGTGAAAGCGTTTGTCCACTATGTATGCCCATTGCCCATACTGATATGTGTACAACATTATCATTGCCTCATGTGTTAGATTCCCTCACCTGTTGAATATCCATGTCTCCTCCGTACAGCGAGTTCATTGCAGAAGACGGCAATGAGAAGTTCTGGCAGTTTGTTGATACTGTGAAGGAGCTGACCGTGTACAAGAACGGAGGTACGCCCAGCCGTAGCCCGGCCACGCCCCCTCGACACGCCATGGCGGCGTCGCCGGCGTCTCACGTCTCCGGTCTGTCTCCCCCCTGCAGAGTCCGTGCGCTCCTACTACAATCTGATCCTGAAGAAAGCCGGCCAGTTCCTCACGCACCTCCAGGTCAACCTGCTGAGGTTTGCTCTGTCCCTGAGGACCTACTCGCCGGCTGTGGCCGCAGCTCAGCAGGTGTGTTAGCGCCCAAACACATCAAAGAGTGGCGGGGCCGCTGGAGTACGACCCTGACACCCTCCCCCGCCCCCCTCTCTGCTCCTCTGCCCGCTGCAGATAGCCAGCGATGAGGCCACGCCCGAGGCCTGCTCGGCGTTCGTCTCGGTCCACGGTCAGCATGGCTGCAGCGCCAAGGACATCAAGAGGCTCCTGAAGACAGCCGCGGGCAGGTAACACACGGCCCTCCGCGGTGAACCTCACTGTGGAATCCTTAAATGACCACAGTGGTGTGGGATCAAACATCGATACCGGGCCTCCTGGGCTCCTGGTCTCCTTTCACTCAGACACCCATCCCTGAGTGGTTGTGTCAGAATCACCTTGTGGTAGCGACTCCAGCGCAGTGAGCCGCCCATGTAAACCACAGCAGCAGCACTGCTGGGCTTTGTGGAAAGGGAACATCTAGTGAAGTTCTTTCACGGCGACTCACTGTTCTGTTGTCCACCGACTCCGTCCTGACCGACGCACACGGTTCCACGTTGATTGCTATGATTCGTGGCAGGCGCGTTCCTGCTGAATGCTGTCCGACAGCGCCTGCACAACAAATTAATCTTGACTAATTAAACGGGTGAAGGGTGTTTCAGTGAAGCCGGGAGAGACGGCCGGTGTGATCTCCGGTCAGGTCTGTTAAGAGAGCTTCAGTTCCACACGGACGGCTGCGGGCGTCACCGTGGTCAGAGGGCTCGCCTTCGTCCCGGCGTCAGAACCTCTGCTTACCCCTGCCCTTTGTCTGGGTTCTGCTCTCCTGTCGGTCGGGTTTCTGCTCTCCTGTTAACCGGCGGGTGAAATGTCCGCAGGCCCAGGCCGTACCTGTACAAGACCGACCACAGATACCCCGGCCGCAACGTGAGCGACGTCCCCGTGGTGATCCTCTACGCCGAGATCGGGACCAGGAAGTTCAGCGCTTTCCACACCGCGCTGTCCGAGAAGGCGGACGCCGGCGCGCTGATCTACGTGCTTCGGCATTTCGTGGAGGTGAGTCGCCGTGTGTTTTCACCTCCCGCCCAGCGGCTGCCATCTCATGACGATTCTCACACGCACACTGCACACGCATACGCACACACACACACACACACACACACACACACACACACACACACACACACACACACACACACACACACACACACACACACACACACACACAAACACACAAAAAACACAAGTCCTTTGCTAAACGAATGCCCCTCAGCCGTGTGTGTGCAGATGTGTACACATACATTTAGAAAACATACTTTACTGAATGTCAGACGTGTATACGTTGTTCGTCTATACAGAGGACAGTGGACCAGACACTGGCACAGGCATGCGGTACTCAAACGCACTCTTCAAACGCACTCTTCAAACGCACTCTTCTTCACCAAAGCAGTCGGTGGGTCTGCGGCCATGCCGTTGTTGTGTTTTCCTCGTCTTTACCTGGAATGAGGGAGCCGTATCTGACATGCCATTGACTCTGCTGGCCCTGACAAAAGCAGAGGTCAGCCCGGTGATGGATTGGTGGAGAGACAGAGAGCAGAGCAGTCAATGAAGCAGGTTTCAGAGAGAGAGCGAGAGAGCAAGAGAGCAAGACAAAGAGAGAGAGAGAGAGCAGGAGAGCAAGAGAGCGAGCGAGAGCAAGAGAGCAAAAGAGCGAGAGAGAGAAAGAGAGAGAACCCACTGCCCTGACTCCGTTGGCAGAAGAAACGGCCTTTTCAGAGATGAACAATGAAGGGAATTACTGTGTAGGTGTGGGACATTTTTTTCCAGATTGTACCTTTGGAAGTGAATAACAGGGCGTTGATGTCAAGGCTGGATGACTGCATCGCGCTAAGCACATGTCCCACATCTCGCACTCCTTCGGGTGTGTTTCTGTGTCTGAATTCAATGGTTGTAGCATTTATTTAGCCCCCCGTGGCAGAGGATGTGATAAATAGTTTGCTTTTACCCATCAAGCGCTCTGTGAAATGACTGACGATGAGATTCTACCTATTGCTCGGGAACAGCAGCTGTTTGATGCTGAGCTCAGAGAATCTGCCGGAGCCATTTAGACTCGTCTGGTGTGGAACTTCATTTAAGCAAACAAGTATTGCGAATCAGGGCATGGAAGGCTCCGTGGCTGCTGGGAATGCTCTTGCTCTTGAAATACTTTTAAGGCGTTTGCCAACAGTCCATTATCTGCTGTTGCAAATGGCTACCATAATGCTCTTGTGTCTAATGTTCAGCTGAAGAGAAACATTAGGTTAAAATAAGGCTAATTGGCAATTAGCCCATGTATCAGTAATTGTATCTGTGTTGCGGCTTTTCGTTTGTGTTAATCCGCCAGATTTTTGAAAAGTCTGTATACAAGGAATACTGTTCATAAATACAAAACAATATTTTGGCAAATGTTCTTATGGTGGTTCTTCAAAACCCAATACTTCCCAATTCTTCTTGTTGATGTTTTATGATTTTTAATTCACTAAATTTAATTAACCAATTCAGTAAAAGTCTTTATTTTGAGTAGACGAGTACAAAAAGAATGGAAGAAGATGAATAAGAACTCAACTCAACTCAACTCAACTTGCTCTTCATTGTCGTTGCACAAGAAACACAGTGTGATTTTTGGCAGCGAAATTTCGTTGCTATGGCTTCCGGGAGACACAGAGATAAGCAGATGTATAAATATATCTGTAAAAATACAGAAATAAAACTATAAAACTATGATCAATGGAATATATTAAGAACCATAAGAACATATAAGAACCATATGACCCGGTGTTTGTGGTGGTTCCCTTGGTGGGTGGTGTTTGTGGTGGTTCCCTTGGTGGGTGGGCCCGTGGGCCACACATCCATAACACCTGCTGCGTTCCCCCTGTGAGGGGTCCTCCACACCACCTCTCATTGCTGGTCTCCCCCCACCCCCCTCAGGACCCCCAGCCCCACAAGGTGCTGCTGTCGGGGTACGCCGTGGAGCTGGCCATCAAGAGCACCGAGTACAGAGCCGTGGACGACACCCAGGTCAAAGGTCAGTGTCACCCCCTGCTGTTCCTCCGCTGCGTCTTAAACTGGACTGCACTTTAGTGTCTAGTCTCGCAGATCTGACTCCAGATGAATGATCTGCAGGCTGATCATGACCAACTCGAATCAGCACTGCTCGTGTCAAGGAGTTTGTCTTGGGTAAAATATCTGCACAAAACCATGGAAACAGGAAACCAGGTGCGGCCCCGCCCTGTTCTATTTTTGGTTTCCTGGTCCAGGCTCTGTGTCGGCTCCCCCCAGAGGTTCTGCTGTAACGCAGAAGGTGCTGCTGGGACTGAGATTCTGCTGTGTCTGTGCTTCCATGTTGTTGTGTGGTCCAGATTCAAAGGCTGGCGCCCCCCGGGAAGAGGACGACGCTGATGAAGTCCAGGGATTCCTCTTCGGAACGTTGAAGTAGGATGGCAGAACCAGAACCAGAACCCTTTTCCCCTCATAGCGGCTAACGCCCAGATAGTACAGCAGTACCCTCATGTTGTGGACCGTTCTAACCGTTATGCCCACCGTTTCGTGACTTGGTGTGGTATTTGAGTGGACAGGATCTTGCTGCATGATGAGATGATGATGATGTCGTTTCTTGCGTGGCAGGAAGTCCCACCCCGAGCTGCAGGGCGCGCTGGGTGAGCTCCGGAAGCATCTCCTGGAAAGCAGCGATGACATGGCCCCTCTCAAAGTGTGGGAGCTGCAAGGTAGCAAACCTCAGACATCATACGATGGCTCAAAGGCAAATGGTTGCATTGTATTTATTTTTATTGACAATAATTGTTATTTTGTTTTGTGTGTGTATATTTTTTTCCATTAAGCCTCATTATTATTTTAAGTAAAAACTCTTGTAGGTAGGTCATAGTGTTTTATTAATGTCATTATGGATAACATGAGTTAGGTGACTGAATAATTATTAATAAGAATTTCATATGGTAATTTAATCTAATTATCAATGATTGCATAATTATTATGCATGTTAATATGTCACAATGTTTTCATCATGTGTAATGATAATGTGACCGTGGATGTTATATCGAGTCATGTGTCAGAATTACCATAATTAATAACGTGAAATATGATAATTGAATTGATTTAATCCACAGATCTTAGTTTCCAAGCAGCTGCTAGAATCCTGTCGGTGCCAAAGTTTGATGCTCTCAAGATGATGAGAGATCTCAGTCAGGACTTCCCCAGCAGAGCCAGGTGAGCAAGCTGAGATTCCAACACAGATAAAAACAATTTAGATTTGGCCACGGGGCGGACAAATACGCAATCAAAAGCTTCATCTTATCCTGCCAAAATACGCAATTCCCTTAGCCTGAAACCAAAGTATAACGCAATGGAGAAATAACCTCTAATCTGGTTAATACTCCTTACATCTCCAGTTTTATATATGGTCGTATCGCGGCTTACGTGAAGCCTCCTAGCATTGTAAGTGTGGTGGATCTTCTGATATGACGAGGGCTGCAGCCGCACCTCCTCCAGCAGTCGAAGCCTGCGTGGTTCTCTACGGTTTTTTTTACGTTGAGGCGGCCGTAGAATTTTGGAGATTAAAAAGTGAGTTTTTACTGTCGACCGAGGCTGTGGAAGAAGCTGTGACTGCACGCGCTTTACTGTTCCCACAGATCGCTGACGAGAGTGACCATAAAGCCGGAAATGAGAAAAGAAATTGAGGAGAACCAGAAGGTGCGCCGTCCTCACCGCTCGGTCCAGAAGAGCTTCACTGTGTCTGATAGCATCTCCGCCTTATGCTCCACTTTACACTTTTTTCACGGAAAGTCGTTTCTTATCGGTGCGCCGAACCTGGCGATATGAATGAATTCCTGCGTGGTTCCTCCACCATAACCTTTATTTTGGGATGGAGACGCATGGGGCCCAGTCAGAGGCTCTGGGTCTGACGCATGGGGCCCAGTCAGAGGCTCTGGGTCTGACGCATGGGGCCCAGTCAGAGGCTCTGGGTCTGACGCATGGGGCCCAGTCAGAGACTTTGGGTCTGACGCATGGGGCCCGGTCAGAGGCTCTGGGTCTGACGCATGGGGCCCAGTCAGAGGCTCTGGGTCTGACGCATGGGGCCCGGTCAGAGGCTCTGGGTCTGACGCATGGGGCCCAGTCAGAGGCTCTGGGTCTGACGCATGGGGCCCGGCAGAGGCTCTGGGTCTGACGCATGGGGCTCAGTCAGAGGCTCTGGGTCTGAGGAGCGTTTTACTAACGCCTCTTTCTCGCAGCGTCTAAGCGAGACCATGGGGATTCACCCTGGAGATGCAGCGCTCTTCATCAATGGGCAGAACATCGATCTGGACACGCACACCCCCTTCAGGTGAGGCGTCTGGCAGGGAGGAGGCAAAAAAACCATCAGGAGGCAAAAAAAAAAGAAGTAAAAACGCCCGACCAGTGGCCCCGAGATTCTCGTACGCCCGAATCAAAGTCTATAACCCTGAACAGCCTCACGCCATGAATACTAACCTGTGAGGAGTTTCTGTTCCGCTTGCAGCATTCTGGACCTGCTCAGAGCTGAGGCGAGGGTCCTGGAGGGTCTACATCAGCTGGGCATCACTGGGGAATACCAGGGGAAGCTGCTGAGGCTGCCTGTGGGCGTCGTGGAGGACAGCTACGCTCTGGATATCAGACATCCAGCCATCATGGTGAGAGACTCTGCCAGGGCTGGTCCAGCAGAGCAGATGCTGCTCTCTGTCTCTCCATCTCTCTCTCCCTCTCTTCCTCCCTCCCTCTCTCTCTCTCTCTCTCTCTCTCTCTCTCTCTCTCTCTCTCTCTCTCTCTCTCTCTCCCTCCTTCTATCTCTCTCCCTCTCCTCCTCCCTCCACCCCTCTCTGTCTCTCCCTCCCTCCCTCCCTCTCTCTCTCCCTCTCTCACTCTGTTGTGTGTGTCGCAGAGCAGATGCTGCTCTCTATCTCTCTATCTCTCTCTCCCTCTTTTCCTCCCTCCCTCTCTCCTCTGTCTCTCTCTCCCTCCCTCTATCTCTCTCCCTCTCTTCCTCCCCCACCCCTCTCTTTCTCCCTCTCTCTCTCTCTCTGTCTCTCTCTCTGTCTCTCTCTCTCTCTCTCTCTCTCTCTCTCTCTCTCTCTCTCTCTCTCTCTCTCTCTCTCTCTCTCTCTCTCTCTCTCTCTCTCTCTCTCTCTCTCGGTGTGGATCAGCACTGCAGGTGCTTTGTTCAGATCCCACACAGCGGGCATGGATTAGCGCGGCTAGTACTCATCAGACTATTGCAACAGTCCCTCGCCTGCCAGAAAACCTCAATTATAAACTGGGAAGGGAGCCAATGAAAGCTATCAAATTAAAAACTTCCAAACTTTCATTTTGTCCTATTGGCCATTTTAATATTTAAGATGCTCTGAAAAAATGCCAAACACATGAATGTGATATATTAGGTCCAGGATAATGGACACATTCAACAAGGGGTGGGGTCCTGCTTTTACAACTATTGTCAATTTTAAGAAGTGTGTGTGTGTGTGTGTGTGTGTGTGTGTGTGTGTGTGTGTGTGTGTGTGTGTGTGTGTGTGTGTGTGTGTGTGTGTGTGTGTTGTGTGTGTGTGTGTGGCGCGCGTGTGTGTGTGTGTGCGCTTGTGTATGTGCGTGCGTGTGTGTGTCTGTGTGTGTGTGTGTTGTGCGCGCGCATGCGCGCGTGCGTCCGTGCGTGTGTGCGTGCTTGCGCGTGTGCACGTCCGTGCACCACATTCTAAAAAGACATGTTATTTCCAACAAATGTGTTTTTACGACCTGGCGGAGGCTAAATGAATAGCACTCCCAGCAGTTTGTGTTTAAACTGCCGTTGTTTTAACACGTCTGTAACACCCGCTGTGGCGCCACGGCCCCCCGGGGCGTAGGGCGGGCGGGTGGAGCACGGCGTGATGCTGGGCCCCCCCTCAGACTGAGGACGTTACTGCTGGGTTGTCCGACGTTCATCACAACAGTTCATCACATTACAACAGTTCATCACATTATAACAGTTCATCACATTACAACAGTTCATCACATTATAACAGTTCATCACATTATAACAGTTCATCACATTACAACAGTTCATCACATTATAACAGTTCATCACATTACAACAGTTCATCACATTATAACAGTTCATCACATTACAACAGTTCATCACATTGCAACACTTCATCACATTATAACAGTTCATCACATTACAACAGTTCATCACATTATAACAGTTCATCACATTACAACAGTTTATCACATTGCAACACTTCATCACATTATAACAGTTCATCACATTACAACAGTTCATCACACTACAACAGTTCATCACACTACAACAGTTCATCACATTACAACAGTTCATCACACTGCTGTAATGGCTGGAGGATGAGACCGGGCCATCAAACCATTGTGGCCGCTCGATTAATTATTTATCACAGAGTGAGCCTGCATGCCAATATGTTTCAACCACGGCAGTCTGGCGCTTTGGCGCTCTGGGAGCGATGTGTCGGTCAGTGCGGAGTTTGTGGACAACATGGCGGTGAAGCAGTTCACTAGATGACCCATCACCAGGACCTTACTGGTGTGTTCCTATCGCTTTGGTTTGTGGTGGGCGCGTTCACGCAGTGCTCTTGGGCAAATCCTCACAACAAAGGGAATTTGACGAATGATATTGGTCACCCAGACTGGTGTTGTCCTTTTAACGTGTCAGTGATTACAATTGTTATCAAGTGTTTCGATACGAAACACAGCAGCAGAGAGAGAGACTGTGGCTCGGTCAGGAAACCGAGTCAAACTGTAAGAGAACACTCTTGTTTCATTTTTATTTTTCAATCAATATTCTGTCGGAGCACCATATGTATTCAACTCCCTTCAGACACTGGATCCGCAGCATTAATAAAACAGGTGGCCGTGTCCCTCCCTCCACAGTGGCTGAACGACATCGAGAGTGACCCCATGTACCGTGGCTGGCCCTCGGGCATCCAGGAGCTCCTCAGGGCCACCTTTCCCGGAGTCATCCGACAGATCCGCCGCAACTTCTTCAACCTGGTGAGGAGGCCGCCCGCCGCGCAGTGAAGCTGTGATGCTGGTGATATGATGATGCTGCTGGTGGTGATGTGATGTTGGTGGTGTGATGCTACAGTAGTGACGTGACTGCTGGTGACACACTGCTGGTGATGTGATGCTGGTCACACTGCTGGTGGCGTGATGCTGGTGACGTGATGCTGGTGATATGCTGGTGGTGGTGATGCTGGTAATGTGATGCTGGTCACACTGCTGGTGGCGTGATGCTGGTGACGTGATGCTGGTGATATGCTGGTGGTGGTGATGCTGGTGATGTGATGCTGGTCACACTGCTGGTGGCGTGATGCTGATGACGTGATGCTGGTGATATGCTGGTGGTGGTGATGTGATGTTGGTGGCGTGATGCTACAGTAGTGACACACTGCTGGTGGCGTGATGCTGGTGACGTGATGCTGGTGATATGCTGGTGGTGGTGATGCTGGTGATGTGATGCTGGTCACACTGCTGGTGGCGTGATGCTGGTGACGTGATGCTGGTGATATGCTGGTGGTGGTGATGCTGGTGCTGTGATTCTGGTGACACACTGCTGGTGATGTGATGCTGGTGATGTGATGTGATGCTGGTTTTGTGATGCTGGTGACACACTGCTGGTGATGTGATGCTGGTGATGTGATGTGATGCTGGTGCTGTGATTCTGGTGACACACTGCTGGTGATGTGATGCTGAAGACACTGCTGGTGGCGTGCTGCAGAGCCCTGCTAGCTGGGAGGGCTCCATGTAATGCGAAACGCAGGCGGTCAGTCAGCTGTCAAAATACTGACAGCAAACATGTCGCAGTGGCTTTTTACGACCATTTCGTATCTTTAAGATGTGAGGCGGTATTCCATTTTTAATTAAATGTTTTGGAATTGCTTGATGAGGGTATGAATTATTTTGAACACATTCAAATCAAGCAATGTTTTTACAACCCAAAAAAATCATGACACAAATCCTGTATATTTGTCCGCCCTAAAGAGTGCTAAGTGCTAAGACGAGGTCCTGTCTGTTTGTTGGAAGGTGCTGTTCCTAGACCCCGCTCAGGAGGAAAGTGTGGAGCTCGTGAAGCTCGCTGAACTGTTCTACAAGCACAAGATCCCCCTGAGGTTTGTACCCGCGGGCTCCGGAACCCGTCACCTCCACGGGGCCGTGCGGCCTCCTCCTCTCCCCTCCTCCTCCCCCGCCTCCCCCTCCTCCCCCTCCTCACCCCCTGCAAACGTCTTCCCTCTGCCCCCGCAGGATCGGGTTCGTCTTCGTGGTCAACACGGAGGACGAGGTGGACGGCTTCGACGACGCCGGCGTGGCGTTCTACCGCCTGCTGAGCTACGTGGCCGAGGAGTACGACCTGTCCCAGGCGCTGGCGTCCGTGGTCTCTGTGAGTGAGACCGCCTCGTTTACTGTCCGGCCGCGCCCCGGGGGCAGGGGGTTCCATGGCGTGCAGGGTCTCACGGGGATATGAGCAGATGAGAAGATATTGTTTTTATGGCGTGCGTGCGTGCGTGCGTGCGTGTGTGTGTGTGTGTGCGCGTGTGTGTGTGTGGTGTTGGCCCGGGCCGGTGAGACATTACCCAGACCCAGACGAGCGAGAAGCCTTACTGCCCGGGGCGTCCGCTCCCTGGAGCGTGGCGTCGGAGGCGGTGCGGTGCGGCGCGGCGGGCGGTGCGCGAGGCGGCGTGGCGCGGCAGCTGAGTGTTTGTTCTCCTCCTCTCCTCCTGCAGATGTACAGCAGAGTGGGCGCCGGACAGGCCCTGTCCGTCGACGTGATCGCCGCCCACCTGAAGAGGAAATTCCCCAAAGCCAACGCAGGAAGGATTCTGGGCCCGGACTCTGAATACGATGACAGGAGAGCGGTAACACGCACAGCATGCATGTGTCCTCGTGTCTCTGCTTGTCTGGGAGGGAGATCCAAGTGCCTCACTGTTATTTTAAGAAACATGTCATTTAAGATACATGTCATAAAATGGACTACGTGTAGGATTTTTACATGCATACGTTTCTTTAAATGGCCAATATCTAAAGAGGTTGTAATTGACCCTAGGGAGACCCTAACCCTAATAAGACCTTACTGCTGATTCCTGGTACATTATTACCAGGTCAGTTTTGCTGTGAAAAAGGAAGTGAGGAAGTGAGGAACGATAATGGCACGCTGTTCTTTTAAAACTTTTTCATTTGCACAACGTTTGAATAGGATTACATTAACATTAGCCTCTGATTGGTATTGTCTCAATCCTGCTCCAGCAGGCTGCAGGTTTACTGCAAAGGGGGCCGGTAATGAGAATGAATTTCAGATTCTTAAAGGAGAAAAACCAAACCCCATCCCCGCGTAGATTAGACTCGATTAAACACGCGCTATCGCATGCATGACCTCTGATTGGCTGATGGGGCGAAGTGTGGTCATGGTTACGTGATGATGTGACACCTTATCACCTGGACACAAGCACAGGTGTCACTCATCACACTGATTATGGGTCTGCTGCTTCTATAGCGTGATGCATGATTTAGTAGACTAAACTAGTAACTAATGAAAGGCCTGCTAATGTGGCAGGCTACACCTGTGTCTGCCCTGCGTGGACAGCTCTGTGGAAGGGGCCTGTGGTCTCTGGTCCTATGAGGACATCTCTGTGAAAAGGGTCTCCTGATGTTAAGAAACCTCGAAAGCCTATTGTTCACAGCCAGAATCAGGGCTCAGGTTCTCCTTTAAGGAGCCATGAGGGATTAGGGCATCTCGCTCCACGATGCCTACAGGTGGGCTCGGCCCTAAGCAGGTAGGCCCCCCCCCTGACTGAAGGAACGCCTCGTCTCTCCAGGCCGGGGGCCCAGTTCTACAAGCAGAGTGGGCTGGGCGCGCTGCCCGTGGCGCTGTTCAACGGCATCCCCCTGGACCCGGAGGAGATGGACCCGGAGGAGCTGGAGACCCTGATCCTGCAGCGCATCATGGACTCCACCAACGTGTTCCAGAGAGCTGCCTTCTTGGTACGTCAAAGCGCCTGAACCACCCTTCACCGCCTGGCCAGCCGCGGTGTCGCGGGATGGCGCAGCTTTATGGAATTTGTATCGAGGTGATAGAATGCAAAAGTTGGCCCGATCCATTCATAGACTCCGAGTGCATTCACGGTAGTGACCCCTTGATGAATGGACTGGATACGTGATAGAAGAACCACGTACACAGAGTGCCTCTGTACGGGTCGTCAAGGCTGCCCTCTCCTCCGCCGTGTGGACAGCAGTCGGCAGGGTCCTGGGCGGCCCCATGCTACAGGGACTCAGGCTGCCTTTGTGCAGTGTCTCTTTCTTGAACTCAACATTATTGAAATCATGACCGATCGGCATTGACCACGGCTATGTTAAGACGCCGGTTCAAACGGAATGTGTCGTGATGTTAGCCATGGACAGCTGCAGTAACCAGCCGGCTGTAGGGCTGCCAGTCTTTTGTCTCCACCCGGATAACGTTGAGGTTTCATTCTTTACTTATCTTTTCTATAATCCGTCACATGACTCCCACATGCCCCCCCCCCCCCCCCCCCCATCCTGAGCACACGGTGAAGGGAGTCTGGTCTTCCCCTCCTCAGGGCCAGCTGACGGAGGGGCTCTGATGTGGAGGACTTCCTGATGGAGCAGCCCAACGTCCCGGATAAACCCTCTGATCCTGACCACCGACCGGAAGTACCTGGACTTCACAGCCTCCCAGGTGAGCCCCGCGCCACGGGCCAGGATCGCGGGTCGGCGGTCGGCGGTCGGCGGTCGGCGGGCTCTGAGCTCTCGTTGGCTGGAGACTGACATGTTTCTCTCTCTCTCTTTCTCTCTCTCTCTTGTTCTCTCCCCCTGTCTCTCTCTCGTTCTCTCGTTCTCTCTCCGTTTCTCTCCTCCCTCTCTTTCTCTCTCTCTCTCTCTCTCTCTCTCTCTCTCTCTCTCTCTCTCTCTCTCTCTCTCTCTCTCTCTCTCTCTCTCTCTCTCTCTCTCTCTCATTCTTTCTCTTGTTCTCGCTCTCGCTCCCTCTCTCGTTCTCTCTCTCTCTCTCTCTCCCTCTCTCTCTCTCTCTCTCGTTCTCTCTCTCTCTCTCTCTCTCTCTCTCTCTCTCTCTCTCTCTCTCTCTCTCTCTCTCTCTCTCTCCTCTCTCTCTCTCTCTCTCTCTCAGTGGCTGACGACTGGGAGGGACACCAACCATGTTTCTCGTACCTGACTCCAGGGACAAGACTGCGGTGGTGGCCAAGAGGATGAAGTACTTCTCCAAGAATGGTGAGCCGTCTCTGACCTCGTCTCCAGACGTGGTCGGTGTGTTTGGACGTTCCCGCTGGGACCCTTGTCTCTGGATGGACGAGGGACCAGCGGTGTCCCCCCCCCCCCCCCCCCCCCCACCCCCCCCCGCATGGTCCCTGCAGCGCCTCCGCTGGAGTGTTGGTGCCACTGCAGTCAGACAGGCGCATTCATTCACATGTTATGATGATGGATTTTTTTTTTTATTCAAAAATGTTATTTCTTTTAAAAACATATTCGTCATAGGTGCCCCCTGACTTGTTACATTGGCGTGATTGCAATTGGAGAAATAACGCGGAAATATACTGACAGCAAAATAATGTTCTGCTGGAGAACAATAAAAACACATGATGATACAGGAGGTGGTATTAGCTACTGACTGGCTAGATGTACAAAGCAAAAAAGGGAAAAAGTAACAAGTGACTTAAATTAGCCTACATATGTGATAGAACTGAGGCAGCAGTATTCTGAAGCCCAGACCCATGGCAGGCCCCAATTTGCAGGCTTTGCACAAACTTCAATGCCAAAAACATTTGGTTCCAGCACGTAGTGCACTCGCCTGCTATTTCCTGTGATGTTATGTTGTTCTACCATTGTGTAGTAGACCATTCCTGTTGGAACCCGAGCCCCTACCGCCACCGTATCGGCACGCTGGGCCTCGCACGCCTGACTCGCACCCTGAGCAGTGTTGGTTTTGGTGGCGGATGTCCTGAACAGCAGAGTTGTTCTTGGGTGCAGCAGAATCGGCTGCGTCTTCAGATAATTACTGGCTCCCCTGATTGGCTCGTGGCCAGCGGGCCGAATGGCGGCGGAGCCATCACTTCACTCCCTGGGCAAGATTGTCGTTTGGCTTTATGAGGCTAAGTAGGCTGATTGCTTTACTCACTGCCTTATAGCCTGACTGCCTTATAGCCTGACTGCCTGGCTGACTCACAGACTGACTGGTTGACCGCCAGGCACACTGACTGACTGAATAAAGGTGTGGACAGATGGCACAATTCTGCTCTAATATCCTGAGCGCTTTCCCTCTCCCTCTTTCTTTTTCTCTTTCTCTCTTTGTCTGTCTGTCTGTCTCTCTCTCTCTCTCTCCCTCTCTCTGTCTCTCTCTCTTCACGCTCTCTGATTCTGTCTGTCTCTCTCTCTCTCTCCTCTCTCTCTCTCTTTCATGCTCTCTGATTGTCTCCCTCTCTCTCTCTCTTTCTCTCTCTCTCTCTCTCTCTCTCTCTCTCTCTCTCTCTCTCTCTCTCTCTCTCTCTCTCTTCACAGCTCTCGATCGTTCCGTCTCCCTCTCTCCCACACATGTGATGTAATTTCTGTGCTTCACCAGACTGGTGAAGGAGAAGAAAGGAGCACCTTTCAAAGGCAGAGCCTCTCCAAGCTAGCCCCAGAACACTGAAGACGTGTACCCAGTCTTCCTGTGGTGCTGTGTACGCGGGTGGTCAGGCGTGTGCAGAGCGTGTGCAGAGCGTGTGCTCGGCGTGTCGGTACACACGCTGTCCTGGGGTTTCATCCCCAGTGACGCGGCGGGGGGGGGGGGGGGGTCTGGAAACCAGAAGGTTGCTGGTTCAATCCCCTGCTCCGCCTCGCCAGGTGTGAGTGGAGGTGCCCTTGAACAACACAGGGGGCGGCAGTAGCTCAGTGGGGTAGGGCGGGTGGACAGAGCGGCTCGTCCACTCACCGCAGGGTCGGCGGTTCGATCCCCTCGATCCCCCTCCTCCTCCAACTGTCCACATGTCGAACCCCACAAAATGTACTGATTGTAAGTCGCTTTGGACAAAAGTGTCTGCTAAATGCCCCCTTTACACCCTAACTAACCCTAACCGCTGAACACCGCCGTCATGAACGTGTGAGTGCATGTGTGTATGAATGGGGTGAGTGGGTCGCACTAACGGTAAGGTGTGTGTCAAGTGGTGGTTGGTTCTGTGGAAGAGCGGCGGGCTCACAGCGTGCTTGTGTGCGTCCTCTCCCCCCGGGGGCTGGCAGACGAGGACGGGGTGAGTGGCGTGACCATGTGGATCGTGGGAGACATGGAGACGGAGGCGGGGCAACGTCTGCTGGGGGCCGCGCTGAAGCACTTGGTGAGACACGCTCACACACACACGCTCACACACACACACACACACACACACACACACACACACAGGCACACACACACACACACACACACACACACACTCACAAACATGCACAGGAATCACACTTTCAAACAGGACCATGCTAAATACATACGGAGATGAGCTCGCCACTGAGAGAAGAAAACACACCAGGCTGTTAGTGGCATGTAGCTCCGGTTAGCGGAGCTACATGCTAGTCCATAACATGAAACACATACAGACCATCAGAGGAGCTACATGCTAGTCCACAACATGAAACACCTACAGACTGTTAGAGGAGCTACATGCTAGTCCACAACATGAAACACATACAGACTGTTAGAGGAGCTACATGCTAGTCCACAACATGAAACACATACAGATCTTCAGAAGAGCTACATGCTAGTCCACAACATAAAACACCTGCAGACTGTTAGAGGAGCTACATGCTAGTCCACAACATGAAACACCTACAGACGTTAGAGGAGCTACATGCTAGTCCACACATAAAAACACCTGCAGACTGTTAGAGGAGCTACATGCCAGCTTTAGAAACAGGAGGTCATGGTTGCCTCAACACATCCCCCTCAGAGTCTTAGCCGTGTGTGTCTGTGTGTGTGTGTGTATAAAGTTTACCTTTTCAAATTTAGATTAAATCAATGTAAGGGTCCAGATCAACTATATAACGTGGCCTCTGAGAAAGGGTCAGGGTCTTTTTTCGGAAAACGTCAACATCGCCTGTTTTTCATCAATATGCGTAGTTACCGTTTTTTCTTTGGAAAGTACTTTTTTTGTTGCCTCTTTTTTTTTTTTTTTTTTTTGGAGCGCATATTCATACATCTGCATATCTCTGGTGCACGCTTATGTTCATATTCTGCAGCGTGAAGTGAATCACTGGCGTCCAATCAATGCTACTCTTTATGTAGTGTGTGGCGTGGAGCTGCTGGAGTTTAATTAGAAGCTGCGATGGGAAGCCTCCGAAGGAATAAAAAAAACACTGTATTCACCAGGGACACTTCTCACCTTGGCCTGTCTGGCTCGCCAGTGTTGCGGCTGTTAATCTCAGAGTAACAGCCACATAAATACAGGGGAATTTAAACACTGCACACATCTAAAGTCTCACTCCGACTGCCCCACAGGAACAACAGGACCACGGGGGCTGAGAATGTTTAAAATAAAATGGAGGGAATTTTATTTTAAGAGTCAGAAATCATACATAAAGCCATATTTTCACCTGTGTATGCTCCTCAAGAGGATGAGGAGGGTACGTGGTCTTGTAAACCATGGCTTGCCATGCTCTCTCTCTGGTCTTTAAATAAACCATACACATTACACTTGGTCGGCGCAAACCCAAGCAAACAACTCCTGCTGCAGCCTCCCTGAGCCTTCGCTCTGTGACAGTTCTGGCGATATGAGGAATGTGAAGCACAGCCTCTCTGAGCGCATGGTCACGTAGTGTCTTGTGTGTGTGTGTGCATGTGCGTGCGTGTGTGTGTGTGTGCGCTTGTGTGCGTGCGTGTGCGCTTGTGTGCGTGCGTGCGTGCGTGTGCGTGTATGTGTGTATGTGTGTGTGTGTGCGCTTGTGCGCGTTGCACATGCGTGCGTGCGTGTGTGCGTGTGCGTTCCCCATGCAGAGGAAGAGCCCGGGTGTCCGCGTGGGGGTGATTGATAACCCCAGCAGCAGTAAGCCCAGCCTGGAGGACACCAGGCTGTACCGAGCCATGTGGAGCGCCCTGCTCACCCAGAAGAACAAGGCCGCGCTGGAGTTCACCCAGAAGCTGCTGAAGGACGAGAGCCGGGATCTGCTGCAGCGCGGCGCCAAGATGAAGGACCTTCTGTTGCAGGTGACTCCATGGGGGGGGGGGCCGCGCAGCCAGCAGGACGTGGGATGCCGCCTCCCCGCATCGTGAACGCTGGGTAGCGTTAAAGGAGGAAACCGGTGTCTCTCCTGGCTTCACTGAAACGTCCCAGACCAGTCTTATCTGTCAAAGCTACTTCTCAGAACCTTTAGCGTGAGCCAAATATAAACGACAGCAATCCTGCACTTTGGGCTTTTGGAATCAATGTGGGCCCGTCAGAGTGTGTGGACCACATGACAGCGGATCGCCATTAAAGTATCTGACTAAATGCCTGATCACAAAGACCAAAGTGCGGCTGCTGTTGTTGTTTTTTTTTTAGCAGCGGTGGTCAACGTGCTCACGGGTGGCTCCGGCTGCTGTTGTGCTTTCATGTTTCAGAACGCTCGCTTCATCCTCCTCCCAAAACACAGTCCTGTTATCAGCCTCTGAGGGCTTATTGGTCGCGGCTCGTTTGATGTGAGTTCACACATCCCAGGGACAATTGTGATCGATGGGTGTGATCTCCTCTCATCCATTCTCAGGAGGGATGGAGGGAGAGAGAGGGAGGTAGAGAGGGCAGAGAGAGGAGGCAGAGGTAGAGAGGCAGAGAGAGGGAGAGGGAGAGACGCTCCACAGCTTGTAGATGCCAAGCGTCCTACTCACTGTCAGTTCCACTCCATCCGTCAGGTAGTGGCGGTGGGGGGGTGGAGAGAGGGGGGAGGTATGGGGGAGGGGGGGGGGAGGTACACGGGGAGCTGCACACACTGGATCTTTAAATTTAAATTCCTGGTGGTGAAACTCCCCCGCCCCCAGGGACGAGCTGATGAATAGCCAGCCTCCCCCGCGCCGGCCCTGCTTGTGGACTTGTGTCCGACCAAGCCTGACCACCTCTCCCTCTCCCTCGCCTCTTGTTCTCACTGTCTCTCTCTCTCCCTCCCCTCTTGTTCTCTCTCTCTCTCTTTCTCCCTCCCCTCTCGTTCTCTCTGTCTCTCTCTCTCTCTTTTTCTCTCTCCCTCTCTTCCCTCTCGCTCTCTCTCTTTCTCTCTCTCTCTCCCTCCCCTCTCATTCTCTCTGTCTCTCTCTCTCCCCTCTCATTCTCTCTCTCTCCCTCCCCTCTCGTTCTCTCTGTCTCTGTCTCTCCGTTTCTCTCTCTCCCCTCTCGTTCTCTCTCTCTCTCTCTCCTCCCCTCTCGTTCTCTCTCTCTCTCCCTCCCCTCTTGTTCTCTCTCTCTCCCCTCTCATTCTCTCTCTCTCTCCCTCCCCCTCTTGTTCTCTCTCTCTCTCCCCCTCTCATTCTCTCTCTCTCTCCTCTCTCGTTCTCTTCTCTGTCTCTCTTTCTTTCTCTCCCTCCCCTCTCTTTCTCTCTGTCTCTGCTCTCTCTCTCTCTTTCTCCTACCTCCCCTCTTGTTCTCTCTCTCTCTCTCTCCCTCCCCTCTTGTTCTCTCTCTCTCTCTATCTCTCTCTCTCTCTCTCTCTCTCTCTCTCTCTCTCCCTCTCTCCCTATCTCTCTCTCTCTCTCTCTCTCTCTCTCCCTCCCCTCTTGTTCTCTCTCTCTCTCCCTCATTCTCTCTCTCTCTCTCTCTCTTTCTTTCTCTCCCTCCCTCTCTTTCTCTCTGTCTCTGTCTCTCTCTTTTTCTCTCCCTCCCCTCTTGTTCTCTCTCTCTCTCTCTCTCTCTCTCTCTCTCTCTCTCTCTCTCTCTCTCTCTCATCTCTCTCTCTCTCTCTCTCTCTCTCTCTCTCTCTCTCTCTCTCTCCCTCCCCTCTCTCCCTATCTCTCTCTATCTCTCTCTCTATCTCTCTCTCTGTGTTCCTGTTCCTACTATCAGTGGTGTTCACATCGGCACATTTCTGGCCCTTCCAGCCGTTCCCCTGGTGCACTCCCACTCACACCGCCGTGCAAACCGAAAAACAACACCACGCCAAGTATATACATAGCCCTTATGAGCCAATCACCTGGCAGGGCCGGGCTGTCCGTCCCTCGTTAGTGACAGGAAATAGCCATTGAGGCAGCGGGACGGTGGGTCGTATAACACTGGTTGCGTCAGGGAAAATGCCCCCTCCCCCCCCTCCCTCCCCAGCCCCCCCCCCCCTCGCCAAAAAAAGAGAAACAAGTGAGACGCTCAATTATTTCTCTGGGTAACAGTGGGCAGAGAGATTGGGCTGGAAATAACAACGGGGTAGAGAGCCTAGCAGTGGCTTGCGAGCTGGGACCCGGAGTCCAGGGATATGACTTTATTATTGGCTGGCAGACAGACTGCTGACTGAGTCGTGTTGACATTATTGGAATTTCTGCTGTTCTCCCGCGGAGGGGGAATGTCAGGAAACTAATAACCCAACGCCAGGCCCTCCCGCACTCTCCCACACCTGATTTGTTATGGACAAAATGGCCAAATGTTTAATTAAATGTTTGTTAGATTAATTATGAATTGATTAATTCCCTATCATTTTATTTTTCTTGGCGTGCGGCGGGCCTGACAGGCGGCGTGTCGTCGGGGGTGAAATATCGATGCGCGTGCGAGCGAGCGGCGCCGGGCAGCGGCGGCCGGGGGGAGGGGGGAGGCCCCCGCAACGATTCCTGCCGGTCGCTAGCGATTCCCCTCTCCCCACCGCATGCATCACGGGCCGTGTCAACACTTCTGGTGGGGGTTCTGCCGGGCCCAGGCCGCGGGGGGGAGGCTGGGGGGGGGGGGCGAGGGGGGAGGGGGAGGGAGAGCGGCCTCGGGGGCGCCGGCCCGGCCCGGGTCGTCCATCACGGCGTCCGCCGGTCGATGGCGGCGCCCTAACGGTGAGCGCGTGTTTCCCTCCCGCTGCAGGCCATGGACGCGGACGCCTTCGAGAAGAGGTTCAACACCATGGAGGTGGCGGCGGTGCGCAGCCCAGCAGCTGTTCTGCCGCAGCGTGCTGAAGCTGGCCGCCGGGCAGAGGGCCTGGTGGTCAGCGGCGGCAGGGTGAGTGGCTACCCGTGGGTGGGTGGGGGGGGGGGGGGGGGGGGGGGGAGGCCACTCTTTACCTTTGAGTCGTCTGTGGGGGGGGCTGTGAGGGCTGGTTGGAGTGTTTGCCGACGGAGGTGCGGTGATGTTGTTGGTTCAGGGCTTCCGGCGAGTTACGCCTTGTCAGCGTTTTCCCCTCCTCCTACTCAGAGGTCAAAGGGTCACCGGCATCGTAATGCAATCTCGCCTAAACACACACACACACACGCATGCACACACACACACACACACCGGCACACACTCACACAACACACACACACACATACACGCGTGTCTGTGCACACACACATTTGTGTGTGTGTGTGTGTGTGTGTGCCTGTGTGTGCGCATGCGCATGCGTGTGTGTGTGTGTTCTGGTCAGCTGAGTGTTGAGGTGGGCCCGTCAGTCCATAAGACCTCACGATGAGTTCAGTACGCGCTCCTCATGGCCAAGCAGTCGCTGGTGTCCAGGTGCGTTAGGGCCGGTCGACCCCCAGCGATGCACTGACAATTAATATGCACACACACACACAGACACAGACACACACACACACACAGACACAGACACACACACACACACAGACACACACACAGACACACACACACAGACACACACACACACACACACACACACACCGCGTCTGTAAAGACAACACAGAGAAGAACATGAATGAATGAAACGGTGCACTCCCAGCGGTCACGCCAGGCCCCACAGCCGCATGACAAGGCGCTGAATAATGCATTGTGGGTAAAAAATAAATAAATACCTGGAATGAAAAAACGGATGCAAACCCTTCTGTCCTCGGTGCCGTCAGGTCATCGGGCGCCTGGACGACCTGGAGGGACTTTGGCGTGGAGGATTTCCAGCTGCTGGAGAAGATGTCAGTGGGCTCCTCCACCCAGAACGTCAAAGCCACAGTCAAACAGATGGGGCTGAAGGCCAAACAGTATGCTACCCTATGCTGAGCTACGCTAAGCTACCCTACGCTACGCTAAGCTACGCATTCCCACTATTGTTGTCTGCCACCCTAAATGTCCTCTTTTTTTTCAGTCAGACAGATAAAAATTGCTTTTTTATTTTTGTATTTCTCTCCGCGGCCAAGACACCTCCTGCCCTACACCGTCCGTTTTCATTCCGTCTGCCTTTCATTATTGATCTGCTGCAGGCTTCTGTTCACTCGGCGAGATGTTCTTATTTGTGAAAGGGGTGGACGGCTCCTCCCTGAACACGGCCCGGCTTCATTAGGGCCTGAGATGGACGGGGTCGTGCCTCCGACTGCTCCTGTTTAGAATGACTGATGGAGATGTGTCCCCACAGTGCCAGTGACCTGATCATGAAGGTGGGGGCCCTCCTGGCCGCGGCCCCTAAAGGAGAGTCCAGGAAGGACGTTGGCTTTCCCAAAGACGTCCACAGGTGAGCAGAGAGGCCGAGCTCCCGCTGGCTGGCTGCTGCTGCCTCCGCCTCCTGGATGGAGCCCAGCATCGCCACATTCATCATGTGAAGGAATAGGGGCAAGAGCCCAGAGAACCCTAGTTTAATACACAGGCCCCCCCCCCCCCCCCCCCCCCCGCTGAGTAAGCACTGTGTAACGCTCTCGCTCGCTCTCTCCCTCTCTCTCCTCTCTCTCCTCACCCTCTCTCCCCTCTCTGTCTCTCGCTTGCCCACTCCCTTGTGCACTACCCATTCTCTTTTCTTTCTCCCTTTCTCTCTCTCTGTCCCCCCCCCCCCCCCCCCCCCCCCCCGTCTCTCTCTCTCTCTCCCCCCCTCCAGTGTGCTGCAGCTCTCTCCACGTGAGGGTGAGGTGGTGTTTTGATGCAGTGGCCGTCGTGGATCCTCTCAGCAGGAGGCTCAGAAGCTGTCCCTCGCTGCTGATTGTAAGCCTGTGTGTCCCCCCCCCCCCCCACCACCTCCTACCTACTCTCTGCTGCCCTGCACAGACACGGCGTCCTCCACAGTCCCTTTCACAGTCAGGGCGGGAGGGGATGCAAAGCTTTTATTACCTTAAAAGGTTCAAAATGTCCACGTACAAACACGCCGCGTGTTTTGCAAATGTTTCCTCACGCTAAGCGGTGAGCGGGCGGCGGTCGGGGGGCTTTTTAACCAAACGGTGGAGATGTAAAAGGCACATTCTTCTCAGGAAGCTGGCTCGCTCGCTGACTTTCTTCGCTTGTTCCGCACAATGGCTGCGCTCACACTGCCGTGACTCAGAGGCGTTTGTAAAGAAGACTCATCCTCGTCGTTTGAGCTTTTCGGGGAGTGTTCTGTGTGTCCTGGTTTTTACGTGAAACATACTTTGAAGGTATACTCACTCAGAGTGAAGCACGGCAGAGTCACACCACAGTAAGAGACGGAGGGAGTCACAGCCTCCGCTGCATGGGCCCCGCGCCGCTCGCGTTGGCGCTTTAAAAACCACGTCTGTGTACCACCCCCTTAGTGGACTCCCTCACACCGCGGGGGTCTCTGTGCTCGACGAGAAGAGAACTGCCGGCTGTTCACCCCCTGCGACGACTTGTTACAACCCCAGCTTCACAGCACCCTCACACAGTGCTGCTATATGAAGTCTGCAGCTGTGGTTCACCTACGTCTTACCAACCCCACCCGATCCTCACCTTCCCCTCAGTCTCTCCCCCCCCTCTAACCCTTCCTCCCCCCCTCGTGTCTATTGTCATTTCCCTGCTGCTTAGAGTTTGTTTTGTTGGAGCGCTGACTCTCTCTCCTCCCCCTGCAGGTGCTCAGTCAAGTGGTCAACGTGAAACTGCGGGTGTTTATGAACTGCAGGGCAAGTTGTCCGAAATGCCCCTCAAGAGGTACGGCCGCGCTTCTCCACAGTAATTAAAGCTGCTTCTCTGGGCCGTCCGCGCGCATTCCTGGGACAGTCCCTGGTGCTCACACTAGCTGAGCCGTCTCGCTCTCTCTCGCTCTCTCTCGCTCTCCTCTCTCTCTCGCACTCGCTCACTCTCTCGCTCACTGTCTCTCTCGCTCGCTCTCTCGCTCGCTCGCTCTCTCTCTCGCTCGCTCTCTCTCTCGCTCGCTCTCTCTCCATCCCTGTCTCTCGCTCACTGTTGTACAGTTGTAGCACAGCAGATGCAATCTGCTTAATAACAGCACCTTATTGCTCTGGGCCTCCCGGTGCCTCTCGGAGCAAATTGCTTCCAGAGTGCACTGTAGGGGTTCAAAACATTGCCTTAGAAAAAAAACAAATGAAAGGTTTGAAATGGTTTGATTAACAATCTGGAGGATCACTGGCTGAATGTAATTTGATTGTGTTCAACCGTTTTTACCTTGGCTCGTGAGCGGATTAATGGCGCGCTGGCTTGCGGCCGTAATGGATGGACTCATTTGGGTTCGCTGTGTTCTCTAATGCGTCCGCAACACACGGGCATTCTTTTCTTATTACAGCCGGCCCGGATTCACCGACGCGGTTTAGGTTTTAGTTTTTCCCCCGTCTATCTGAAGTGAACGCGCCCATACCTCCGGCAGAACATCTGAAGAAAAGGCTGTTATCCTTTCCATCTCAGCCTAAGCAGGCTAGCCTAAAGGAGTGGTTTCTGAGCCCTGGATGCAGGGGATCGGTTGAGTGAACACGCATAGCTCGCGCCTGCTGAGTCCCCTCCCGCCATGCTGCAGCCTGGGTCTGAGGGTGGGTCTGAGGGTGGGTCTGAGGGTGGGTCTGAGGATGGGTCTGAGGGTGGGTCTGAGGATGGGTCTGAGGATGGGCCTCAGGATGGGTCTGAGGGTGGGTCTGAGGGTGGGTCTGAGGGTGGGTCTGAGGATGGGTCTGAGGGTGGGTCTGAGGATGGGTCTGAGGGTGGATCTGAGGGTGGGTCTGAGGGTGGGTCTGATGATGGGCCCTCAGGATGGGTCTGAGGGTGGGTCTGAGGATGGGCCTCAGGATGGTCTGAGGGTGGGTCTGAGGGTGGGGTCTGAGGATGGGCCTCAGGATGGGTCTGAGGGTGGGTCTGAGGATTGGCCTCAGGATGGGTCTGAGGATGGGTCTGAGGATGGGTCTCAGGATGGGTCTGAGGGTGGGTCTGAGGATGGGTCTGAGGATGGGTCTCAGGATGGGTCTGAGGGTGGTCTGAGGATGGGTCTGAGGATGGGTCTCAGGATGGGTCTGAGGGTGGGTCTGAGGATGGGTCTGAGGATGGGTCTCAGGATGGGCCTCAGGGTGGGTCTGAGGATGGTCTGAGGATGGGCCTCAGGGTGGGTCTGAGGATGGGCCTGAGGATGGGCCTCAGGGTGGGTCTGAGGATGGGTCTGAGGGTGGGTCTGAGGGTGGGTCTGAGGGTGGGTCTGAGGATGGGCCTCAGGATGGGCCTCAGGGTGGGTCTGAGGATGGGTCTGAGGATGGGTCTCAGGATGGGTCTGAGGGTGGATCTGAGGGTGGGTCTGAGGGTGGGTCTGAGGATGGGTCTGAGGGTGGGTCTGAGGATGGGTCTGAGGATGGGTCTGAGGGTGAGTCTGAGGGTGGGTCTGAGGGTGGGTCTGAGGATGGGCCTCAGGATGGGCCTCAGGATGGGTCTGAGGGTGGGTCTGAGGGTGGGTCTAAGGGTGGGTCTGAGGGTGGGTCTGAGGGTGGGTCTGTGGGTGGGTCTGAGGATGGGTCTGAGGGTGGGTCTGAGGGTGGGGTCACGCTCCGCTCACTCCTGGAGACGTGGAGACTCCGGGCGATGGCACAGGGCCCTAGCGCTAGGCTAATTGTAGTGTTTACACAGTAAACACCAGGAGTAGATGTGGGGGTGGTGTTGGGGGTGGTGTTGGACGGTGGCGGTGGGGTGGCGGTGGTGGTTGTGTGGACTAAGGGACACAGCAGCCTGCCTTTCTTGTCTTTTTCCCCTTGTCCTTATTCTCCTTTCCTTCTCACAGGAGAGAATTGGTTCTCTCTTTTAGACGAGGGACCGATCCAATAAAGGGAGAGAGTTTCCTCCGGTGACTGGGTTATGCCTCAGTAATTTAATCCTCTGTCTCTCTTGTCCCTCCTTTTGTATCTTCATAAGCAGTTTGCAGTCCTCTCTCTCTCCCACTCTCACTGTCGTTCTCTCACTCACTCTCGCACTCTCTCACTCTCTCTCTCTCACATATGGATGGATGTCTCTCTCTCTCTCTCTCTGTCTCTCTTTCTCTCTGCCCCAGAGAACACGCTGCTTCCTTCAACCTATCTCTTCCAGGAAGACAGACTGACTGTCGCTTTTCCTGAAATTAACTTCCACCGAAAAAATATATTTCCTTGTGAAAATGCTTTGGTTGAGCTTTAGGCATCGGGGAGAGGAAAGAAGATTGTGTTTTAAGTGCAAAGGAAAGCGGATGGAGATGTTGATTGTTTGATACATTACACGCATTCATTAGCACGCCACTGTGTCAGAGGAGTTGCACACAAAATGAAGAATTTGCATAAGATTATCCCGGAGCTCACCTCTGTGTAATGACGAGGGTAGCCTCCTGTATGTCTGCCTCTTATTGCCTGCGTGGAAATGTTGGCAATAACAGTGCTAGATCTACCCCCCCCCCCCCAGCTCTCTGAGAAGATTGTGTATCTCCTGCTCTCTCAATAGGACCCATCTGCCCTAGAAAGCGAACCATTGCTCAATGTGTCATCATTTCAGCGCTTCCCATAGAGAAGAGTGCTTTCTGTTTGATGGAACTGCTGTCTCTACCCGCTTGGCCTGTTTCTGCTGTGTCTCACTCTCAAGTGTGTGTAAGCAGGCTGCGTGTCACTTCCTCAGTGAGTGCTCAGTGTGTTCCAGGGCGCGGGCCTCGTCCAGACGCCCTGAGGGGTCTCCTCGTGGAAACCATACGTCTCTTGTTTCCCCCCTCCATCTCGGTCCACCTCCCCCTCCTGTACATACTCCTCCTGTACACACCTCACCTCCTCCTGTTCACATTCACACCTCCTCCTGTACATACTCACACCTCCTCCTGTACATACTCACACCCTCCTACTGTACATACTCACACTTCCTCCTGTACATACTCACACCTCCTCCTGTCCATACTCACACCTCCTCCTGTCCATACTCACACTTCCTCCTGTACATACTCACACCTCCTCCTGTCCATACTCACACTCCTCCTGTACATACTCACACCTCCTCCTGTCCATACTCACACCTCCTCCTGTTCATACTCACACCTCATCTTGTTCATACTCACACCTCCTCTTATACATACCCACCTCCACCTCCTATACATATATGTCATATATGTCAGAGATGTTGTATACTAGCAATGGTTAACCTAGCAATTGAAAAAATTTAAACTTGTTCTGGTGACTTTCTTAGCAGCAACTGTATTAGCAGCAATTAAATGTTTCACCTTCTTATGACAAATGTACTTCCTTGTAAGTCGCTTTGGATTAAAGCGTCTGCTAAATACCCTAATGTAAATGTAAATCTATACACTCTCCAGCACCTCCTTTACATTCATCACCTCCTCCTGTACATACCCGCCTCCTCTTACACACATACTCCCATGCTCTCCCCAGCTTCTACCGCCTGGTTCTGGAGGCCGATGTGAACTTCATGGCCAACAACACGCTGTCCCCCGGACCCATGGCCCGGTTCGCCCAGCTCCCAGAGTCCCCGCTCCTCACCCTGAACATGATCACCCCCGACAGCTGGGATGGTGGAGGCCGTGAGCAGCCCCCATGACCGGACAACATCCACCTGCAGGAGGTGAGACCCCGCCCAGGCCTGGCCCGGCGGGTTCTGCTGGACCGGGTCGATGATGATAACGTATGGCTGGAGAGTGAAGGGGAAGCGGGATGAGCAGCTGATAGGTTACAGGTGCAGTGTGTTACAGGTGCAGTGTGTTACAGGTGCAGCGTGTAACAGGTGCGGCATGTTACAGGTGCAGTGTGTTACAGGTGCAGTGTGTTACAGGTGCGGCGTGTAACAGGTGCGGCGTGTTACAGGTGCGGCGTGTTACAGGTGCGGCGTGTTACAGGTGCGGCGTGTTACAGGTGCGGTGTGTTACAGGTGCGGTGTGTTACAGGTGCGGTGTGTTACAGGTGCGGTGTGTAACAGGTGCGCGTGTTACAGGTGCGGCGTGTTACAGGTGCGCGTTACAGGTGCGGCGTGTTACAGGTGCGGCGTGTCAGGTGGGTAACAGGTGCGGTGTGTAACAGGTGCAGTGTGGTACAGGTGCAGTGTGTAACAGGTGCAGTGTGTAACAGCTGCGGTGTGTAAACAGGTGCGGTGTGTTACAGGTGCAGTGTGGTACAGGTGCAGTGTGTAACGGGTGCAGTGTGTTACGGAGTGCAGTGTGTTCACGGGTGCAGTGTCGTAACAGCCCAGCCAGCTCGCAGCCTAAAGCCATCCCCACTCAATGCTGATCGATAGGGGACTTTCCATGATGTTCAATAAACCAATAATTCATTTAGCCTGGGAAGCAGACGACTGCGAGCTCCTGTTTAATTTGCTGTGGCTTGTGTTTCGGGGCCCCACAGGGGCCAATCACCACCGTTTATCCAATCTGGCTGGTGTGTGATTCGATGGCTGTACAGAGGAGCACCCTATGGGAGCGCCGTGGAGGTGTTTCAAATTAACAACCAAGATGGCTGCTGCTGCTGCTGCGTCCCCCTGATTGGTTGTGGGTCTCTCCAATTGCATCCAGAGGCATTTCAGTCAGCGCTCGTTGATAACAGCCCATGAAGTTCCAATGTGCACTGAGAGGCTCCAGACTAATATGCATCGGTCTGGCGAAGTCAGGCGTGTATTCATTATCATCCTCTCAGTGTTTTGTGCTCTGACCTCTTCTTCAGGTCTCTTACCTGATCCACAGCGCCTTCTGATGCATTCCCCTCAAGGATCCATCAAGTGTTATTGTATTACTGCATACATTTCTCCGTTAAGGTGGGAGGGGCATAGAACTACAATAAGTACGCATTCATGACATTTAAATGTCAAGGGTTGAGGGTTCGACTCGACTCATGTGAACGCCAGCGGGCCCAGTGAGCACAACCTCCTCCCGTCCTCCCTGACCAGTGGGGAGGGGTTAGCTCGGCTAGCCTTGGCCCTGACAGGCCCTGATGGTTCTCTGCGGTGTTCCTCCACCAGGTGAACGCGGCGGTGAGCGCAGAGTACGAGCTGGAGCACCTGCTGCTGGAGGGCCACTGCTTCGACCTGTCGACCGGCCAGCCCCCCAGAGGCCTGCAGTTCACGCTGGGCGCCGGCCGGCAGCCCCTCCACAAGGACAACCATCGTCATGGCCAACCTGGTCAGTGGGCCCTTTGATGCCCGCGGGGCCCCGCGTCGTGGGCAGCGGGCCGGCGGCGTGCCGCCCGCGCTCGGGTTCCGGAACCCGTTTGATGTCTCGTCAGCGGGGCCGAATGTTTTTGTTTTGTTTGGTGTTATTTATAGGCGCTGTACGTAAGACTCTAGGAGATGGTGTTTCAGTGTCATTTGTCAGGAATGGCAGAGCCGTCTGTCAGCTATTAGTGAGGGAAATGCGCTGTGAGAATATCTGTTCTGCTGAAATGCAACACTTTTCGTGACAGAGAGACACGGATAAACATAGGCAGGGAGGGAGAGGGGGAGGAGGGAGGGAGGGGGAGGAGGGGGAGGGAGGGAGGGAGCAGAGAGGCAATGCTTTCGTGTTGTTTAGTCTCAAAATCTTGCTTTCCCCTGCTCTGCTCTGCTCTCTCTTTACAACTATCAAATCTTACCTACTG
>JAXIVH010000010.1:2526528-2535244 GCA_036785325.1 Urophycis tenuis | reverse complement strand
CACTGTAGACCTGGTAAGACCATAGACCATAGACCTGGTAAGACCATAGTCCATAGACCTGGTAAGACCATAGTCCCATAGACCATAGACCTGGTAAGACCATAGACCAGAGAACCTGGTAAGACCATAGACCTGGTAAGACATAGACCTGGTGAGACCATAGACCTGGTAAGACCATAGACCTGGTAAGACCATAGACCTGGTAAGATCATAGACCTGGTGGAGACCCATAGACCTGGTGAGACCATAGACCTGGTAAGACCATAGTCCATAGACCATAGACCTGGTAAGACCATAGACCTGGTAAGACCATAGACCAGATACCTGGTAAGACCATAGACCTGGTAAGATCATAGACCTGGTGGTGAGACCATAGACCTGGTGAGACCATAGACCTGGTGAGACCATAGTCCATAGACCATAGACCTGATAAGACCATAGACCATAGAATGGTAAGACCATAGACCTGGTAAGACCATAGACCTGGTAAGGACCATAGACTTGGTGAGGACCATAGCCCTGGTGAGACCATGGACCTGGTACGGCCCGCCCAGCTAGCGCCGCGCCCAGCGCTAGGAAGCTAACGAGGTGAAACCAGCACTCGGGGCTGCATGACCCCCCAGTGTTCCTCTGCTGCTGATTTCTTGTCTCCTCGTGTGTAATTTGTTGCACTCACTGCTCGGGGAGAGGCTTCATTTCCCAGTTCCTCAGATGTCTCCATGAGGTTTAAACGCCATTATGCCTCCATTTGAGCAGCCCGCCCAGTGAGGGAGGTGACGACCCCGGCGTGGCCCCCCCCTCTCACGGAGCAGCAGCAGACACTCCCGTATCGATCTCCCCCGCCGGGGGGAGGGCTGTCCCCCCTCCGAGTGTCTCTCTGAGACGGGGGGGCGGGACTTACTGGACGCTCGCCCCGCGCGCCGCGTGACACTGGAGACGCCTAATGTCCTGCTAGGAGTGCAGGAAATTAGATTAGCCTTGCGGGGAGAGGGGGGCGTGGCCGGCTCTGGGGAGGAAGTTCCTCTGGTGGTCTGACCTGTGTGCTCCCGCCCCCCCCACAGTGTAACAACCCCAGGACCAAGGAGCCCAAGCTCACCGCGGCGGCCCGCATCGTGCCGGAGTGGGTCGAGTACGACAACGACATCAAGCGCCTGCTGGGACGCGTCCAGGAGGAGCGGGCCGGGGGGCGGGGCCAGGAGGGGCGGGCCGGGGGGCCAGACACGGCCCGGACCCCTGGAGCCCTCGCCCAAACCGCCACAAGGTGAGCGCCCGCGATGTGAGAGAGGGGGAGAGAGGGGGAGAGAGAGGGAGAGGGACAGGGGGATGGGGAGAGAGGGGGAGAGGGAGAGGGGGAGAGAGAGGGGGAGAGGGACAGGGGGGATGGGGAGAGAGAGAGAGGGGAAGGGGGAGAGGGTGAGAGAGAGAGAGGGAGAGGGGGATTATGGTAGATATTAACCAGGCTAAAGCTAGTATAATCATTGGGTTGTCCATGCAAAGCATGAACTAAGTGTGGCAAGAAAGAACAGAACAGACATCAGACATCAGAACAGACATGGGGAGGATGGGCTGACTGTATATGTGGTGATGGGTTCCAACAGTAAAGGGAGGAAGGGCCATTTCTGTATGGCATAGAATGTTCAAGGTGATGACATCATGTCTGGAAAACAGGACAAAAAGGGGCACACAGGGGATGTGCGGGAGTTCTTTGTCAAACCAACTCAGATTTTGTTGTCACTACTTGCAAGTGATAATAAAGTCTTTCTTGTCATTCAAACTGCGGTCTCCCAGAACCCTCTTACTTTTGTTAAGATATGTGTTTTAGCCACCACAGGATGGGGAGAGAGAGGGGGAGAGGGAGAGGGGGAGAGGGAGAGAGGGGGAGAGAGAGAGGGAGAGGGGGAGGGGGAGCGATCGGCAGAGCTGACGACGAGAAGTCAAATAACAACCTTGTTCAAAGTTTTGAGACGTCGGCCCGACTTGAAAGCCGACTGTATGGAGACGGTACCCCGGGCAGCCGGCGGAGGTTCCCACACTCTGGCGTCTGATGCTCTGTGTCTGTTCTGCTTGTCTGCCTCTCATTGTGCTCGCAGAAGGCCAGAAGGATGAACTGTAGGGCAGAGACTTCCTGCGGAGCTCCATTCATCATGTCGGACGGATGACGGACGTTTGTACCACAGGGCCGGGTCGCGGGGCGTCGACCAAAGGAAGGCAAACACAATGTAGAGATCTCTATTTTTTCACAGAAGTCAGAACTTGTTGTTTTTTTTTTTTCTACCGCCTTTGCGTTTTACCTCGGTGTACCATTTCCACTAAAGCAAATAACAAGGGGGGTTTTGTCCCGAGGGTTGGACAAACATTGCACTGAAAGCATGCATCAAATTACTGCTCTGGTCCACCCGGTTTACACTCTGAAGCCCCATCCCTTGTCAAGCTCTCTGGTGAGACGACTCGATGCTCAAACCAAAGGTTTAGGTGCATTTCTGTCTGAGGAGACATGTTCTTTAACATTGAAGTATTAAAGTGGAAGGCATGCCCTGTTTGTCACAGCTACAGTACGATAACGTGGCCTGGACTCCATGAGTGTCAACGTGTCAATTTATGTGTCAATTCATGGTCGAGTTGTAGGACTTCACCAGATCAGGTTTGTGGTCACAATAGTTGTTCCTTTGTCACTGATGAGAGAATTGTCAATCACACAACAAATGATTTTAAATTATTGCAGTGTACATATACAACGTGGATTTGTATACTTATTTTCTTGTAAAAAAAAAAAAGTACAAATGATTTCCATGCTTTAGATATTGTCTCAGGAAACTCAAGTCTCAAAGTATTGATCAATCACCTTTTGTCAAGTCTTAATCAGGACACGGTTGGCTTTTGTGTGCCGAAGGGAAATGTTTACAATTCAATCTTTCCTAATAAACTTTGGGCTGTGGAGGAGAGCGTCTGTCTGCCCTTCATTCAGTACTCCGCTGTTACACCTGGAATCGGGAGTGAATGTCCAGGTGGTTTTAAACTCTGCGGTCCCTAATTCCACCGCGCCAAAGCTTATTGCAGCAGACTAACACTAATGGGGTGCAGCAGGGAGATGAAAGGAGAACAGAAGAAGGTGTGATGTTGTGGACAGTGTTCCTGACATCACCACTCAGTCATCATCTGTAGCATCAATAATTCATGCCATTGTGGAGCTACCTTGAGTAAAAAAACACATATCAGATCTAAAGTAACGCTGCGTGTTCCATACAACACGTGTGATGTCTGCATAAATAGATCTTTATTTACAGTTCTGAAAAAAAAATCCATTCCTTTTAAAAATAGTTCCTATGTACACAATACATTTAGCTATGTACATTTTAGAACAAGGATTAGAGGATGGAAGTGAATTCAGAGTCCACAATGCACCCACCAGGTGAATTGTTGCTTTGGAATTAATATTTTACTCTTTTGAAATTCCCTGCAGATGAAGGCTTCATAAAACACAACCGATCAATTGTTAGCATGGCAACAGATTCTCCCCCCCCCCCCCCCCCACCCCACCACATGGAATCTAAAGCCTCTGTCATTCAATAACAAGGCCACGTCTTCAGAATTGCCCGGACCACGCCACCGATTCCTGGGATACCTCATTAAAAGTGACTGTTGGACTAAACTGGCAATCTGCAGGCTGGTGTTCTCCCTGTGAGCAGGGAGACGGAGGGGAGGACCACCGCGCTGCTGAGCCTGAGGACAGTTCCTGGAGCTTTGAGTCCTCTCCCGGCGGTATCAGTTGAAGCCGAACTTGAAGCTGAAGGGCCCTGAGCCGAAGGGGTTGAAGCCCTGCTGGAAGTGTTGGTGGTGGTGGTGGTGGTGGGCCCCCTGCTGGCTCTCTGGGTCCAGGGGGTCTTCCCCTTGGTCAAACTTTGTTCTCATCTCTGGGGGGAGAAAAATAACAGGAAGGAGGCTCGTGACTTCTAGAGCTCTCACAGCCGCACACACGCGCGCACACGCGCACACGCACACACGCACACACACACGCACGCACGCACAGAGTGCTCCCAGGAAACCAGCGAGCGTGGCCTTGGTAGTCTCGTCTTGCACAATCAGCATGACATCACAGTGCAATTATTTGCGCAGGATTAGATTTCAACCCCGCGCGAGGAAATTCACAGCACTGAAAATCCTTGTTCTCAAACACTAGGGAAAGGTAACATTGTTTGCTTATTATGTCTTCATTTCTCGGACAATATTACTAGATGTCCAACAAAATGAAACAGGTTAGTCATAGCATTAAAACATTTATAATAATGTTGTAATAATCTTTGGCGGATTAGAAAAATAATCAAACATTTGCTGTGTACAGCCACAGAATTTAAACTATTTGGTTGCTTTTGTGTTTCAGATCGTTTTTTGCAAATTATAGTGATTGTGATCTGTCTGTGATCACTTGTAATGTTATGTACCCTGTAATAACACTGATCAGTTCATTATGGAGACACACAGTGGAGCCAGCCTGTGGGTCAGGACTGTGGGTCAGGACTGTGGGTCAGGACGCGGGCTCCCTGCTGGGAACACCACCCACCAGCAGGACCAGAACCACCAAACCAGGAATGATGCTGAGAGATGCGTCTACATCACCGGGTCCCCTGACCCGGAGAACAGCTGTAGAACCGGCTCTGGTGCGCTGACCCGGCAGTGAGAGGCCCCCCCCCCCCTCCAGAGACCGGCTGACCTTCACCGCGGTGATTGGCAAAGCTCCAGACAAGATGGCTACCCCATCGAGACCAGACAGGCAGGTTCGCGTTTCGTAACGAACAGCGATGGGTTTTCTACCGTATGGTCAGGCTGGTCTCGGGCCCAACATTGGGGGGGGGGGGGGCAGTCACCTGGGTCTGTGAGGACCTCCTTGGCCTGGGCGATGTCGATGAACTTCTTCTCCGCCCTCTTCTTGTCCTCGGCGTCCTGGAAGTTGTCGGGGTGCCACTGCTGCGCCAGCTTCCTGTAGGCCTTGATGATCTCCTTCTTCTGGGCCGTCCTGCAGACCGGGGCAGACCGGCGTGAGGAACCAGGGGAGCCACAGTGTGGTGGACAGCAGAGTACTTTTACTCAATGTTTTCTAATTATTGTTCACATAATATGCTTCTCATGGCCCATACTGTACATTGTTGGGGGTGAAGTGTAAAAAAGCCCTACAACCCATAAATGACATGGATGTAGGGTGGTCTACATCAATATGTCTAACTGTTCACCATACACCATGTATGATACAAGACGGTATATACAGAACAAGAAGAAAGATTTGACCTTGACTGTGGTCACGTGGGCACGTCACCAGCCCACCATCACAACCCAGACAAACAAACCAGCTGTGGCCCCCAGACCCACCTCTTCACCCCCAGGATCTTGTAGTAGTCCCTCTTCTTGGACTGCTTGAGCAGCCTCTGGGCGCGCTCCACGCCCTCCTTGATCTGCCGGTCGTTCTCGCTGTGCTTCCCTGCCTCCTCGTAGTCGCTGATGGCTGAGGACCAAACCAGAGGATGAGGATGAAGAGGGGCATCAAACCAAGCCCCCCCCCCCCACCCCCGCGGTCTACCTAAGACCCCTCCACCTCCACAGACGTCATGAGTCTGTACTCCCAGTGTGAGTCCAGTATTTATAGTCCATTAGTCATTCGTCATACACGACATGAATCATAGGTATCAGATCATTCATTATAGGATCATATATATATATATATATATGTATATATAGGTGCAGCCATGACTTGAAACGCTACACCCATTCATCAGCCTCCACCTCTGATCGTACTCCTCCCCCCCCATGTCTGCTCAGACCCCCTGCCTGCCAAGTTCTGGCATGCTTTTCAAGACGTGTTTATCCTGCGATGTGTACTGAAGTGTTTGTGTGTGTGTGTGTGTGTGTGTGTGTGTGTGTCTGTGTGTCTGTGTGTGTGAGACAAAGAGTATGCGGACACACAAACACACCCAAGGAGGAGGAGGAGGAGGAGGATGCAGCATCCGCCTGGGACTGCGCGGGCGCCACTGTCCACGTGGCTCCCCAGATGTGTTCTGACAGTTTAAAAGCCTGCGTGAGACCTCACGCCCCCCTCCCGCCTCCCCCTCCCCCTCGCCCCCCCCCCACCCCCCCCCCCCCCCCCGCTGGCCGCCGTCACGCCCACACCTCATAATGTGTGTTAATGCAGCGTGGCTCCAGCGGTGGGTTTTCATTACGCTGGGCTTTCATTACGCCGGGCTTATCGTCCGCTGAATTGTAGTCGGGTTTTTTTTTTTTTTTTGTTGCAGCTTGTGCCAAACGTGGGTGAGTAAGTGGGCCGCTGGCGCCGCGGCACCTCTGAGAATACTGAACCAACTGATTGAATTATTTTGGTCATGCGTCTCTCCGGGGTTCCGCCGCCCGCGGAGCAGAGAGTTTAAACACAACGTCTCCGCGTTGAGGGGTTCCTCCGAAACCCCGCCGCACACAACACGAGGTCGGCCGTTTGACCTCGCCGAATCCCCCCCCCCCCCCGACCGGCCTGTTGCTGTGACCTCGTTTAACGGCTGTGAGTAATGACTTGGCGAGCAGTCTTAATAACACAAGCATTCAAATGAGTCACATAAATAACCCTGGCAGCAGAGAGAAATGACAGAAAAACAAGCTACAGGAAAAGGATGCAGAAGACACATCTCCTTCCAGCAGTGTTGTGCATTATTGCATACATTCAGGATGACGTCATCACGTTGGCTTCATTAGAAACACAAATTAATGTCAACAAAACGGCCACTTCTAAAAATGTCCCAAAATGCATCCACTAAATTCATATTTGAGATTTTTTTTTTTGGTCATCTTCCATTTAACTGAAGAAAGAAATGCTGAATTAAATCATGCAATGGAGAAGATCCATCTGCTCTTTGTTAGAACAGTGGCAGCTCTTTCCACTCAAGTCGGTTAAGAAAGAACATCATTAGTTGTATTTTTATGATGTTCATCAGCAAGCATCAGGAGACAAAACGACTAAGAAAAGGAAACATGGAGCATGTTCTTAACCTTGTCCTCTAATGGCTCACATAGCAGGATCTGTGTGTGTGTGTGTGTGTGTGTGTGTGTGTGTGTGTGCGTGCGTGTCCTGCTGCTGCCAAGGACTGGCTTTGTGTTTGATGAATGGGCATCTGTGCTGGACTCGTAGCTGCGAGGCAGGGCAGCTGTAGATCACCAAGGATCTGCTTACTTAAAACTCAACAGATTCCTGCCGGGGCACCCTGAGCCCCTTAAAACCACCCAGCAACGGGACCACCCAGGGGCAGAGCTAATAACCAGCGCTGTGGCCCGGGAACAGCAGAGCAATCGACAGATCAACCTTCACAGTTGGACGCCAAACGTAGCAAATCCCGTTAAACGACGACGTTAACGAATGATGTTAAAGAACAGGAACGCCGATGGAAGGCTTTTTCATTCTCCCATCGGCATCTCAAAGCCAGCGTCTCAGAGTTATTCCATAGGACTGGATCTGAGGTCAGCGTTGGGCTGCGCACGCGTGGACACCAGCGGCCCGGTCGAGGCCAGACTGCCATTCATTGCCAAGCTCTGAGCTCTGGCGGCTCAGAGCTTCCAACGACACAAGACGACGGTTCAGTCAGAGCTGACCCGACGTCTCCACATCAACTTGGTCATCAGACGACGGCGTTGAGACGCACTGCAGTCGCGTTCCTTCATAAAGCTCGGCTCGCCTGGTTTTTCCCGATGGAGGAATGAGTCTAAACGAGTGCAGTGCTGATAATTAGGATCGTTTTTCAGAACCTTCCCCCCCCCTGATACGCCCAGAGCCTCCGATCTCTCCACGCTCCATCCTGCTGACCAGCAGCCTCGGCCTCAGTGACACGATGGCGGTGTGAGATGTCTCCCACCACGGCAGCACGCCGGCCTCACCGCTTTCTCCTCAAGCCATGGAAGACGTGTTCGAGGCTTAAGACATCAAACAGCTGGTGTTTTGGGGGTTACTCTGGCTTTAGAACGTCAAACAAAGCTGTAATCTCATTGGACGCGCTTTGAGAGGTCGCCGCCAACGGCAGTCAAAGGGGAAGTAGTCTGAGTCTGCCTTGCTGGACACCAGACTGGGCTTCAGCTCAGCTCCAGAGGGCCTGTAGACCATCCCGGAGGAGGACAGGGGGGGGGGGGGGGGGAGGAGCCAGACCAGAGCCTACCTTCTTCGTACTGTTCGTCCTGGATGTACGCCTCGGCCCGGTCCTTCAGCGCTCCCACGTTCTCTGGGTCCGAATCCAGGACCTCGCTGCACGCCTCTATAGCTCTGCTGGACTGCTGACCCTGAGAGACACACACGCACACGCACACGTGCACGCGCACACGCACACGCACACACACTTCAGTTGACCGATGTCAATAAAGAAGTGTCACCAGACTCCTCTGTAGCAGGGTCTCGTCAAATCCCGTGAAAACAAGTTTTCCAGCACGTGGTCGTGTCCCTGAATCTAAGGCTGTGCCACTGTGGTCTCAAATCAGGGCTAATGTGACAGGACATCTCCTGCATCGCGCTCGGTGTGAAACGCCTGCTAAAAATACTTTTCGTTGGGTAGCCGGGACAATGTTCCGTGTGGTTACTTTGGCAGCCGGCTACAGCAGGAAAAACAACGTGTGACTTTTCCCAAAGTGTAATGCGTGAAATGACAGCTTTCTTTCTGTGCTGTGGTTTCCTGCAGCAGCATGATGTGTCAGCGCCTAGCGG
>JAXIVH010000010.1:2491528-2521528 GCA_036785325.1 Urophycis tenuis | reverse complement strand
CACACAGAATGACATGAAGGTTTGATTACCGAAATGGGAGGAGGTTTTAGAAAACCTCAAAAGATTCTCCATCTTGTATGAGGATTTACAAAAAACTAAAATAAAATAAAATAAAATGTTTATGATCCATTTGATAGAGTCGTAGTCCCTTTTCATCAAGATCTGGTTTCAAAGGGTAAGAGGATGTCTTCTCCATACCCTAAAACTAATAATCAAGGCAAATATTAAGTTATTCTAATTAGTTCCAATCCCCTGCCTATACATAATCTGCATTAACAAACCCACTACATTCCCGCTGGGACCCAGACTCATTAGAAATCCCAACACAAGAGATACAGATTTAGCAACATCAAACATTCCTACAGTCCAACAGTGACACCTTCTGGTGAGCTTTGGTGCCTCATTCAAAACCACAGAAGACTCCCTCTTCCTCACTCTTCGTCTGTATAATAATGTGGACACAGATTGACCCTCGTGTCTCCAAACACTCACCACTCTCTTGAAGTCGCTCTCCGCTTCGTCCAGGTTGCCCTGTTTCAGCAGCAGGTTCCCTCTCTGCAGCCTGGCCTGAGACGAGAACACAACGTTGACACGATGTTAACGTAGCTGAAGACATGCTAACGTAGGTTAGCAAGGTTTCCCTTCAACAGCTGACACAACAGACTGGTTTTCTCAGCATGTATTACCCAACCTCAGGGTGGATTGCCATCTTCCTCTGGCAGGAGATCAGAGACACCCGATGCACAGCGAATGAGGGCAGTGAGGTTCTTAAAATATGTCAGCGATCCACTAAACCTGATGTGACCGCCTTACAAAGGAAAACAACTAACAACAATGATGGAATCCATAATGAACTGATAATGGCACAGATGATTTGACAGGCCGACGGCAGGCCTGTGTGGAGGTGTCACACACTGGCCACACTGTCAGCCGTAGCTCACAGCACTCTAAGAATATTCCCTTACCCATTCAGAGTACTATGACAGCCAGTGCTTTGAATAAATACGATACGGCCTGGCTGAGCATCCATTCAAATGACTTTGAATGCCTGCCCCCCCCCCCCCATGGGACTCACTGATGTGAAGTCGGGCTTCAGCTCGATGACCCTGCTGAGATCGGGCAGCGCAGACTTGGACTTGCCCATGGCCAGGTACACGGTGGCTCTCCTGTAGTAGGACATGTAGTTTTGTGGATCTCCATCTGTAGGTGTCAGATAGACATCACAATGTGCAATGCTGGTAGTTTTAAGTAGGTGGTCTTCTTTTGGAACCAATCGCTGGTACTCGAGGGGAGATGTTGTTGTTTTTGTAGAGACGTGGCCAGACAGGTTTCACTATCCTAGGTTTCAGAATATTGACGTTGATTTTGGATTTCACTGTGTTACTCCTCTCAGTATGGCCGAGGAACACACAGAAAATCCCACGATGCTTTCTGATGTACCAGCCCTCTCACACAGCAGAGTGTCTATAACAGTGATGGGTGACTTGTGATTCCTTACCCACAGCGGCGTGGAAGTGGGAGAGAGCATCAGCCAGCTGACCAGCTGCCAGTAGCTTCTTCCCCATCGCCAGGTGGTTTTCTACACTTCCATCCTTGTCACAGTTGACTCCTTGGGGACAGACAGCAGTGACAAGCAGTTCTTTATTCAGGTGTAGACACTCAGTCCCCCAGGCAGACCCTCCCTAGTGATGCACCCTTTGCTTTAGAGATGATAATAATAAATGACCAGGCTTTAGAGATGATGATAATACATGACCGACAGCACAGGGGCTGGTAACGTTGAGGTTGACACACATATTAAACACATCTGAAGGTGTCTTAACAGTCCAGCAGACTACCTGACGACTCCAGAACTTCTTCAATACGTCAACCCCAGTTGTATCTAACAAGCTATAAGGGGAACAGGCCGAGGTGCTAGTTTTAGACTGTTCTCAGGACCAACAGCTTGTATTTGTTCTAACTGAAGCTAACTGGAGCTAACTCCAGTTAGCTTCAGTTACCTCTAGTTAGCCTCGTCTCCTGCTGCTAATGAAGTTAAAAGACGTTTGTCAGGAATGCAGGATCAAAGATCAGAACCAAATGCAAAGAGTTTAACTTTCCAGACGAGTCAAAGGTTTGACACAAGAGGGCAACAAAAGCTTCTCCTACCTTCATAGCGGAGGTCGATCAGAACCAGAGCATAGGGTATATAAGTCAGGATGTTGTGCACACACTTCATGGACACCATCGTTCAACCAACCACCGGGTCAAATGACAGCCCTTCTTCTTTAGTTACAGCTCCAACCTTGTTAAAGTGGTGTTTTGAGTGATTCCTGACAGTTGCATGTGTTGACAGGTCCACAGTGTGAGGTAGCACCACTTCCGCATGACGGGGCGGAGCAAGAGAATGCGCCGATCGTGGGGAGCGTTGATTGGCTGAATAGCGTGGAGGACCCGCCCACCCCGCCTGGATCAACGGAGAGGAGCCACGACATCGCCAACGCAACGCCAACCTCATCATGGGATGTTTAACATGCAAACACCATGACAACACAGAGATTGTTTCATGCACAGCAGGTTCGAGTGGAAATAAATTAAAAACTGTCCTGGAAAGGACACCATTGTTCGTTTGAGACAATACAATAAGTGTTTTACACATGGCTTTCTTTATTGATAGGACGGCATGGGCCTTTCAGAGTAAGCTTTACACAATAGTTCCCATAAAGTAGGCTATACATAACATCTACACAGAATCTTTTGAATAACATTCCTTATTATTTACGTCACAATATGTAAAAACAAGCAGGATATATACAAAAATACACAGGCAACGGCGTACGATTCAAATCAAAGTGTATTATTCCTTCAGATTGCATCTCATGCCCTGGTCAGACGTAGGCGTGTGAGGAGTAGCTCTTGCTGCTCCTGGAATCAGAGGAGGCTCTGCTGACATCACCATCAGTGATGCTGCTGTCGGACCACTTCTCTGACGGTTCAGCCCCTGAGCCCACGGACGATATCGTGGTCCCCTTGGCTGAGATGGCTTTATAGCCCTCAGTGAAGCCGTAGGTAGGGAGAGCTTTTCTTTTGGGGCTGTAAGGGGTGAGCACAGATACATTTCAGTAGACATGCCACTCGGGGTTGACTGAAACCTTTATTATACAGATGGACACATTGAGATAAAGAAATCTCTTATTCAAGACTGAGAGAGAGACTGAATATCAGTTCAAAGTGATGCTTTAGTCCTCCCCAGTGTACAACAGGAACACCTGCAGATATGTGCATTTGTAATCCACACTTTATAAATAATGTAACCGTGTGCATCATCTGAGCTTCAGAATGCGCTGTTAGCTCCTCTTTGGGTTGAATAGGAGGGAGAAAGAACAGTTCAAAGCGATGCTTTATTCCCCGGTGTAAAGGAGAGCAGACAGCGCAGACGCCTCAGCAGATGTGGGCAGATATCATCTCCACGGCCCGCGGTTTGAATCGAACGAAGCGATATAAAAATAGACGTCGAGAGAAGCCGAGGGTTCGACAACAGCCGCAGGCCTCCGCTGTACCTTGACCGGCATCCTTCCTTCCCCGAGAAGATGCTGATGAGCAGACCTCCTACGACCAATAGGGTGGAACCGGCCCAGCCGATGAACACGCCCACTCCGATCTCAAACCTGCAGGTCGGGTGACACCAGCGCCCCGAGAGGTTCAGCCTTAAGCGTGGCTCTCATCTCTCATTTACAGACCGCCGTGGCTACAAGGCAGCTCTGAAATGGGTGTCGATTGATGCCTTGTGATATTGCTATCATATACACAGATGGATGAACCTACTGGGAGGTGGGCCTCTGCTAACCCACAGCTTTGGGGCGGATAACCTTTGGAGAACGGCCATTCAGTGACGTGATGGCGTTTGAAACGGGCGCTTTTACGTACTTTTGAGCTCTGAAGTTGGGGTCCTGGAATTCGGCCCTGATTTTGTTTCCGTAGTAGGAGAATGCCACCATGGAGCTCATTCCTAAAAACAAACATATTTTTTAGGAGGATCGTCAGCACAATGACAACGTGACGCAGGACTCAGACGGCCCGTGAACACCAAACCGCCACGTGAGGAGACCTGAGATGAGGAAGTTCATCCCCGCGGCGAAGGTCACCCTGGCGTTGGCGAGCTCCGAGCCTCCTATCTTGGTGCACTTCATCCCCACCAGGATGAGCACCGACCCGAAGAACGCCAGGATGATGGAGATGATGATCAGCGCCCGACACATGTGGATGTCCCCTGGAACAGAGTCACAGGAGGATCTCAGCTGCACACTGAAAAACATCTGAAGAAAACCCGAACAATACAAGCCTTGTGTAGGCGGAGTGATGGTCAGTCCCTGCAGTGAGGAGAATAACGGCCTGACACGAAGAACAACAATGATGTAGAGAATAAATATTACATTTGACAGAGCAAGATCCAGAACATAGCAGAAAGGGATATCTCTCGGAAGGCCCTCTGTCTCTCTGTATCTCTGTATCTCTGTATCTCTCTCTCTCTCTCTCTCTCTCGCTCTCTCTGTCTCTCTGTCTGTCTGTCTGTCTGCCTGTCTGTCTGGCTATCTGTCTCTCTCTCTCTCACCACTAAGCCCATGTAACTGAAAGTCCCGCCCTCTCGCTCGCCCAGAGCGAGACACTCCTTGAGCGTCTGGTTCCAGGGGTTCTGTCCCGAGAGAGAACGAGGACCGAGGTTCCCCCGTCTACCTCACTCACAGTTCAGCGCCAACATGGACGGGATTCCCTTGCAGTCGGAGACCCCGGTGGAGTCCGAGATGCAGTCCTTCCAGAGGTTGGAGAAGTAGTTGGAAGTGGTCAGGACGATGCTGTCCACCTCAGACCAGGTCCAGATCTCCGTGGGCATGGTGGAGCACACCAGGATCCACCCGAACACGCACAGGGCAAAGCAGCCGATCTCCATGTACATCACCACCGTCCTGTACTTCATGGCTGCTGGTTCCTCTGGGCGCGCCAACAGGGGGAATGAGACAAACCACGGAGGCAGAGGCAGTGCTCAGGGCTTCAGTCTCCTCACCCTCCTCACCCTCCTCACCCTCCTCACCCCACTGTAAACACAGAGGTTTAGGATTACAGCCACGCCCACACACACACCTGACGACAGGTAGCACTGCACCCCCATCCACACGTTTACCCTCTCTCACCCACCAGGTACCAACACACACAACGTAGGTGTGGGGTACACACGCACACACACGCAGGCACACACACACACACACACACACACACACAGACACACGCACACACACACACACACACACACACACACACACACACACACACACAAAACACACACACACACACACACAAACACACACACACACACACACACACACACACACACACACACACACACACACACACAAACAGACACAAGCACATAAACACAAACACACAAACATGTGGTTTGTGGCCACATTGTGTATTCTTCATGAGACCTGTGAGCTCATCCTGTAAAGGTCACGTTGGGATGCTGTGTTTGGTGTTGAACCAGCCTACCAGCATGTCCTGCACTCAGTTTCGTGTACAATTTACACTGTCTAATATTGATGTTTTGAGTGTCTTTTTAATTCTACGTAATGGTAATATTTAAAGTTGAAAGAAATATGTAATGGCAAACTAAATGTAGTGAGTAGATTTAAAATTCGTGAAGCGTTCTATCTTTTTGGGCGGCATGTAGCTCAGTGGGTAGAGCGGGTGGTTAGTGGTCGTCCACTAACCGTAGGGTTGGGGGTTCGATCCCTGTGATCCCCACTCCCAAAACTGTCTACATGTCGAAGTGTCCTTGAGCAAGACACTGAACCCTGAACCCCAACTTGCTCCCCGGGCGCTGATCATAGCAGCCCACTGCTCCTATGTACAATAGGATGGGTCAAATGCAGAGAACAAATTTCGTTCCCATGTCACATGGGAATGACAAATAAAGACCACAAGGTCCCAATAATAATAATAATAAATAATAATAATAATAAAATAAATTGCTTTTCACATATTCTATATTTGTTGTATTTTCATTGTAATCCTTTTATTGAAAATGTTATTTTGTGAAATGTAGTCTTCTCCATACAACCAGGTAGTGGTGAAGGTGGTAAACAACAGCAAGACGCCACTGCCTTCTAGTACTGAGGGCATTAATCTGAAAACAGAGCTTTGGATGAGACACCATGAGAACATTTCAACTGTGTGAAGAGTGATGTGTTTAACATAGGTGAAATACCTCACAGGGATGGTGTAGTCGTCTGGCCAGATGAAGTATGTTATGCTATTGATAAACTTGAACAAAGCATGTGGGCAGGATAATACAACAGCATCTGAAATATGCTAGCCAAAGTATCTCATTGTTACTTGCTCTATGTTTTTCTGGGTTAATGACGCATGGCATACTTAAAAATAAGACTGGTAAATTAACTAGTATAGATAACTATAGACCTATTGCACTTGTGAGTATACTATCCAAGGTACTAGAAGGGATCCTTATGGATAGGCTTACAGAATACATAGCATCAACAGATAACCAGTTTGGCTTTAAGGATAAGCATGGAACTGATCTGTGTATTTAAGCACTTAAAGAAATTATCCATAGGTACAGTTCACACAATAGCACAGTCTTCATGTGTTTCCTGGATGCCTCAAAAGCCTTTGACCGTATCAATCATGGGAAACTATTTCTTAAACTGTATGAGCGAGGTGTCCCCTCTTACCTAATTAGGATACTGCAGTTCTGGTACTGGTTCTGGTACTATCATCAAACTATGCAAGTTAGGTGGGGGATGAGTATCTCCACACCCTTCTATGTCTCCAATGGAGTGTGGCAGGGCGGAAGTCTGTCCCCGCTACTATTTGATCTGTACATGGATCATCTAAAGAGCTAAAGGAGTGTAGAACTGGCTGTTTGGTGGGGAATAGCCTCATTAATCATATGCTTTATGCTGATGATTTGATGGTACTGTCTCCCTCCAGTGCTGGCCTGCAGCAGCTTCTTAGAAGATGCTCTCAATATGGCATAATGTATGATATTAAATTCAACACAACGAAGAGTGTGATAATGATTGTTAGAACCAAGGAGGATAGGAAGCTTGTCTTTCCTTCTTTCTCACTGGCAGGTGAACCACTAGTGGTTGTAAAGAAGTTTAAATATCTGGGACATGTGATAAGAGATGACCTCTGTGATGATGATGATGATGATGATGATGATGATGATGATGATGATGATGTGCAGCATCAGTGTGGTAAACTGTATGGGCAGGCGAACCTGCTGGCACGCAAATTCTACATGTGTACTACTGATGTTAAAATGTCGCTCTTCAAAACGTATTGCACTCCACTGTATACTGCCCAGTTGCGTTCGATTTAATTGTTGGCCGGATTAAACATGACCTGGATGAATGAGAACATTCATAGACTGCCCACCTGTGGTGTAATTATAGTAATGCGAAAATGAAAAAACTTCAAGTGGCATATAATGATGCTCTGAGAATTTTTCTTAAAATTCCCAGGGGTGGGGGAGGGTTAGTGCCAGTGAAATGTTCGTGTCAAACAATGTGCCCACTTTTAATGCTGTTCTGAGAAATGTTATGAATAGATTCATGTGCAGATTGAGTTGACTGATCTTTGAACACTATTAGTGTGTCTCTAACGGGATGTTTCTCAAAGTGACACAAGGTACTCATCTTGCTTCTGGAAACATTGGACCCCAAGCTTCTATGTGTTTTAAATGTGTTTGTATTACAATTGCTGATGCCTCATTTGCATTCTTCTTCCCCAGTACATATATATATATATATATATATATATATATATATATATATATATATATATATATATATATATATATATATATATATATATATGTACTAGCTGTCTTTATGGACCTTCCTGTGTCTTGAATAAAAGTTGATTGATTGATTGAACCAGCTGTAGCTGTGATGTTTGGTGCTGTTGGCTCACAGAGCCCAGCAGGTCATGTTTCCAACAGAATATTTGCAGTTGGCCACAATAATTATCTTCAATTGTAGGTCACATGCTACTAATATCAGTATTCAATAACTAGTACAAACCATCATATGTGCAACACACAATTTTTATTAGGTCGACAAGAGAGAGTTTCAACCTAAAACCTAGAAATTCAAACAAGGGGCAGAATAACTACACTCACAAAAGCTACATAGAAAGTTAGATAAAAGTTAGGTATCAAAATTGCGGGGTGCATCAAAACAATGGTTAATATTTTTACAAATGTACATAATAATAATAATAATAATAATATAATTAGAAGAAGAAGAATTACTCTTTTGATCCCGCGAGGGAAATTTGGTCTCTGCATTTAACCCAATCGTGAATTAGTGAAACACTCAGAACACAGTGATGGTGAAGCACACAGTGAGGTGAGGCACACACTTAAACCCGATGCAGTGAGCTGCCTGCAACAGCGGCGCTCGGGGAGCAGTGAGGGGTTAGGTGCCTTGCTCGAGGGCCCTTCAGCCGTTCGTACTGGTCGGGGTTCGAACCGGCATCCCTCCAGTTACAAGTCCGAAGCCCTAACCAGTAGGCCACGGCTGCCCCCTAACAGTCTGTCTATCTAGCTCAAGGGGCATTTAAACAAAAGCATCTCTCTCAGACAGTTTCTCTGGGGTGGTCTGAGAGATGTTGGAGATCTTGGAGCTGTTTGTCCTTCCCGAGCCCCCGTAGAGCCCGTACTGCCCATCGGGTCTGTAGTACCCGGTGTACATGCTCCTGCCTCGGGACCGCGGGTCGATGTAGGTTCTGGTCCTGTTCACGTACACCTCGGCCCTGTCAACGACCACCAGAGAGCCCGCGTGTCAGAGTCCAGGCCTACTTACAGACAGCGGCTCACTTGTTCACACCCAAACACCCAGGGACACAGCAAGGCTCAGGTACAGACACACCATGAGGATCATGACAGTTAGCCATGTACCAGGAACCAAACCATAACTCTACCAGTGCAGTACCAGCAGTGTGTCGTGGATTACCTCTTCGGGCAGACCACTCTGAAGACTGTCACCGCGTAAAGTACCGCCCCGAACAGGATGAGGAAGCTGCCCACCAATCCTAGAAATATTGGGTTCCCAAGGTCATACCTGCAATAAGGTTGACAGTGAGTTAAGTCCAAACAACAGGCGAAATACACAACCCAATGCACAAAGACCCCCATCACAAAGGTTCTGTGTTCTCCTTCAGTATCCCATAAAGCCATTCCATCAGCATACCGCAGGGCTCCTGGTCTCAGATTTAAGTTAAAAGCATTCCTGGCCACGCGGTTGATGTACAGACAGTAGCCAGCGATGTCAGACACGCCTGTCAAGGGAAACAACCATTTTTATTTGATCACAAAACGATGCGTGATTGTGCGCAGGAGGAAGTAAAGACACACGATCCTCACCGCCGATGAAATGAAACACGGCTCCGGCTAACACACATCTGTCCTTGGTCTTGATTCCTCCGCCGATGTAAGTGCACTCCATGCCGGCAAAGCAGAGAACGACGCCAAAGAAGCCGAGGGTCAGCCCACACATCAGGAGCCCTCGCACTCCCTGGACGTAGGCTGGGAGAACGGGACGCAAGGCGTAGCTCACACTTTCACCAGAGTTCAGGTAAAGGTGGAAACATTCTGCTATCAAGACGTTAACAATAAGTCAAGGAAAACTACAGACATGAGGGAATGTGCCTCTTTGTGTATCATTACTCACAACAAAGGAGGCCCCCACAGATACCATTATGGGCTATCTATCTATCTATCTATCTATCTATCTATCTATCTATCTATCTATCTATCTATCTATCTATCTATCTATCTACCTATCTATCTATCTCTCTCTCTCTCACTCACTCTCTCTCTCTCTCTCTCTCTCTCTCTCTCTCTCTCTCTCTCTCTCTCTCTCTCTCTCTCTCTCTCTCTCTCTCTCTCTCTCTCTCTCTCTCTCTCTCTCTCTCTCTCTCTTTCTATCTATCTATTCATGATGACTAAGGCAGTAAACCTCCATCCAGTGGTATGAACAGCACTCACTGGCCACGGACCAGAGGACCGGATAGTCCCTGCAGTTGGTGATGGCGGTGGAGTCGGTGTAGCAGTCCTTCCACAGGTTGGACCAGTACCAGGCCACCTTGATGATGAAGGAGCCCGCCTGCCCTCCGATCTGGCTGATCCTCCAGAAGTCCATGGCCATGGTGCACAGGATGAACAGCCAGCCCAGTGACGAGATCAGGAAGCCAAACACTTGAATCAGACGTTTCCTCATGGTTGTTTGTTTCCCTGGCGTTGCAAGATGGTTGACAGGGTGACAGAAGCTTGGATGAAAAGTGTAAAAAAAAAAAAAAGGAAATGCCTCGGGAGGCCTTTTGGACGGCGGTCACAGAGCGCGAGCGGCCACTCCTGAGCAGAGCGGGTGACGCGCGGCGTGGGGTCGGCCTAATGGCGAGCGGAGCTGTGTGGCAGGTTGCTGGGGCTCTCGGGGCAGCCCAGGGCGCGTGGATGACCCGCCGTGTTTGCGCAGTGTGTCGGGGCTGTTGATGTGGGCGTTGCGTCAGCAGCCCCGTGTTTACTGTCAACCGCCAGGCACACGGCCCGCACGCCACGCGCTCGCCGCGGGGGGGCTTTCACAGGGGATGCCGCTCACAATGCTGCTGTAATGAAGCCGGGCGCTCTGTACCTCAGGGGTTTTGAATCATTTCAATGTATATTGCTCCTCTGTTCACTTGAACACTGTAGGAAACGGTCCCTATCGGCTGGGCTTAAAATATGCCGAAATTCACATCAAAATCAATAACCACACTTGAAAATGTCTCCTTTTATTTCTATTCACACATAACACTCGGCCCTTTATAAAAACATACTTATTCTCCAGCATATTGCAAAGTTATTCCACATCGTACAAGAATAATGTTGTTTTTGTTACATTCTGACTTATAAACAAATATAATCATAAGAATAAATGTACCGGTATATAAAAAAAAAAGTATGGTAAATGTTTTTTTTTCTGTTGGACAAAGTACATTTGCATTTAAATGAAAATACAATTAGTGAACTGTCCCACTAGACCCTATAAAAAAGAACAACAGCCTCAAAACTATATTCCTAAACTATTTACGAAAGCTGTTGCATCTAGGAAACTATCAGAGAGTAAACTATATCCCATCAACTTTATACCACTTTCACCACGTACAATGTTGGACCACATCATGCAAATTGCCAGCAGCTGTTGTCAGCCAAAGTGCCTTACACTTCAACTATCAAATGTTTTCAGGCTACCAAACAGTACAAAAACACTGGCAAAATGAAATTGTTTAAAAAAAAAAACCCCATAAAAAACGAATTCTGTTTCCAAATGAATACGAGAACGTCTGCAGATGTCTGCAGCCTCACACGTACGCATTCTTATCGAACTGCCGAGTGCAGGAGGAGCTGCTGTAGTCGGGGGGAGGAGCCCTCTGATCGCCAGGCCTCAGGGGTCCGGGCTTTGAGGAGGTCACGTGGGACGCGGCCCCCTTGTAGACGTATCCGGTCTGCTGCCGTCTGCAGGAACACAAAGCGTGGCCTCACTCACACGCACCGACACAACGGACCTTCAGAAGACACGCGCTGTGGTGGAAGTGGTCAGATGTTCTCCACATACGCACCCGTCTGTGCACGCGCCCACACTGGAGAAGCACAGGGTTCCCCCTCCCAGGAGACACAGGACCGACCCTACCCAGCCGATGAACAGGGCGGCTCCCAGCTCGTACCTGGAGGCTCACAGCAACACCACGGCATCACTACGGCGCCCCCGCATGAAGCCCTTAAGAGTACCGTCGGCTCCAAACGTGAACTCACTTCTGAGACACGAACATGGGGTCGAAGAACTCGGCGGTGATCTGGTGCGCGTACAGAGAGCACGCCGACAGGGAGCACAGGCCTGTCGAGAGGACGCAAGGAGGAGGAGCAACCAGGGTGAGGTGGTGCTGTGATGTTACCCCGGGCAACCCGTTGAGACCCTCACTCTGGGGGGCGACTGGACTTGGCTCCCGCCCTGTTTGGGCCCTGTGTTTACGTACCGCTCAGGATGAAGTTCACGCCAGCGAAGCAGGCGATCCGGGCCTTGTTCCTGTCAGTCCCCCCGATGGTGGTACACTTCATCCCAACCAGGGCGAATATGGCGCCGATGAACCCCAGGACCACGGCCCCGATCATCAGCGCTCGGCACGCCTGGATGTAACCTGTGGCGAAATGCAGAAGTTACAACCAAAGACCGTGTCCACGTTGTCGATCCATAAGATCTTTGATCACCTCGCTCCCACTTCTTGTTATGGTACAAGGTCAACGGCGGAGGGAGACATTTGCATGTAAAGCGCAGGAGGATTTGTTAGCAGCGACAATAAGTCGGTCGTTCCGGGGTGCTGAGGCGACGTTTAAGATGACTTTCACACTTTGTTTGTGAGGCGCCTGTGACCTCGCGGCTCACCCCTGAACCAGCCAACCGTGCTGGAATCACCCGGAGGCCAATCTCTCAGGGTGCCAACACGGCTAAACATTGACTCATTTAGGAGGAAATCAATGGGCTCTTGAAGGACATCAAGAGTGATTTATTTTCTGTCTGTCTGGTGAGAAGGTTACATTAAAATTTTCATTCACGTATTGACTTAAGACTTGAGTCATCGGGTTAAAGAAAAAAAGTTTGAGTACCAAAGCAAAAAACGGTCGAAAAATACGCTCATTTGTACACAAATTGTTACACAACAATTACAGAGTACTGTAATTATGGTGTAACTAAACTAAGTAATTATTGTCTTACTGTATTAACAGCAATGAAATGTTCCACCTTCTTTTGACAAATGTACTCTTTGTAAGTCGCTTTGGATAAAAGCGTCTGCTAAATGCCCTAAATGTAAATGTAGATGAGTACACCCGAATAGTATAATATTCTATAGCCCGCAAAAACTAAGCGGTTCAGAAAGACAGGTTGGGTCTCAGGGCTGAGAGTGCCCACAGAATCCAGGAGGACCAGCTGACCGTCCAGAGCCAGCAGGGAGGTGAAGTCCTTGCAGCTTGAAACTCCAGTCGAATCGGTCACACACGTTTTCCACAAGTTGGACCAGAAGGTCGCCGTGGTGATGACCGAGCCATCGTTGGAGGACACCTTCCAGTAGTCCGTGGGGACGGTGGACGAGGTCAGCACCCAGCCGGAGGTGCTCAGGATGAAGCCAAGAATCTGGGTCGCCATGCCACTCATAGTGAGTCCTCCTCAGTCCCACCTGGTCCACCTGGTCTTTAATGTAACTGAACCAGTTCCTCTGATCACTGGTTCCTCTGGGCTCCAGACTCCACGTACTAACTTATAAATAAATATGCTGCAATCAATGGCTGATAGTTGCTGTTGGACTGTTCTACTCCATGGGGAGGGGTTTGCTCCTACACAAGGTGCCTATACTCAGTTCCTCCACCCACTCGCCATAGACTCGTCACTCTGTCCCACAGTATATATATATATATATATATAATAAATGGGCTATGATGATTGCTTTCTCTATTAATAACTAATGCTGCTGCATTCAGTGTGTTTGTGTGTGTGTGTGTGTGTGTGTGTGTGTGTGTGTGTGTGTGTGTGCGTGCGTGCGTGTCGTTTCTTGGGACATAAATGTTATGAATGAATGACAGCATGAATATGATTTTAATGAGGGGTTAACCTTGGAGTATTTAGGGTGGAACCTTTGCCACCTCCCAAAGGATGCTTGACAGTGGTGATGTATTAACCACATCTCTCACACAACTGTCTGCTGTCTCAGCCCCGCAGGAACCCAAGCTGCCCCCTGTGGTGAGCAGGGTGGTAACACGAGACGAACCGGCTTCAACACACCAAGCAGGAAGGCTTCAAAGTAAGATTTAATTAAACAAAACACATTGTTAAGAGGCCAACGGGCCACGTACCATAAGTGACCCGTGAAAAAAAAGTTGTTATGTAAACTGAGTAAGAGCACCATCTTGTGGTTGTTTATGGCTATGATCAAATGGAGGTGAATAAATAAGACTGTAGCCTAACGACTTAATCTTGTACTCATACTTAATTTTATACTATATTTATGCCACTACTGGCTGCTGATTGGGCTGGGTTGTTTAGTCGTGTACTTTGGAATAACAATGCGTTTATTTTCAGTCTGTGTGAGTAACTTCCAATACGTTTCAATACAAAAAGGTAAGACAAACACCGCATGTTTACCGAGCAGTCAAAACCTGTTCGCTCCTCTCCGATCAGCCAAACCTGTGATTAGTGCACGGGGCAATCGCACCGAGCACTGGCCCTACAGCAAAGCTGTGGAGCCAGTGCTCGTTGGCCTTTACAACACGCTCCCTAGTGGTCAGGAGGGGTAACACACCGAAACAAAATAATACATGGCTCATGCAGAGACCGTCATAGAGCATACATAGAGTATACATAATACAGGTATACATGAATGTGAGATACTTACATTTATTAATTGAGATTATAATAAAGTATGAAATTCCAAGTTAGACTTTCATCAATTATTTGCTGTTGTTGAACATAATGTTAAGCCCTGTCTATGGTTATAGGACTTCTTAGACTATAATTGTGTGTATCAATTCTGAATTTCACTCATTCGCTATAAACTACATTATAAAAACTCAGCACATGACTACACACAGTGTTACATTTGTACTTTTGACATTTTGTCAGACTATTTATAGATTCAGCATCACGTTAATAATTAATTTCCTGTCCTCTGGTCTCATTTTGTTTGTCACATCTGATTTCCCAGTGAAGAGTTTTTCCCTAAAGTATTGTACATTCCGTGACCAACATGTTCATATGTCACATTATGAGTTTTGATCTGACCATATAGTGCACACATTTACCAATTTGATTTCAAATGAACGATGGAGTGTTGATATATCGGAGCGATGCAGACTATCACAAAAATGTTCCAGCTCAAGTCTCAGTTAAATGAAACACAGTAATCCAACAGAATTACACATTTACTACAGTGAACCATCACCTGTGAGATGAATCATTGATGTGATCCAATGTCTTCTATTTGATGTAAATATGATAACCAGAATAAAGCTAAACACACGATATTTTGTTTTCAGTCATTAGAAAATAAATAGCAAGTAGCATTTTCATTCAATCATTTTCAGCTCTAAAAGAATGATGTAACTGAGAGGACGTCTAGTTCGTATTTGCTCGTCCTTGCAGTATTATAAAGTACTTTATGGATGAATGTGAGTAAAGGCAACAGAGCTTGTGACTGAAAAGTCATTGTTAAATAATGAGTCAACACCACCAAGCACTCCAGGACACTACAGGCTTTTAAAAAGGATGATTTAAACCGATAATAACTTGATGGCTGGTCATGTAATTGCATTGTGACGACAACAACTAAAGATGTGAACTTTCCAGATAATTTAGTTTTAGTTCTCCCTTCATTTATCCTGTATGGGATGTCATACAGCAGTGACATCCCATCGCACATTCTCTCATGATCTAGATTAATGATCTAGATTCATGATCGAGATTCTTGATCGAGATTCATGACGAAGATTCGTGATCTAGATTCATGATGAAGATTCATGATCTAGATTCATGATGAAGATTCGTGATCTAGATTCATGATCTAGATTCATGATGAAGGTTCACCAGTGAGATTCATGACGGTGATCCCTGCTCCATGAGGACCCGGCGAGCGCCCAGAGACCTGGTCCTACCTTCCAGCTTCAGGATGGTGTGGTGGGGTCTGCAGTGCAGCGCTCCGATGGCGTTCCCAGCACAGTTGTTCCATAGTCCCTGGAGAACCCAGGTGGCCGTGATGACCGAGGAGGCCCGGCTGGTGGCCCGCCACTCGTTGGACACCGTGGCACCGATGGTGGCCCCCAAACCCACCAGGCCACCCAGGAAGGCCAGGATCTGCACCACTGACATTTAGCGGCTTCCAGATATAGGTGCGCGCGCGCGTGTGCAGTCTATGCCCCCCTGCAGCATGGACAGGAAAATAAAGATCGATAAAATGTGCCCCAGGCGTGTGAAATTACACCGCGGACATGTGTTTGGCCTGAGATGATTTACACGGAGGAAATCTCGCCTTGTTCGGTCCACTGCTAAGTGAGGCACAGGGGCACCGAGGGTGCAGTAGTGACAGCCGGGTCGTAGGATTAGCTATTCAGGTTGAGCCAGCAGCTCTTGTGATGGGTTGTCCTGTGTTCTCTTCAGCGGTGCGTCAGTTTGGGGGCAGAAAGGAAGGCTGGGTATGACATTAACACTAAACATAATAATGGAGTACTCACTGATCCCAGAGAGAAGAGGCATGGTGACAAAGTTCAAGTACTGGTTCAGCCATTCCCCAAGAGTCTGAAGAGGACTTTAAGGTTCACCCTCAATGTTGTTGACATGCTTCTTACATACAGTGCCATTGGCCTACATCCAGGGGTGAAAGTAAGCTGGTACTGGCCGGTACGGCGTGCTACTAAAAGATTCGGAGGGGATACGCCATTCTGGCGTATTATTTGAAGTGTTTTCTGTTCCACTGTCCAAAAAAGATAGTTTTCAACTGTTAAAAAGAATGTTATTTAAATGATTGTGTTGTTGAAATGATGTGTTTAATTTATTCTGATACAGGGGGATGAAAAAATGATATACTAGTGTGATAAAAAAGTACTAAGAGTGATAAGAAGTAGTGAATGCTTGATACGTAGACTATGATAAATAATTAAGTGTATTTTTCGGTGCGTGCACACTATACAAAACAACCCATAGAATGTATCTAAGGTAACAATTCTCATACACTTTGGTTGGGTAAACTTAAATCCAATATTTTGAGTAAAGACTACCTACATTCAACAGGTAGAGAAAAGTTTAGGTAAAGTTACTCAAAATATTGAGTAATATTAACTTAAGATTATTAGGCAATATTAACTAATATGACTAATTATCTATTACCCATTCAGGCAAGGTTAGAAATGCTTGGAGTTATTTTCAGATACAGCAGTCAGTATTGATTAGGTCAACTTGTTTAGTCAACCTACAGCTTAAAATGTGCAACGTGCATATTGTATTAAGACTCTGTTGCCCGAGGTCACTGTGTATATGTGATCTCCCTTTTTGTCTGGATAACATTCACCTTCATGCTGTGGTCCATGTGTCCCTTACATTGGTCCTCCATGTTAAAAACAAAGTACCAAATATAATTTGCATTTTTTGTGTATTAACTATTAGCTATTCCAATACATTTCAGTTCTTGGTCAAGTGTAGTACAGTACATTGTTATTTTAAACACATTTCACAAATCCCCATCCCCATTTCCCATCATGCAACAGAGACGACTGTGAGAAGGGTGTGTATTTTAAGATAAAGTTTTTTAGGTAGAGGTTGTTACTGTTAAAAAAAATAGGTAGTGTAGGTAGTATTTACCCATTATTATATATTTCACTGGCTGATTAATATACGTACGTAAGTAAATTTTAGGGAGGGATTGTATTTACCAACCTCTAAAATCACCTACTTCCACTACTTCCACCCCTGCCTACATCTCTAACGGGATTAATAGAGTTTATCTCTTGTCTTGTCCTTATTTTGGATTCTTCGTTAAACAATCACGCAATATTGAAATAATACTATTGTGAAAAAGTAGGCCTCATTCAGTTCAGGCTGAAAAGAGGACAACTTTGAATACAGCAGGTGGAACACGTTAGCACATACCCACTTTGCCTGTAAAAGTATTTATTCTTTTAATTATTTAAATTGATTCATGAATTAAATTCAATTAAAAAACTAACACATATAAAACACAGATCAAATAAAAAGAAAAATTCCTGACGCACGATCCAAAAACCCCCGAAACGCCGTAGGGCAAGTAACAGACAGGCCCGTCCACCAATGGGGGCTGGGGGCGGGGCTTACGGTGCGACAGTATCACATTAATGGGCGGGGCTACTCTGTAACTTCACGTGCACTTCCGACCGGCGGCGATATACAATAACTTCACGAGCACTTCCGATAGTCTGAGCGGCGTGGGGGGGCCATGAAACGGTCCACACCGAGCACGGGTCGCTGTCTTCCGGGTGTGTGTTGATACCCTCGCCCTCCGGGTCGGAGCTCTGTGGGAGCATGGGGGACCAGGGGGACCATGGACGGAGCATGGAGGAGCTGGACAAGGAGGACCATGGAGGGAGCATGGAGGAGCTGGACAAGGAGGACCGTGGAGGGAGCATGGAGGAGCTGGACAAGGAGGACCATGGACGGAGCTTGAAGGAGCAGGACCAGAAGGACCAGAAGGACCATGGACGGATCTTGGAGGAGCTGGACAAGGAGGACCAGAAGGACCAGGAGGACCATGGACGGAGGGATAATCCGTCAGCCGCAGCTAATCTGTTCTCCAAGGTTTTCTTCTGGTAAGAAAGTAAGCCTGCGTGTAGTGCCAGCGGTTCCTGACGCCTGGTCCGGTTTCCGTGTTAACATATAATAACATATAATAACATGTAATAACATATGGTATCAGCAGCGGTTATAGAACAGTTAGATATCAACATTACCTTCTGAATGGTCCCCATGCCAACATGTCCATCATGTTATTTAGACTGGAAGCAATCAGACGAAAGACATCTTCAATTCATTTCTCACTAGTCAAAATCTTTATTGTTGATGTCAACTATTATTTAGTTTACATGTACATTTAGGGTATTTAGCAGATGCTTTTATCCAAAGCGACTTGCAATTCGTAGATTTGTCAGAAGGTGAAACGTTAAAGCAAGTCGCCGTAACAAGTTTCTCAAGCACTCAAGCACTTCTAGTGTTCATTGTACCGATTATTTGTAAGTGAATTAAACAACTGTAGTCGGTCTACAGCAGTGTGCGAAATACCCATCAATATTCGGGGGGGTCCCCATCTCCCGATTGTTGCGCAATATCGATCTAAATTTTCTCATGCAGTAGGTCTATAGCATACTTAACCTGGACCCAACTTGCACAATTTCTGGTTTATCATACGATTGCGAGCAACCAGCAACAGATAAAATAAAGGATAAAGATTCTCATACAAGACAGGTATTTAAGCTATAAGTAGGCTATGCCAAAAATGGGTTCTGTAGGCTACACCTTACTTATAAAACACTGTAGAACATTTATGTGTCCATTTCAGCATGGAACACTCACCGGCACGACAAAAAAAACCCTTCAAAGTGGCCGTGTGCGATAATGGGGCTACATGAGTCGACCCCAGTATTATCATAGATAATTTTAACAACGTTCATTTCCGTGGAAACACGACTCGTTCATTGGAAAGTAAACATAAACGTGATCAAGAAACTGGTATTTTAAGTAGCCGAATATGTTGCGTTCTTCTAAAATTACACTTTGAACATAGAATTTCCCCACAACTCGCGTGATAATAGGCGCAAGTACGCAAACATTACTATATTTCATGGATGCAAGCCGAGATAATCAGTCTAATAGCCTACATGACACACACACACACACACACACACACACACACACACACACACACACACACACACACACACACACACTTAACAATTTGCATCATTAGTGACAATAAAATATATATTTTATTTTATTTTCGGCAAAATTTGAGACCCTCCTCAAATTTTGCTTTTGAGTCTTTCAGGGGGTCTCATGGGTTAATGGGGGGGGGGGGGGGGGGGGGTCGAGCACCCCCGAGCCCCCCTGTATTTCGCACACTGGTCTACAGGCTGGTACACCAGAGGGCATAACGTTCTTTGTTGTCGGTGAGACTCCTCTATAAAGAACTCAAGAGACTAGTAAGGTACAATCCTAAATGTACGTAACTTCACTGTTACCCAGGCTAATGAAAGCTCAGTGCCTGAGTCACTGTGTAAGTTCACACAGTGTGATGGAACAACACCATCAGCATCATTCTGGGCTTCTTCATACATGGATGCTGCCACTAAAGTCCGACGTCCTAACCTGCAAGCTCCATTCAAACTCAATCACAGCTATCTCTAATTCAACTTTGACTTGTTATGATTACAAGTCGACACATGCATAATATTCATTTGTTAATGAAATATTTTTACATTAATTATTATTAATTATTTTCATAACTAGTCAGAACGAAACAAGAAATCTCCACTCGTCCAAATGTAATGTTTGATATCTTCAATTGGGTTTGTACATTGCGACGTCTCATCTCATCGACGCTTCCATTTCAGAGGTAAATCAGCATATAAAATTTACATTTAGGGCATTTAGCAGACGCTTTTATCCAAAGCGACTTACAAAAAGTAAATTTGTCAGAAGAAGGTGAGACATTGCATTTCTGCTAATACAGTGAGCAAGTCACCAGAACAAGTTTCAAGCATTTCATGGTATACAACATCTCTGGCTCAGTGCCAAGTTACACAGAAGCAATTATAAAGTGCCAAGATGTACAGCATACAAGAGCATGAAAAGAATGAACAAGGTAAATTGAGGAAGAGCTAAAATGAAATGAGAAAGATTCGTTGCAGAGTGGTAACCAAGACCTGCTTAACTCCCTTGACAAGGCAATTAGTGGCTTTTTTGTCTTTGTCTAATGAAAGTTACATTAGACATTCAGCATTTACGTGTCGATATGCAATTTCTACATGCGACATTTTAACTCGTCAAATTGACAATTCTAGTGAAAAGGTAATGGCTCCTGGTCAGCCCGACAGGCTGCATGTTAAAGCAGCCTGCTGCAGACCAGCAGCCATTCCTGGGAGAAAGGTCGCAGTGGTATGGAGCTTTAAATAACCACCAAGGCCCAGGATGTTCGTCATAGAGCCTGTGACTTTACAACCACAACACGGTCAATCTCCACTAAAATTCATAAATCACCTCTTGGCCTTTTCACCCATAACCCTGAAATCCAATGAAAATATATATATATCTATTATTGCTGTTATTGTATCTATTATATATCTATTATTGTCATTCATATTATTAGTGTGTTACGCAATTTGTGCGTGTTCTCAACAGATTATTTTGTTGTCCATATATTTTTGTCGTCGTGGAAACTGCTTCCCTCTGTGGGAGGAATGGGCGTGTTGTCTTCTCAGTTGACCCGGACGTGCTTCCCTCCATCAGCTGGCTGGGCCCACTCCTCAGGCTGGGCTACAGGAGACGGCTGGAGGTGGCCGACATGTACAGCGTGCTGTCGGAGGACCGCTCAGCGACTCTGGGCCAAGCGCTCCAGAGGTATGGATGCTCCATCGTCGTAGAGCCTGCCGCTACAGGCTGATTATCATCCATGATGTCACTCTGTTGTTATTTACAAATTCATTTACAGAAAGGACATAAGCCATTCCCCGCTCTTCCAAAACTGTGTGTTAGATCATCATTTCAAAGCCACAACCAGACAGTTATTTAATTTTTTAAGAAATTTTTATTATTTGCACTATAGCAGATACATAAAATGAATTGGTGGAAAAGCATATGAATGCTAAGATAGATAGATAGATACTTTATTAATCCCCATAGGGAAATTTTTGGCATCCAGTAGCATTTACATTTACACACACACATATATCACACACGTAGAGCACCATAGAACAAAATTAAAAATAAAATAGAAATAGAATAAAATAAAGTTAAATTAAAATTAAAATTAAAGAGTAGGGAATACGGTGCATGTGCGGTGTTGAGAGAATTAAATTAAAACAAAATAAACTGTAAACAGTAAACAGCGCAATGGCAGTATTGTCTGTTAATATGATAAAATATGAATATAATATATAGCATAAATATAAATACAGCGAGAGTAAATTCGGGTATGACAAGTATGAACATTTAAGGACAAACTAAATGAAGTAGACTAGATTGGCGGGGGGGGGTGGGGGGGGGGGGGGGGGTGAGGAGTTTAATTCTCACTCTTCCCCTTTTGTGATCTGTTGAACTGTTAGATGGCCATGGCAACAAATGACCTCTTCAGCCCGACACAAACACAAAAATGTTGATTTTATGATTTTACTTGTTTTCACAAACTGCTTTCCAAAGGTATTGGGACAAGGAGGTCCTGTGTGCCAGGCAAGATCTGCGGCCTCCAAAGCTCACTAAGGTTCTCATCCAGTGTTACTGGAAGTCCTACTGTGTCATTGGAATATACATCTTCTTGGAGGTAAACGGTTGTGCGTGAGGAACCACAGAACCCCAGAGCGTGCAGTTCTATTTGAAATGTCAGTTTCATATACTCACTTCCATATTTCTGATGCTGACTTGCTTGCTGCCATTATGTGTTATTGCACGTATTATTGTACCTTATTTGTCTATCTTACTGTCTGCCTGCCGGTCTATCTGTCTGCTTGTCTGTCTGTCTGTCTGCCTCCCTGCTTGCCTGTCTGTGTGCCTACTCCTGTCCTCCATGAAGGAAGCCATCAAGGTGTTCCAGCCCGTGCTGCTGGGGAAGCTGATCCTGTACTTTGAGCACTATCCTCACAGCCCCTCCCCTCTGTCGGAGGCTTACGGCTACGCGGCCAGCATCTGCTGCATCACCGTGGCCATGGCGGTGCTCCACCACCTCTACTTCTACCACGCTCAGACCTCCGGCATGAAGATACGCATCGCCTTGTGTCACATGATCTACAGGAAGGTGAGGAAGGTCCAGGGACTGGGGTCCAGGGTCCGGGGTCTAGGGTCCGGGGTCCAGGGACCGGGGTCCAGGGTCCGGGGTCCAGGGTCCGGGGTCCAGGGTCCGGGGTCCAGGGACCGGGGTCCAGGGTCCGGGGTCCAGGGACCGGGGTCCGGGGTCCGGGGTCTGGGGTCCAGGGACCGGGGTCCAGGGTCCGGGGTCCAGGGTCCGGGGTCCAGGGTCCGGGGTCCAGGGAACGGGGTCCAGGGACCGGGGTCTAGGGTCCGGGGTCCAGGGACCGGGGTCCAGGGTCCGGGGTCTCACCACTCCATCTGTTTCCAGTTGTGAGACCTTTTAGATTTTAGACAACGTCCACTGTATTTCCGACCAATCAGGGCTTCTTATCCCTGATTGGTTTTGGGGACTCCATCGTGCCTGTCAATCACAGGCATGTGGACCGAACACTTCTCAATGGTGGAGAAACATACAGTACGTTTACATGCAGCAAGAAATTCGAATTTCTGATCGGATCAGATAATGACATGCGTAAGACCGGATCACTTGTCCGAGTATACATGCTGTTCAGAGAATCGGAATAACAGCCGGAGCATGGGCTGACTCTGGACGCTATGTGGCGCTGCGCATGTGCAGAATGGCACTGCGCATGCGCAGAATGCAAAATCCGATTCAGATCCGATTGCTGAGTATACATGCCGTTAAAAGTCAGACTATGAACGAATTATCCAGGTGTTGTTATCCGATTTTGAGATGTCCGAAGGAGGTCCGAAGTAGGTCGGATTAAGGTGTTTACATGCACTTAAAAAGTCAGAACGATGTCTTATACGATTAGAAATTGGAATTTCTTGCTGCATGTAAACGTACTGATTGAGAGGTCAGGAGCAGGCCTTTTTCTTACCCCAAGCCTCGTTCATTTCTGAACTTGCACTAGAGTGGTGAAGCCTTCTTTTGGGCTTCATTTGTTTTGGGGGCGTTCAGGATCATTTTGAGGGCAATTGAATCTAATGTCAGTACCTTATTTGTTGCATGACAGGCCAAATATTAGAATATACATAAATACCAATTCCAATAAAAAGGTAAAATTCTGAAATAAACTAAATTGTGACAAATGTACTCTTTGTAAGTCGCTTTGGATAAAAGCATTTTCTGAATGCCCTTAATGTAAATGTAAGTTGTATTTTTTATGCCCCAAGCCCTGTTCATTTCTGACGTTGCACTATAGAATATTGGAGGAGGTAAAATTGAATTGGATGTGAGCATTTTCAGCAGTAAAGCTCGATTGGATGTGAAGTTTTAAAGTTGAATTGGTGTTTGATGTGTATTAATAATAAACATTTGTTTGCTTTCCAGGCTCTCCATCTCAACCACACCGCCTTGGCCAAGACAACCACAGGACAAATTGTCAATCTGTTATCTAATGATGTCAACAAATTTGATGAGGTAAAATCTATAGAGTGCAAACACAATCAAACAATCAATCATTCAAATATTGTTTGAATAATATTTGAATGATTCAATGTATTTGTTCAGGGAAACGGTCACATTGAAATATGTAGAAAAAAAACTAATCAATAATAAACATCAGACAATTCATTATTATAAAATGCACACTCCAGCCGGTATATTCCACATGTATGTCCATTTTCCTTCCAAGTTTCTGCCTTTGACCTCCTGTGTTTCTATGTGCTCACGGCTGTTTCCTGTGTGTTTTCAGGTGACCTTGTACCTGCACTTCCTTTGGCTGGGCCCCCTGCAGGCCGTGGCTGCGATGCTGTTGTTGCTGTACCTGATCGGCCCCTCCAGCCTCACGGGGATGGTGGTCCTGCTGTTCCTCATCCCGGTGCAGACCATGTTCGGACGCCTTTTCTCCACTCTGAGGTACACAGCCCTAAATGGACAAGGAACAGTGAAGAGGGTTTTACAAGCTGCGGGCCGCGTTTGGTTGTGTCTCGCTCCGTACATGTTGACGGTGTTCCTCCAGGGGCCAAACGGCCACCCTGACAGACGACAGGATTCGCACCATGAGCGAAGTGGTCTCCGGGATTCGTATCATCAAGATGTACGCATGGGAGAAGCTCTTCGACGGCCTGGTGAATGAAGTTAGGAGGTATGGTCCGTAATCCCCGCTAAACCAATATTGACATGTTCCATGTCTTTATGCTTGACATGCAGACTCCTGTGTGATCACTTTGTGAATACTAACAGTCCAGGCACTACCTCATACAGAACATAGTGTACACAGAACAAAGTGTACAGAACCAAATTTTGTGGATTGTGCCCCGAGCATTGTTCACCAACGTATATTATTAGCGTAAATTACACTCACCACAAGTACATCCTGCAAGTCTACAAATAATGCACGGCATCTGGAACCTGTCTGTGTGTGACATTCCGCCCCACTATTACTGATTAAACCAAAAGCAGTTATTAAATCAGTTATTAGAGCAATAATTGCGCTTTAGATATAGAAGACTGGTTAGGTTAATCTTTTCCCTAGGCTAATTTATCACACCACTGGTCTAGTCCAAATCAATCTATATTTATTCCTGGGGAGTATTTGTAAAAACTGTGTTTCCCCCAAACGTGTGCAGGAAGGAGTGTTCCAGGATCATGAAGAGCTCCTACTTGCGTGCCCTCAACATGGCCTCCTTCTTCGTGGCCAACAAGGTCATCGTGTTCTTCGCCCTCACTGCCTACGTGCTGGTGGGAAACAAAATGTCCGCCAGCGCGGTGTTTGTGGTGGTGACGATGTACGGGGCGGTCCGGCTGACCATCACCCTGTTCTTCCCCTCGGCCATAGAGAAGGTGTCGGAGACTCTGATCAGCATCCAGAGGATTACGGTTAGCTATGAGCCTCGCCGGTGCAGTGTGTCACGTCTGTGGATCGTAGCCGTGGCCCAGGGCGCTCAGAAATGTTTAATGGACTTCCATTAGTGGTGGTGATTTTCTGTTCTGTGGCCACTCAAAGCGTTAGTGCTTCACGTTCACCCACTCAAACACACATTCACCCATTCATACACACCGACAGCGGTGTCAGCCAGGCGGCAGGAGCCGTCGTGTGTCTCGCTCAGGGACACCTGAGACACCTGTCTCCACACTCTATGTCTTCTCAGGGGCAGCCGCGGCCTACTGGTTAGGGCTTCGGACTGGTAACCGGAGGGTTGCCGGTTCGAACCCCGACCAGTACGAACGGCTGAAGTGCCTGTGAGCAAGGCACCTAACTCACTGCTCCCCGAGCGCCGCTGTTGGCAGCTCACTGCCTCGGGATTAGTGTGCTTCACCTCACTGTGAGCCTCACCATCACTGTGTGCTGAATTCCACTAATACACGATTGGGTTAAATGCAGAGACCAAATTTCCCTCATGGGAACAAAAGAGTAATTCTTCTTCTTCTCCAGGACTTCCTGCTGCTGGAGGAAGTGGTTCCCCCGCCAGAGGGGCCCCAGAGGACGGAGACCAAGGACTGCATGGTGCAGGTCCAGGACTTGATGTGCTACTGGGACAAGGTGACCGCCCTTCATTCTGCTTTGGCCTTTTCTTTAATACAGGAGGATATTTACTGTGCTGAAAGCCACATGATACTCTTTTGTTTCTCTTCTGCAACAGACTCTGGATTCGCCAACCCTCCAGAACCTGTCCTTCACCGTGAGGTCTGGGGAGCTCCTGGCTGTGGTTGGACCTGTGGGCGCTGGGAAGGTCAGCTTAAGTGCACTGGGCTGCATTAAAGGACCCTGTTTAATCCCATAATCCTGTGTAATCTCGCTTTATTATCACCCCGTCTTTAAAAACCTGTGAGATAGAAGGCATGGTTCAATGTTTATTAGCGTCAATCTGTTGTCTAACACTGCTCTGGAGTTTGTCATTATTTATTATTGTTAAGCATGTTCATAGCTTTCCACTGAGGAATGCTGCTGGATTAAAAACGTTGTGTGTTCCCCACACAACTCAATGTGTCTGAAGGACTTCTGGGATTTATGGACAGAAAAAGTAAATGTAATGTAATACAGCTGTAATATGGTAATCATCACAGTACGTGTTTGTGTGTGTGTGTGTGTGTGTGTGTGTGTGTGTGTGTGTGTGTGTGTGCACGCGCGGGCGTGTGTGCGTGTGTCCGCCTACCCGCTCCGCGATGGGAACTATCAGTCCTCTCTGCTGGGGGCCATTTTAGGTGAGATGAGCCCGGACAGCGGGTCCATAAGGGTCAAAGGTCAGCTGACCTACGCCTCCCAGCAGCCCTGGATCTTCCCCGGGACGATTCAAAGCAACATCCTCTTCGGCAAAGCCCTCCACCCACAGAAGTACGAGCGAGTGCTGCAGGCCTGTGACCTGAAGAAGGTGAGTCGACCCAGGCCGTGTCTTCCCAGTAGGCCTACATAGGGTCCTCTATGTAGGCCACGTCTGCCCATTTTATTTCGGCCTACTGACTGTCTTTGTCCTTTGTTGTTTTGACAACCCTCCACTCGTCTCGAGTGGAGGGTCTCACTCGGTCATGGCAGAGCTTCCATGCAGCCTACCAGTGTCTGAAGTCACTTAAAAGTAGGCCTTCTCTCATATTATGGAGGCTGCAGACACAATTCTGTAGCTTCCATAATATGAGAGAAGGCCTACTTCCAATTATCACAATGCACAAGGGTGGTTTGAACAGAGCGGTGTTTTTATGGAGCGCCACGGCAGGACAGGCGCCGTCCACCCCAACAGAACCCACACTGGCGCTGTTGTTCTGTTATGCTCACTGAACCGCCCAACTCGCTTCCATGCTTTGTTTTGCAGTTCACAGGAAACAGCCGCGCACACGACAGCAGGGCACGTTTTTACGGCAATTTGCAGCTTTTGTCCCACATCGGGGCCGACACAAAGCCAGTCCACAATTACACTCTGTGTGCCTCGGTGTTTCCCTTTTGGGGTCGGGCTACGGATATCTCCGGAAATGTGTGCCCTCTGTGTTGTTCAGCCTGAGTGGCCCACATGCCGTCCTGAGCCAGACCTTGTGTGTGCAGGACATGGCTCTGCTGCCGGACGGGGACCTCTCCCTGATTGGTGACCGAGGAGCCAACCTCAGCGGGGGGCAGAAGGCTCGCATCAACCTGGCCAGGTGGGTGGAAACACTTGACGTGGGTCTTCCACCGCACAGACCACCTGCTGTACCCTCCCATTGTTAAGATACAGATCAGTTCACAAACATAGACCAGAATTATGTAGAAGAAATGCATGCATATTTTATATATATATATATATATATCTATATATATATACCGGTATATATAAGTTGATTATAATAGAAAAAAAATTGCTATAATTGAAAATCAAATCAAATCCCAATCGTGTTTGTTAGAATGATAAGATGATAAAATGATTGCTTGTTATGCTCTCAGATGAGAGTATATACTGTAGTGGCTCCTTGCGACACATCAGCTGGTCTGCTAAAGGACTACATAATGGTCTTCACTCGTTCAAAGTGGTCCGCTCAAAGTCCACGGCCGGGAGGCCCAGCTCTAGCCGGCTGTGGCTAAGCCCCCCCATGAGCCGCCCGGGTCCCTGGAAACAGTGGGGGTTTGATGGCAGCTCATGTTCTCCCCAGAGCCGTCTACCAGGAGGCTGATGTCTACCTGCTGGACGACCCACTCAGCGCTGTGGACGCGGAGGTGGGCAGACATCTGTTCGATGAGTAAGTCGCCATCATTGCTGATGTCTGCAAATTTCAGAAATGTCGGTCTGGCTGTGCAGCCGTCATTTCCCACCCGAGGGTGTTTGTGGGAAATGAAATGTTTGTCTACTTCTCAGAGAACTGGTTCCATTGCTCAGAAGCTTGCTGCACTCTGTTTGGAGGCCATCGCTTGGTCAGGAGGGGAAAGTCCTCCCATGATGGGTGATGGGTCCAGCATTTGTACTTTGATAGGAGAGGTGTTACATTTACATTTACATTTATGGCATTTAGGGCATTCAGGGCATTTAGCAGATGCTTTTATCCAAAGCCATCCATCCATCCATTTCTTCCGCTTATCCGGGGTCGGGTCGCGGGGGCAGCAGCCTGAGGAGAGAAGCCCAGACTTCCCTCTCCCCAGCCACTTCGTCCAGCTCTTCCGGGGGGATCCCGAGGCGTTCCCAGGCCAGCCGAGAGACATAGTCCCTCCAGCGTGTCCTGGGTCTTCCCCGGGGCCTCCTTCCGGAGGGACGTGCCCGGAACACCTCCCCAGGGAGGCGTCCGGGAGGCATCCTCACTAGATGCCCGAGCCACCGCAACTGGCTCCTCTCGACGCGGAGGAGCAGCGGTTCTACTCTGAGCCCCTCCCGGATGACCGAGCTTCTCACCCTATCTCTAAGGGAGAGCCCGGACACCCTGCGGAGGAAACTCATTTCGGCCGCTTGTATTCGCGATCTCGTTCTTTCGGTCACTACCCACAGCTCGTGACCATAGGTGAGGGTAGGAACGTAGATTGACCGGTAAATCGAGAGCTTCGCCTTTCGGCTCAGCTCCTTCTTCACCATGACAGACCGGTGCAGAGCCCGCATCACTGCCGACGCTGCACCGATCCGTCGGTCAATCTCCCGCTCCATCCTCCCCTCACTCGTGAACAAGACCCCGAGATACTTGAACTCCTCCACTTGAGGCAGGATCTCCTCCCCGACCCGGAGAGTGCACTCCACCCTTTTCCGGCTGAGAACCATGGCCTCGGATTTGGAGGTGCTGATCCTCATCCAGCCGCTTCACACTCGGCTGTGAACCGCTCCAGTGAGAGCTGAAGGTCACGGCCCGATGAAGCCAACAGGACCAGATCATCTGCAAAAAGCAGTGACGCAATCCTGAGGCCACCGAACCGTAACCCCTCAACGCCCTGGCTGCGCCTAGAAATTCCGTCCATAAAAGTTGTGAACAGAATCGGTGACAAAGGGCAGCCCTGGCGGAGGCCGACTCTCACCAGAAACAGGCTCGACTTACTGTCGGCAATGCGGACCAAGCTCTGGCACCGGGAGTACAGGGACCCGATGACCCGTATCAGCGGGCCCGGTACCCCATACTCCCGGAGCACCCCCCACAGGGCTCCCCGAGGGACACGGTCGAATGCCTTCTCCAAGTCCACAAAGCACATGTAGACTGGTTGGGCATCATCATCGCGAAGTGCTTCGAGAGGCTGGTCCTGGGTCACATCAAATCCTGTCTACCACCCACACTGGACCCCTTCCAATTTGCCTACCGCCAGAACAGGAGTACAGAGGATGCCATTTCCACGGCACTGCACTCCGCCCTCTCCCACCTGGACAAAAGCCATACATATGTTAGAATGCTGTTCATTGACTTCAGTTCAGCATTCAACACCATCAACCCCTCCAAACTGATCACCAAACTCCGTGATCTGAACATTGCCCCCTCCCTCCGCAACTGGATACTGGACTTCCT
>JAXIVH010000010.1:2482015-2483828 GCA_036785325.1 Urophycis tenuis | reverse complement strand
CCCAGGTGATATCACCAGCCCTTCACCTCGCGCCCTGGGTCTGCCCACAGCCCTGGTCTGCCCTGGGTCTGCCCACAGCCCCCGGTCTGCCCTGGGTCTGCCCTGGGTCTGCCCAGAGCCCTGGTCTGTCCACAGCCCTGGTCTGCCCTGGGTCTGCCCACTGCCCTGGTCTGCCCTGGGTCTGCCCTGGGTCTGCCCACAGCCCCCGGTCTGCCCTGGGTCTGCCCACAGCCCCCGGTCTGCCCTGGGTCTGCCCTGGGTCTGCCATAGCCCCCGGTCTGCCCTGGGTCTGCCCACAGCCCCCGGTCTGCCCTGGGTCTGCCCGACAGCCCTGGGTCTGCCCATAGCCCCCGGTCTGCCCTGGGTCTGCCCACAGCCCTGGTCTGCCCTGGGTCCTGCTCTGGGTCTGCCCACAGCCCTGGTCTGCCCTGGGTCTGCCATGGGTCTGCCCATAGCCCCCGGGTCTACCCTGGGTCTGCCCTGGGTCTGCCCGCAGCCCTGGTCTGCCCACAGCCCTGGGTCTGCCCTGGGGTCTGCCCACAGCCCCCGGTCTGCCCTGGGTCTGCCCACAGCCCTGGGTCTGCCCTGGGTCTGTCCTCAGCCCTGGGTCTGCTTCAGGAGACTGAGCGATGGTTTGCTTTACCTGTAATGTTGTTGTCACATCTGAATGATTAAACACAAACTTTCTTTTTAATTTAAGTAAAATCCCTGAATAGGTATATTTATACACAGGGACACATCAACCTATAAAGCAGTAAATCCATAAATCCAGTCCCAGAGATGCAGATCTCAGAAATCATCCATAACTCGCTGTCATAACGATTACAGTCGTGATAAAAAATAGAATCTTATTTTTACCGCCCAGCTTATCCGTGGAATCCCTCCTCCTCCTCCTCCTCTGATGATGAAGGTTTTAATTAACAATGCTCGCCCTGATGCCGCGCGTCCCACCGCGCGTCCCACCGCGTGCTGTTACACCGCACGCCATTGTGGACCGGACTGTGGCGGCGTACTCAGCCGAGGGTGAAGGCGGGGGTCCGGGGCGCCGGTGATAAGCAGCGAGGAGATGGGACCCATATGGAGCTGTCAGTGGAGGGCTGGTGGGCTTTGCCCCGTCCTCGTCCGACGGCCTAATTGAAAGAAATGAGCCATGGAGCTGACACATTAGCAAGGCTCCCCGGAGACACAGCGCACACTCTGCAAACACACACACACACACACACACACCCACGCACGCCCCCGCAGTGGGGCCACACACACACACACACACACACCACGCACGCCCCCGCAGTGGGGCCACACACACACACACACACGTAGGAACAGAGACACGCGTGCACTAATGCACATGGGATGGGGGGATGTATGCACACACAGCCGCGCACACACCGTTACAGTGATAAATATACACAGGGAGTTGCTGACACACACACAGTCACATACATACTGAGGTTCTCTGACACACACAGGGGCATACAAATACACAGGGGCGTTCAAACACACTCTCTCTCTCTCTCTCTCTCTCTCTCTCTCTTCTCTCTCTCTCTCTCTCGCTCGCTCTCATGTGGACACACAAACACACATATGCACGCTCACACACACACACACACACACACACACACACACCCTCTCTCCCCTGGTGGGGTCACATCCCGGGCTGGGCGCCGTGTTAACAGACACTATCTGCGTGCGACTGTAACCCGGGCGCTGTCAGTCAGTGTGTCGGCGCTGCGGCCGGTCCAGGGTTCAGGGGGATAATGAGAAACTGCCCTGCAGTGAGTTAATCAGCTCATCCCTCCCCACGCCCGGCCGT
>JAXIVH010000010.1:2457015-2474515 GCA_036785325.1 Urophycis tenuis | reverse complement strand
ATGGGGAGGGAGCGAGAGAGAGAGAGATGGGAAGAGAGATAGAGAGAGAAGATGCTAACAGAGCGATAGATGGGGAAGGAGAGAGAGAGAGAGAGATGGGAAGGGAAGGGAGAGATAGACGAGGAGGGAGAGAGAGAGAGAGAGAGAGAGAGAGGAGAGAGAGAGAGAGAGAGAGAGAGAGAGAGAGATGGCGAGGGGAGCGATAGGGTGGGAGGGAGCTGGAGGGCCAGAGGGAGCGATGGATACAGAGAAGCAGCCCGGGTGCATCCTGTCCCTGTGTGATGTGGCCTCACACGTCTCTGAGATGGGATATCTGCTCGCCCCCACGAGCAGGGCTCCTTTCTTCCCCGGCCCCGTGATGAGTTAGCAGGACCCGATGGAGCCGATACAGCCGGCGCTATCAGGTGGCATTCTGGGTAATTACGCCTCTCTATTTGGCGCTTTGCAGCGATGCTGTGGCCCGATAGAGGGAGGGAGGGAGCGGGGGGGAGGGGGGGGGGGGGGGAGGGATGATGGATGGAGGGGGTATAATGAGGAGAGGCAGGCGATAATGTAACAGCTAAATGGTTGAGAAATGGTGCACTGGGGGGGGGATGCCATCCCAGCGCCTGCAGGACGGCTCAGTGACCCCCACCAGAGGGTCTCAGGGCCCTGCAGGGCCGGGGGGGGGGGGGGGGGGACGTCCAGGGCCTTTGATAAAAGGTGTGTGTGTGTGTGTGTTTGCGGGGGGGGGGGGGGGGGGGGGGGGGGGGTTATTAAAGGATGCGCGAGGCGGCTTGTGGCGGCTGGCTGCTGTTATTCTGCCGTGAGCCGCAGTGTTGTGGCGAGGGCCGGCGTCCTGCGCGGGGAGATTGTATTGACCGCGCTTTAAAGCTCCCTGGAACGAGTTGTTATCCGCGTTCTGCTGACTTGTGTGCAGCTATTCTGCCTCCATAATGTTCTGCTCAAAGTTCTGTTGTATCTGCCAATACGGGTCCTTGAAGATTGAACTGGCAATCCGGCCCGGCGCCCGGCCCGCTCCGTCTTCTCACACGCGCACGCACACGCGCACACACACGCACACACATACAAACACACACACACACGCAGGCAACGCGCACGCACACGCACACACATACACACACATACGCATGCACGCACACACACACAGACATGCACACACACACACACACACACACACACACACACACACACACGCACACACATACACACACATACGCATGCACGCACACACACACAGACATGCACACACACACACACACACACATGCATGCACACACACACGCATGCACGCACACACACACACACACACACAGACACACAGACAATCAGACACGTACGCAGACATTAAAAAAAATCATTCCCCGACACACAAACACTCTCATGCAAACGTACAATCCCAGACGCTAACGCACACAAACACACACACCTCAGGGCCATGTGTCTGTTCCAGTCCTCTGTATTTAATACACGCTGCAATGTGTCCTATCTTGTAGGGCTGTTTTATTGTCAACTGTGGAGATTTCAACGCAAACGCATCATCGCGACCACTATCAATAGTATTTCCCCCTAATGTGATTAAGTTAATACTGTGCACTATGAGGGGATTATTTCTGAATTCCTCTTGATATGCGCAATATTTAGGTTGCGCGCAAAGAGTAAATATTTTGGTTCTTCACCAAAAATAATTCCCAGCGAGACAAAGACACGAAAGTGTAGCCTCAGGTGGAATAGCGGCTGTATAATTAGACCGATTACAGACGTGCACAACTCATTTGGCACCCGCTGAATGTGTTGGAGAACACAACGTTCAAAATAGGTCACATCCTTTGGAGAAATATTAACTTTATTCAACATTAATTATGCATTTATTCTGCCGTCTTGTGTGACTCGTCGGGAGCCGCGCACAAGTGGCCATTGTGAGGGAACCAATCCCATCATTATGTGCTTTGCAATTAAGCATATTTCACTTTCCCTTGTGTGGTAACAAGGAAGAGCCCCCCCCCCCCACCCCCCCCCTCCCCGCACACACATACACACACACACACACCGCCCGCAGACGCAGGGACCTGTAATCTAAGGGCAGCCATCTTTAAATAGAAATCAATGGGATCTCCACACTAAACTGTTTGTCATTAGGGCTTTATCAATGGCTGCCTTCCGATAAGATGTGCAGATACAGCGCGCGGCGGAGACGGATGACGCTGGATACGACCTCGCTCGCCTCGTAGCGCGGAGACCTGTTTCCCGTTTCCTCCTTCACATTTAATCATTTCATTTTGCGTTCATATGAGGTGCATTGTGCAAGTTTTTGTCTCCATAGAAAAGAGATTGGAAATGTTCTGTGCCAGTTCATCTCTGGGACCTGATAGAAGATATGACCATTCTGATTGCTCAAAACGTATCGATTCATTTAACTAGATGCTGATAATTAATCAATGAACTAATCAAAATTATTTATCAAAGAATATTGTATTGTATTGGCCTATTAGTTTACCTATTGATGTTCATCTGATTTCATTCCTTTGTAGGACTTCTATTCCCAGCAGGAGAGGAGAGGAACCTGGCTGGTCCTGCGGAGTTTGAAAATATTGGGATTATTGAAAGTAAAAAAAAAAACATCTTTATGTTGTACAACTGGGCCTACCTTGAGGTTTTCTGTCCTCCATCGCAGTTCAATGAGCAGAATCAGAATTAGGGTCACGAAGCAGGACCACCATCAACAGAACTCTCGCCCCTTCACCCCTCGCGATAATTAGAACGGTACTTGGCGTTAGTGCCACCTGCGAGTTTTGAGGTGTCGGAAAGAAAAAAAAAATATTATAATTTTTTGTCTGTAGGCCGACTCGGGAGAAGACGAAAAATATACATCTTATCACGCAAGGTCACCTCCAGTTCACCAGGTGCGGGTTTCCATCAGGACTGAGACTGGGCTTCATGTAGAATAACAATAAAGGTGAACACCTTTGAATGGAGCGTAAGGGTAACGGTATCTGTCAAAAGACGTGCGCAGAACACCTAAAAACACCTGAACACACCTGAACACACCTAAAACACCTATTCATGTGGGAGCTTATGTGGGAATACGGAGAACGTCCTCGGAGTCTCTATCCATCGTGGAAACGTGTTGAGTGTTTGTCGTTTTGTGCAGAATAAACTAGATGACACGATCTGGAAGATGCTGACGGCTTCGGGGCGGTGTGTGTGTGTGTGTGTGTGTGTGTGTGTGTGTGTGTGTGTGTGTATTTGGGGGGGGGGGGGGGGGGGGTTGCGTGCGGGGGTCTCCTGTTCTCGCCCCGGGTATGTGGGGAGAAATGTCCCCACTGGCTTGTTGTGCTGCCGCGCTCTGCAGCCTATTTGCATGCTATATATTTTCTTCCCATCCGCTCAGTCTTATCATCAGTGAGCTGTGAGGTACTCCGTCTCGGAGTGCCGGACCCCTGATGCACGCTTTGACGGCCGGTAATTCTCCGGCTCACACTAACTCATCTTGAATTATTTAAGCGCTGTTTCCTACCATGCTGGTGAGGGGGGCCGGGGCCGGGAGGACCCACGCCCCCCAATAAATACAAAAAATAAAACATCAATGTCGCTGACACTGATGTTGGCAGCTATGAATTTAATGACAGCAGTGTGTCACTGCAAGTGTAGGGGAAAATATCGAGCTGTTTCGTCAAACGGATTGGCTATGGATCGATTAGATTCCGATGATGATCGAATGAAAATAACCACGTCGTCGCTTCCTCTTATTGACCGTGCCCGGCCTCTTCCTCAGCTTCACGCATCAGACGTGAGGAGGAGGAGGCCTCACGGCTGGACATCGAAACGAAACAATTAAAACATCAAACTCAAAACCTAAATAATGCACAGCCCTTATATCCACTTTCAAACACGTGTATTAACCACATTTAATACAACTAAATGTGGGTTTATGTTTGTGTGTGTGTGTGTGTGTGTGTGTGTGTGTGTGTGTGTGTGTGTGTGTGTGTGTGTGTGTGTGTGTGTGTGTGTTTGTGTGCGTGATGCTGACAGAGGACGGACGAGTGCGGGATGTCGTACTGTAATGTTATTAAAGTGATTGAGAAAGTGGGCCAGCAGAAGGCGGACACGGTGTGGAGCGACGTGGGGAACAATGGGCATGCGGTGACCGGCAGCGGGGCGCGCCGTGCGTCCGCGGAGCAGCGGGTGCGGGTTCGATGCGCATCGTCTTGCCTCCACCTTGTCATCGGGTTTCCAACTTGAGACAAAAGCGCGGCCCCTCCGCGACTCCTCCTTCACGACCCGAGACGCGCGTCCCTCGTGACGCGCCGCGTGGACGCATGGAAGGCGCTCAACCTCAGGCTGACTTGGATTAAGAAAATAAGAATTATTATAAAATAAAAAAGAACTCAATAATAATAGTATTCGTACTATCAAAATAGTACAGCCGTAATATTAGTAATTACACGGATGAATGCAAACGGCGCTGTTTTCTTTCACACGTGTATTCTTTATTTTATATATTTTTAAATGATCAATAGTATGCTATTCATTTGTTCAAATAACAATAATAGTTATAATAGTAATTGTAAGTATAGCCACAATAACAACAATAATAAAGGACGGAAATAACGAAGCAACATAGTTTTTGGCGATAGATGAGGCGAAATTACAAAAAAAAGGATAACATTCCAATGAATTTAATTTGCCATCCATTTATATCCTCATTTAAACACAAACACCTGCAGCTTAATTCGCCTTTGACAATATTGTTTGATACAGCCCCCACCCCACCCCCTGCTGTTTCTGTTTTCTAATGTCCCACACAGAAGGTGTAGAAACAAACCACTTAAACGTACAATTTACGCAACAAGTCCTAATATGATAAGTGTATTACTGCTTAGTTGAATATTCCGCAGCCCATAATTCAGCTGTCGATTCGCTGCCCTTGGGAAGGTCCTTTGAAGTGAGAGTGAAAAGGGGGGATTTCAGGAAAATAATTAATTTCACCAATATAGCGATTAGAAACACTTCAACACTGCTCAATATTTAATTGTACATGTGACAAATGAACAACATCAGGAAAATTGGAGGAATTATTTACCTTGCCAGGACGCATATAGTCGACACCTCGGCCAATTCATCTTTATAGGAATTTCAACACACACACAGGCTGTGCAGTTATCACAAATAAAGAATATAGCCTACTATTTCTGCGCCCTTTTGGCCTACATTCCATTGATTGTTAACTGCCGTAGGCCGACTTCCGAATTGTGTAGGTCTAATTGTTAGGAAAACAAATGTAAATGTAACAGTTTGTCCCTTGTCTGCACCTTGGCCATGTCCAACTCAAACTCTGTTTGGGTTAACATTTACAAGTTTAAATTCCACTACTACACCGTAAATTATCATTAAAATTAGCCGTGAACAATTCTTCTTCTTAAGTTCTAAATGTGTAAGATGGAGGACTGGCATCCACAAACAGGCCTGCGTTCGGTTAAACTGGGCCATGGTAGAATAGGGGTAAGGCTGTAATCTGTGTTTCACTGTAGAAGAAACCTATAAAACCCGTCTGCAGTCCATCTCTGGGAGGTTAACCACTCCAACCACTCGGAGCGGAGATGGAGATACAGAACATGGATGCGCGTCCGCTGCGTCCGCCGCGCGGAAGGCGGGCTTAAATAAAACAGCTCCCAGACTGTTTGTGTCAACGCGACTGCGCATGCGTCCGTGGCACTTTCCCGATACCTGCAGCCGAAGCCAGTATTTCACGGGGGGCCGCAGCCCGGACTCATCAGTCAGCTGCATGAACGACAGTGCCGTGTGGTGGTGTTTCACACAGGCTGGAGCGGGACCGAAGGAAACGCGATACAAAGACACTTTGGAAGAAGTCTTTTCTCCCGATTCAGGTTTATTTCTGTGTGGATGTCGTCATGAGTCAGAAAACCTGAAGAGTAAAACGAGAACGGCTACTTTTGACTTTTCGAGAGGATAACCAACGGTGGGATGAAGAATTAAAGTTCATGTAAGTAACCTCACTTCCCATTCTAATCACGGCGGAGTGGCTCTCATACGCAGGTATGATGTGTGCGTCCCCGGGCTGGCGACTCGGTGGCTTTATTCCGCTTTTATAAATGACTTGTTTCTATCTTTTCAGATAAACGTAGTGCCAACATGTCTAAACCGATGGATCACGTTAAACGTCCAATGAACGCGTTCATGGTCTGGTCCAGAGCCCAGCGGAGGAAGATGGCCCAGGAGAACCCGAAGATGCACAACTCCGAGATCAGCAAGAGACTGGGAGCCGAGTGGAAACTTCTAACCGAGTCCGAGAAAAGGCCGTTTATCGACGAGGCGAAGCGGTTGCGAGCGATGCACATGAAGGAGCACCCAGACTACAAATACAGACCGAGGCGGAAGCCCAAAACGTTGATGAAAAAAGACAAGTTTTCTTTCCCGGTGCCGTACAACCTGGGGGAACACGAAGCGCTCAAAGTGAGCGGTCTGACCAGCGGAGGACTGTCTGAGTCCCTCATGGGCAACCCGGACAAGGCGGCCGCTGCGGCGGCGGCCGCGGCCGCGCGGGTCTTCTTCAACCCGTCCATGGCCGCGAACCCGTACTCTTTCTTTGACCTGGGATCCAAGATGTCCGAGCTTTCTCCGCACTCGTTTCCGTACGCATCTCACCTGGGCTACCCGGGCGCTGCCACGGCTTTCTCTGGGACCGGCGGGGGAACGCACACCCACACACACTCTCACCCCTCCCCGGGTAACCCAGGCTACATGATCCCCTGTAACTGTACGGCCTGGCCCTCAGCGGGACTCCAGCCGCCCCTGGCCTACATCCTCCTGCCCGGGATGGGCAAACCACAGCTCGAACCATACCCTGCGTACGCAGCCGCTTTATGATGGCAGGGGGGCGAAACTCACTTGGACTTCCGAGAAAAAGAGATGTGACGAGAAAAAAAAAAAACATGCAAGAGTTTAATATGCATGCACACACTTGTACATGTGATGAAGTGCTCGTGGTCCCAGGTATCACGTGTGTATGTTGATTAATACCTTTATCTAAGGCCATGTTTATTTGGAAATCCCTCTCTAATTTATAATTGTTCTGCGGCCACCCCCCCAGAGCCGAGAGGGACTCAGCCGGATCTTAAACCGGTAGAAGGCGAGCTGTCCTTATCGATGTGAATACTCCGTTAAATGATACTCTATTACTGTTTTTTTTTGCGCGAAACTTTTGCACCTGTTCCAACAGTTGCACCTGTTTGGCCGCCCCGTTCACCACTGGATACACGGAACACGACTTGTTAATGAACACCAACATGGACTTGATTACCTCTCCTGGGTTTCTTGCGTTCAAACGCGTAACTCAAGAAGAACGCGAACCATTCACTTCTTGAACAATTGTAAATCTGTACAGATAAAAAAAACTCTAGGAAAATTGACATTAGGCTAGTGTTTGGGATAGGGCCTGGAAATTGCATATTTCACTAGAAATCGGGTTTATATTTTAAGTTTTAAAAACCGTTTTATAGATGTCTGTAATATTTATTGTTTAGTGGAATCATCACGGAGACTGAGGCCATTCGAGAGGACTAAATAACTCTGTATCATTTGCACATAAAATGTAGAGGATGTAATTTATTCAAGGTGATTAATTTACTGCACATCCCATTTTTTGTCACTCACAAGTCGGATTTCTGCCCTTTTTTAAGAATAACGAAGTTCCCACCGTGGGTCCAAAGTTCTTTTGGGTTTTTTTTTTGACAGGGGCTTAAATTACTTCTTGACATCTCCGCTATCATGTGCAACAGAGTGCGTTTTACTAACTCATATGGACTTTGTATGTTTTGTGTTTTCTTTAACACCGTTCTGTACTTCAAACTGTTCGCTTGTTGAGCAACGGCCTCCAATAAAGCGTATGCGGGAAAACGGAAGGAATGGCAGTGTTTCTTGATGAGCTACAGGATCGCTATCTGTCCCCTGACGGGACAGTCCAGGTGAAGTGTAAGGGATCCTCCAAAGACCGCTTTTGTTCGTCCTGTGAACAGCGTTACTGGGGATCTAAAGGAAGGCCATTGTAGCCCACAGCCAAACCTTATTTATCACAATTTTAATCACGAATAGGATGTAAGATAAAATAGAGTGGGCAGTCTTTTAATCTTTCTTTTCTCAGGGAGAGTAAAATGGCTGCTTTTAGACTCCCGAACAAATGCGTCTTTGAGACTTTAGGCATCACTGAGGATCCTTTTACATCATCTGAAAAAAACGAAACAAAAACAACTATGAAAGTACTTTTAACGTAAAATGGAATAGATTCTAAATGATCGAAAATTAAATGTTAAACGCAAGTTCTAATGAGGGTCTCATGCGTGTGTGTGCGTCAGTGTGTGTGTGTGTGTGTGTGTGTGTGTGTGTGTGTGTGTGTGTGTGTGTGTGTGTGTGTGTGTGTGTGTGTGTGTGTTTGGGTGTGTGTGTGTGTGTGTGTGTGTGTGGGGGGGGGGGGGGGTCGTTTCTAGTGCACCCCATTTATTTTAGCCCCACCGCACCTTCAATACCACACAGAAAACCCCAGGATTTAAAGAAAGCGATCCCTCCCAGTTTACATTAGGAGATTAATTCATAAGGATCAAAGCGATTATGCAAAACTAATTTGGACAGTCCAGGGATAATTATCTCTGTCACGGTTAATTAAAGCCTTTCGAGGCTGTGTATTCTCCATTGTGTTCGCCCGATCACTTCACTCCATGGAACTTCCCGCTCTGCAGCGAAAATAACGCCTAGGTGACCTTTGAGGAAAGGCGAGCCTTGGCTTTTACGCACTCCAAATAGTTACATTTCTCGTCGTAGATGCGTGGATGGTGTTGATTATTCAATCATTTTATTCTTTATTCGTTTTGTGTGTTTGTGGAATAAAAACAGTCAGTGACATAAATTGGCGATACTGTTTCTCTTATCTTGTCTTGTAAAGGGCGTAATTGTAAAATCCATGTGCGTCAACATCTATGTCTAGTTCCTAGAAATAAAGCCACAAGCATACAGAAAACGATCGTGTGATCCAAACACATGAAAGGTTGTCAGGTCGGTAGGAGAAGTTGCGTTACGAGTTTAGTGACCACTTCCCTCCTCGGTCTTTGGTCCCGTCATTCTGCTTTACTGGAGGAAAAGGAAGAACGCTGAAAGACTTTTCTCTCTCTACTCTGGGAGCGTTTAGACGGTCGAGGAGGTTTTGTCTGGGAACAAAACGAGGGTTGGGAGGTTTTGTGCGAGTGTTGTTTGTTGAAGTGGAGCTCAGCAAAAGCGGCTGCTTTCCCTCATTGTGATGAAAGCAATCAGTGGTATTTGGAAAACTGTTAGCATTGTGCACTTCTTCTGTGTCCATTGTGGAGCGATTCTTTTCACAAGGTTTTTTCAGCCGATCCAGCTGGCCGGAGTGAATAGCACTGCAATGTGTACACGCTTTGTCCCTGCAGGGCCTTCAAGTAGCCTGCGCTGAATGGAGTGAGTTGACACTGCATGACAGTGAAACAACATAATAAAAAATACATGAGCACATGAATAGAAGCAGGCGCATAAATAAATAAAATGGGTGGCCAAAACTGGATAAACTGAATGACAAAACGGTGAAAGGGGAACAAAAAGATATTTAACACGGCAGATTAGCATTAGAATGCAATCTACAAGCCAGAACAATTGATGAATAGGTTTACCGGCCAAGAAAGAAATGGACTAAATGCCTTTTGAATGGATAGCCTGTGCGTTTTTTGGTTATCTTAGAAGGGAACTGAATGGAAAGGTGGGATGCGACCAGGAAAATATCGGAGAAAACTTTTTCACAGAAAACATTTTTTGAGAATTGTGTCCAACATTGTCAGCCCAATGTCAACCTAGCTGCAAACTTTTTGAAAACATAATAATAATAATAATAATAATAATAATAATAATAATAATAATAATAATAATAAATATAATAATAATAATTGTTATCGATATTATTAATATTATTATTGTTATTATTGTAATATTAATATGAATAATTATTATTATTGTCGATGCATTAACAAACCATTGCAGATATCTCAGAGTCTTGGAGTGCTCGCTCTCCATCTTGAGACGTCGTCTCTCTCTCTCTCCAGCACGCTGCTAAATGCCCGGCCCGTCATTACCCGCATTCATTCAAATACAACTTTATTTGCCCGTCCATGGTTTTATTTCCCTTCGTTACAGAATGCACATGGGTGGGAGTGGTGGCATTTTGATTCTCTCTAATTGGTTCCAAATGTCAAAGCCTCTAACGAGTTGGCCGGTGGACCCAGGAGGCTCGGTGCTGAGGCTGACCTCTGGACCGGCTGGACCAGAACCAACACCAGCTTCAAACTTTGGACCACGGTCGAAGTGATGAGTCGCGTGCGCTGCCCCACGTCAGACTGTGTCCCCCAGGAGGATGAGGCCTCGCCGCGGGGTCCGTGGCGCCAGGGAGGGCCCGGCAGGTACACACCTACGGGGTGTTCTGTGTTACAGTTCTGTTGTTGTGTGTGTTACAGTGTGCACTGGGTTCTACACATAGGGTGAACGTCTGCCTCTCACTGGGTTGTACTCTCCCCCCCCTGCACATTGCAACGCCCTGCTATCCCCTGAATTAAAGAGCAAGTTTAAGATTCACGATTTGTTGATTTGTTGATTTCTTGAAGACGTGCAACACAGACATGTTCTGAAGTCCTGGGGATGAGGTCACCCCAGCGGTGGACCTCCTTGACCCCGGTGGGCCCTCGCTCCCCCGCGGTGCTCTATCTGCTATACGCTCTGGTCCCGGGCGCCGCCGCCGCCGCCGCGCTGGGCCTGAAAGGGATCCCGGTAAGACGGCCGACCAGGCTCCCCGCCGCTCTCATAGCGGCCGGCCGATGCCCTGATATCATTATGTCGTGGTGTTAAACCCTTTATGTGCCTGTAAGACATTTGTAGCAGCGAGATTAGGCAAATTAACATACATATGTAGCCGCAGTTCAACCATACTGACCTCAGAGGGGATCTACAATGGTCTTCACATCCCTAATTCGCCCTGGGCTGCCCTGGGAGGACGTGGATTATCAGCCAGCTTCAATAGCTTGAGATGGATCACATTTAGCACCCCGCCATCCTTCTCTTCGCCATGAATAAAATATCAACCTGGCCGCCCTTTGAGGGAAAGGTTCCTCTGTTTGTTTGCAGAACACTTGGCTTTTTGGTGGGTGGTGGTGAGGTGTGTGTGTGTGTGTGTGTGTGTGTGCGTGTGTGCGTGTGTGTGTGCGTGTGTGTGTGTGTGTGTGTGTGCGTGTGTGTGTGTTGGGGGGGGGGTTACCTGGTTAACATTAGGTGTGCAGGGTGGCATACTGTGCTGTGTTTAACCGTACGGGCGTGCGTACACCACACACACACACGCACACACACACACACACACACACACACACACACACATACCTGATAGGGCTGCTCTCTCTCTCTCTCTCTCCTCTCTCTCTCTCTCTCTCTCCTCTCTCCTCTCCTCTCTCTCTCTCTCTCTCTTCTCTCTCTCTCAGAAACCTCAAAGAGTTATGATCACTGACTCCTCCATCTCATTTTAGGTAAATCAAAGTGTGAAAAGTCTCACCTGAAGCAATATCTCCCGCATCAGGGCTGTGGAGGTGGAGGAGGAGGAGGGAGGAGGTGGGGGAGGAGGTGGAGGAGGTGGTGGTGGGCATGTTTATGAAGGCAGTGGGGGCCACATTACCTGTAATCTTCCCAGGGAAAAGCAGGTGCATTTCTTACTTCTCTATGCTCCCAGGAGGGGGTTGGGGGGAGAAAAAAAAAAATCCCCAAAATTATCTAGCATTGCAACACCTTTTCCCCGCCAACACCTTAACGCACCAAATTCAAAGCCTCCAAACCCATACGTGTCTCCACCCACCCCCCCCCCCCCCCCCACCCCCCCCCCCCCCACCGTGCCCAAGGTCACCAAATGAAAATGAGAAATCAGGTGCATGTACATGCTCATACAGCCATAAACACGCCACACAGCCTCTGAAGTCTGGCTCTGCTTTAAAAGAGCTCCCCAAGTTTGTTTAATAGCACATAAAGCAGCGAGCTGACGCCCCCCTGTTGGAGCTGCAGAAAGGGGAATGCTTGAATTAGGTCCGGGGAGGTGGTCTGGGGCGAGGCGGTCTGGGCGGGGGGGGGGGGGGGGGGGGGGGGTGGGGGGGCGGTGGGGGGGGGGGGGGGTGCTGAGAGCACCACTTTCTCGTAGTGCTGAGATGGTGTGTGCACGACTCACCCAGCGTGCGTGTGTGGGAGATTTCTGCTATTATTAATAACTGCTACCAAAGTGCACATTTGTTCGCAAAGGATTATGATGTCTTTCTTTTTGTGTGGATTTTTTTAGTCATCGCTCTCCACACTCATGATAGTGCATATTTTCACTTGTGTGTCACTGGGTCATTCACCAGCAAACACTTCAAGGAGTGACAATAATCTGATGAAATGAAATAGATAGTACACTTCATATAACAACATGCAATGTTTATTGTGCATGACTGGGTCTAAACACCAATATTAGTGGAATAATTGCACCATGAAAATGTCATAGAATAGAATCTATTCTATGACATTTCTATATTCTTGTACTCACATGCACCCTCCATCTATTGAATAGATGCAGGTGGAGTGAATAGATTTCTGCTTTTGGTTCAAATAGTCCTATGTGTTCATGAGGACAGCTAGTGTTATAGTGTAACGTGTGTGGGTAAGGGTCAATGGGTAGTTTGTGTTATTGTGTAACATGTCTGTACTCAAGGACAGTTAGTGTGATAGTACAACATGTGTGTGAAAAACTAATACAAAATCGAACTCTTGTGTGCTTTCAGCAAGCCTTTCGCCTCTACAGCGCCACTGCTGGCTGAAAGGACATACGACACGGATAACGACCCTTAATTAAATATATACAGTATATATTAAACAAAAAATCACAACTTTACATATTGCACAAAATAACTGTGTTAAAGAGTCCAATAGAACTGTACCATTATTTTTGTGAAATTAAGTAAACCACAACAAGGCCCATAGAGCTCAGTGGCTGTCGGACATCACAGCACATTGTTCAGGCTTGTTGAAACACATTCAACAAGGTGGTGCCAACGAGAAGATACCTGCAAGGCTCGGAAATAAATCGAATCATCCGTTTTGATGAACCCAAAATATTAAGCACGGGGATTATAGAATTAACCGTCAATAAATCTGAATAACATTGGTGTGTCGCATTAAGAAAAAAAAAAACATTCTGGTAAACTGACATGACATTTCTGTCCCATTTCCAAATGACCGTTGGCAGTGATTGGCTGCCTCTCGTATTAAAAACGCTCAGGTTTTTAAGAGGGGGGGGGGGGGGGGGGGGGGGTAAAAAAATAATAACGTATCTATCATGACTAGAAATAATGAAGTAGCTGATAGCCCCAAGGAACAGTCAGTAAGAATTATATCCTTCTGTAACACAGGACAGAGGCAGCCTGATAAGTACCTGCCACTTACTGACACACTCCAGAACTACATGTGTCCATCAATGAAAGAGATTATTTCCTCTGGTTATTACACAGAAGATCTGGAGGAGGAGGAGGAGGAGGAGGAGGAGGGGGAGGGGGAGGGGGGGAGGGAGGAGGAGGGGGAGGGAGGGGGAGGGGGGGGGGGGGAGGAGGGAGACGGAGGAGGTGCAGGGATGGGGCCCTAAGATTTGCACCTTTAATGAGAAAGGATGATTTCTCTTTCCCCCCAGTGTGACACAGCTCCTCTGAAGAAGAAGTAATAAGTAAGATGTAGTGAGGTTCATTTTCGCCCTTTCTCCATGTCTCCGGGAGAACGTGAAATAGAAATTATTACGATGATCATTATTATTATTATTATTATTATTATTATTATTATTATTATTATTATTATTATTATTATTATTATTATTATTATTATTATTGTTGTTGTTGTTATGGGGGAAAGGCTAAGCTGAATATGCTCTGCATTATTTATAGGGCAGTTATGATCGCGTTGTTAACAGGATTAGGATTTGTGAAGGCTGATCTGAGATTTCCCGTGCTGTGTAATAACATCGTGGTTTTATGCTCAAATCTTGCAGACTTATAATTAACGACTAAGGGAGGAAATCTTTACATGGTGATATATAGTCTTCCATAACTAATCGCTGTGTACTGGAAAATGAACAGCCTTTTCATCAGAACTTTCACGGTGACCCTCTCAGAGATGTTGGTCGCCCTGTTTTCCTCAGATGATGGAGTCAAACGCCCACACCAAAAAACACGCCAAAGCTGAACTAAACACACATTTATTCTCCTTACAGTAATAAAGTGTGAATATTAAACGCTACAGTCACAGTATCTCACTGTTCCCCGTGAACCAATATCTCTTGTTTTGTTTTCCCCTCGTGTTTGCTACCATAGCCAATTCACTTTAACCACCAAATTGTGCAAAAAATAATGACTTCACTGTTCCAATGACAACAAAGTCACATCATTTATAGAGGCGCCTTATCATACTTAGCCAACAAAAACACATCAGAGTGACTCCTTCAACATCAACGCACAGCCCGTCTGCTGAGCCATGCGCGAGCAGCATGACTCCTTACCCTAATTGGGGGGGGTAATGTCAAGGTGTTCAGGGCAAATCTATTATGAATGGTCCTTCTAGACGTGACATACACTCCTTTTCCCGCGGAACAACGCCGTACAGCCTCTACATATTACATATTCATGTGTCGTGTGTGTGTGTGTGTGTGTGTGTGTGTGTGTGTGTGTGTGTGTGTGTGTGTGTGTGTGTGTGTCTGCGTGCGCGCGCGCGTGTGCGCGTGCGTGTGTGTGTGATGATTTGTGATGTGTGCTTTGTAGTCACAAAGGACGACACTGAGAGGTAATGACTCTCCAACAGGGTTTTGTATTGTTCTTTGTCTGCATGTTTGCAGGGAGAAAGAGATTTGGAGGAGAATTCGACGCACTGAAAGCAATCAAAGGCTGTGACCTTCGGCAGCCTTTGTGCCGTCTGACAGCACAAGCGCTACAAGGCCAGCGATGACAGCGCTGTCAGACCCGCTGCTCCGCTCCGTCTCAAGACGCATTCAGGGCTTCGCTGGCATTGGAAACTTACATTTGCCCTGCCAAAGCACAAAAGTTAAATAAGATACCACAGTAGACACTAAATAGTCATAATATTAGTCAAATTAATAGATAAATTACATAATTATAGATAGTGACTGATAGTTCAGTTAATATCTAATTATAGATATTAACTGATATTATAGACTTACATACACGTATGTAAGTCTATAATATCAGTTAATGAGGTAATGGTCAGGAAAGGGGTCCCTGGACTAGACCATGTAATGACTTGTCAAAATGTATTTCCCTTTCTTTCTCTCTCTCTCCTCTCTCTCTCTCTCTCTCTCTCTCTCTCTCTCTCTCTCTCTCTCTCTCTCTCTCCTCTCTCTCCTCTCTCTCTCTCTCTCTCTCTCTCTTCTCTCTCTCTCTCTCTCTCTCTCTCTCTCCTCTCTCCCTCTCTCTCTCCTCTCTCCTCTCCCTCTCTCTCTCCTCTCTCTCTCTCTCTCTCCTCTCTCTCTCTCTCTCTCTCTCTCCTCTCTCTCTCTTCTCTCTCTCTTTCTGTTTATTTCTCTCTCGTTCACTTTTTTTTCTCTGAGTCCGCGAGTCATCGAGCAATGCTTAATTTCAACCGCTTTCACTGTCCCTGTTAATACATGGCTAAGATACATGCTTTCATTTGTTCCCCCCCCCCCCCCCCCCCCCCCCCCCCCCATCTCTGCACAACTCCACAAGTCGCTCGGCCACGCGTCCTCTGCCTCGCCTTCCCTCGCCGTGTGACCGGGGAGGGAATAATCTCCCCACCGCATTCACACGAAGCCAAACATGCTGATGTTGTTTGTTACTGTACGAGGGAGGCCAGGCGGAACAGCGGGGACTCTTTAAATTACTTTATTCAAAGTGGATCCAGGACCAGGCACCGGGGTTGATTTTTTTTTTGATGTATTTTCCCTACAGAGCCGAAGCCTTTAAAGACTCACACCTGACACCAATGAACTTGACTGGCTCTTCTCTGAACACACAGAGCCTCGCTGATACAGAGCGCATAGACGGTGTGTAAAAATATACATGGTTGACACGGAGCAATAATAACGAGTAGATTTATGTATGTGGGGCACCAAAGTAATGTCGCAGCCATGGCTGTGGCTGTCAAGAGTGTTTTCCTGTTGCGTCATTCACCACATGAGTGTACATTGTGTTGCGGGAATACAGTGGTTGTCCTGGTGTTTCACGCACACACACACACACACACACACACACACACACACACACACACACACACACACACACACACACACACACACACACCCGGACACACACGCACGGCGCATCGCAGGAGCTTGTGTCAGTCAACACAGGCTGTTAAGAGCACCGCGGAGTGTTGCGTGTTGGCAAGTAAACAAGTTGGAGGAAGAAAATAAATTCCCTCTTAATTTGACGTACAATGCATTTTGACGGCTCTCCTCGATTTGATAGAGATTGAGCGTTCAGCGATGAACATCTGGGATATTTTCGTGAAACCGGTTCAAGAACTGTACCCCCGCCATGTTTATACACACATGCAATCGATAAAAACAGCTGCAGTACGATGTAGGCCTACTAAGGACCTGTTTGTCCTTTCCGATGATCAAATGTCGATTACAACACGTCAGGTTGCTGCAGAAGCAACCCTCTCTCTCTCTCTCTCTCTCTCTCTCTCTCTCTCTCTCTCTCTCTCTCTCTCTCTCTCTCCTCTCTCTCTCTCTCTCTCTCTCTCTCTCTCTCTCTCTCTCTCTCTCTCTCTCTCTCTCTCTCTCTCTCTCTCTCTCTCTCTCTCTCTCTCTCTCTCTCTGGAGCGACAGAGGTCTGCTGGAAAGTGCAGAAGAAAAGGCACAGGGGGTGAACGGAGCGCGCGGAGGCCTACGTACTGGTCTGCCGCCAGAAGCGGTGCAGAGGTAACACGAACACTTGGAAACAGACACTGAGACGCAAGGCTTTGTGTGTCTGCGGGGGGAAAAAAAAATTCTGGACAGCTCCGGGGCTGACATTTAGAACATAACATCACCAAACACAGAAAAGCACATTAACACAGAAAAGCCGAGCAGGGGCGGCGGTGGTGGTGGTGGTGGTGGGGGGGTGCTTTAAGCAGAACCTGAAATTCAAGTTCTGGCGAAGGCGACTGACCCAAATCCCCCCCCCACACCTCCCTCTCCTCTCCTTAACATGCGTGTGTGAGCCGGTGCCTTGGGGTGACGTATCCTTTACACGGGGACCGCCAGAGCATTTACATAGCACGCTTAATGAGAGATCAACACCAGGGGAACGTCTGCAATAGAAGGCTTTCTTGTAGAAAATAATGAGCGAGCGATTGATCCATACTCCAGCAAGCCGGTGTTGCCGACTTAACACCAAACGGGGGAGATTACAGCCGCTGCCAA
>JAXIVH010000010.1:2438916-2451416 GCA_036785325.1 Urophycis tenuis | reverse complement strand
ATTATTGTATAGTATAGTGTACTATAGTTTATGTAGTTTGTAGTTATGTAGTTTTAGTATTTAGTATAGCACAATATGTGATAGCACAATAGAGTATATATATATATATATATATATATATATATATATATATATATATATATATATATATATATATATATATGTATATATATATAGATGTATATATATATATACATATATATATATATATATATATATATATATATATATATATATATATATATATATATATACATCCCAGTAGAATACTGCATACTATGTATTATCTTCTTATAGTACAGTATACTATATCACAGTGTAGGACAGATGAGTAGAGTGCAGTGTAGTATACTGTTGTACAGTGTGTAGTACAGTGTTAGAGTACAGTTTGGTGCAGTATAGTAGAGTATTGTAGAGTATTATGGCTGTAGAACCATTCCCTATCTACTGATGGACCAGTTGTTACACAGAGAAAAGTTCAGGGTGTGGGAGATAGAAGCCCCCACTTCAGCACAGGGGGAAAAGGCCTTGGCCTGCAAATGAAAGAAAGAGAGAGAGAGAGAGAGAGAGAGAGAGAGAGAGAGAGAGAGAGAGAGAGAGAGAGAGGGAGAGAGAGTGCACAAGAGAGAGCGAGAGAGCAAGAGAGAGAGAGAGAGAGAGAGAACCAGAGCGAGAGAGAGTGAGAGAGCAAGAAAGAGAGAGCGAGAGAGAGAGCGAGCCAGAGAGAGCGAGAGAGCTAGATAGAGAGAGAGAGAGAGAGACAGAGAGAGAGAGAGAGAGGCTATTCAGAACACGATTCCTTTTCCCTCATTGTCTGCCCTCTTAGATTTGCATGCGCTGGCTCTGAGCAGATGAGAAAGGGCTCCAGCCTCACATTGTTACCTTTCTCTGTGCTCTTTTCTATTTGCAATTAAATGCATTTCAAATGGAACAACAGTACAGGAAGCAGCTCTGATAACAGCGCAGAATTCCATTGCTTTCAACGTCCCTTTGTAATGGTTTTCTTCTTTTTGCATTTGTGACCGTTTTCCTTGTGATGGCACACAGTCCGTATCTGTGAGTGGGGCGGCTGAACCGCTCACTGTTTCATTGATAATTAAATTGCATTTCACTGCAAAATGCGGCCCTCTTTTCTTTGGTCCACGGGCTTGTTGTTTGGCGTATATAACATTGTGTTTGGTGTTTTATGTAATGTTCTGTTTGTTGTTGCATATATACAATTGTATTTGTTTTTTTATGAATAAATAAGTGTTACAATTGAAAATAATTGACATATGCCACCTTTAGGGTTGTGTTTTATGAGTGTGTGTATTTGTATATACTGTTGTGTTTGGTTTATATAACATTTGGTTTATTGTATATAACATTGTTTGCTGTATATAACATTGTGTTTGATGATGTCTATGACAGTGTATTTGAGTATATGAGATTGTTCGGTGTATATAACATTGTGTTTGCTGTATATAACACTGTTTGTTGATGTATATAACATTGTGTTTGGTGATGTATAACATTTTGTTTAGTGATATATAATGTTGTGTTTGGTGGTGTATATAACACTGTGTTTGGTGTTATATATAACATTGTTTGGTGTATAAAACATGGTGTTTGGTGATGTAAATGACATTGTTTGGTGTATGTTACATTGTGTTTAGTGTATATAACACTATGTTGGTGATTTTTATAACATTGTTTGGTTTATATAACATTGTGTTTGGTGATGTATATAACAACGTGTTTGGTGGTGTATGTAACACTGTGTTTGGTGATATATATAACATTGTGTTTGGTGTATATAACACTGTGTTTGGTGGTGTGTATATAACATTGTGTTTGGTGGTGAATATAACAGTTTGTTTGATGATGTATATAACATTGTGTTTGGTAGTGTATATAACACTGTTTGGTGATATATATAACACTGTTTGGTGATGTATGTAACATTGTGTTTGGTGGTGTATATAACCTTGTGTTAGGTGATGTACATAACATTGTGTTTGGTGGTGTATATAACATTGTTTTGGTGATGTATATAACACTGTGTTTGGTGTATATAACATTGTGTTTGCTGTATATAACATGGTGTTTGGTGATGTATATGACATTGTTTGGTGTATATAAAATTGTGTTTGGTGGTGTATATAACACTGTGTTTGGTGATGTATATAACATTGTATTTAGTGGTGTATATACCATTTATCACAGTGTGTTTGGTGATGTATGTAACATTGTGTTTGGTGGTGTATATAACACTGTGTTTGGTGATGTATATAACAATGTGTTTGGCAGTGTATATAACACTGTGTTTGGTGATGTAAATAACATGGTGTTTGGTGTGTATCACATTGTGTTTAGTGTATATAACACTGTGTTTGATGGTGTATATATAACATTGTGTTTGTTGTATATAATATTGTGTTTAGTGTATATAACACTGTTTGGTGATGTATGTAACACTGTGTTTGGTGATGTATATAACGTTGCATTTGGTGATGTGTATAGCATTGCATTTGATGGTGTATATAACATTGTATTTGGTGATGTATGTAGCATTGTGTTTGGTGATGTATATAACATTGTTTGGTGTATATAACATTGTATTTGGTGGTGTATATACCATTGTGTTTGGTGATGTATATAACACTGTGTTTGGTGATGTATATAACACTGTTTGGTGTATATAACATTGTATTTATGGTGTATATACCATTGTGTTTGGTGATGTATATAACATTTTGTTTGGTGGTGTATATAACACTGTGTTTGGTGATGTATATAACATTGTGTTTGGTGGTGTATATAACACTGTGTTTGGTGATATATATAACACTGTGTTTGGTGATGTATGTAACATTGTGTTTGGTGATGTATATATAACATTGTGTTTGTTGTATATAATATTGTGTTTAGTGTATATAACACGGTTTGGTGATGTATATAACACTGTGTTTGGTGATGTATATAACATTGCGTTGGTGATGTGTATAGCATTGTATTTGGTGGTGTATATAACATTGGGCCTGGTGATGTATCACATTGTGTTTGGTGATGTATATATCATTGTTTGGTGTATATAACATTGTATTTGGGCATGTCTATACCATTGTGTTTGGTGATGTATCACATTGTGTTTGGTGATGTATATAACACTGTGTTTGGTGATGTATATAAGACTGTGTTTGGTGATGTATATAAAATTGTGTTTGGTGATGTACTGTATATAACATTGTATTTGGTGGTGTATATACCATTGTGTTTGGTGATGTACTGTATATAACATTGTATTTGGTGGTGTATATACCATTGTGTTTGGTGATGTATCACATTGTGTTTGGTGATGTATATAACACTGTGTTTGGTGATATATATACCACTGTGTTTGGTGATGTATCACATTGTGTTTGGTGATGTACTGTATATAACATTGTATTTGGTGGTGTATATTACATTGGGCCTGGTGATGTATCGCATTGTGTTTGGTGATGTATATAACATTGTTTGGTGTATATAACTTTTTATTTGTTGGTGTATATACCATTGTGTTTGGTGATGTATATACCACTGTTTGGTGATGTATATAACACTGTGTTTGGTGACATATATAACACTGTGTTTGGTGATGTATATAACACTGTGTTTGGTGATGTATATAACACTGTGTTTGGTGACGTATATAACACTGTGTTTGGTGATGTATATAACACTGTGTTTGATGATGTATATAACACTGTGTTTGGTGATGTATATAACACTGTGTTTGGTGATCTATATTACATGGTGTTTGGTGATGTATCCCATTGTGTTTGGTGATGTATATAACACTGTGTTTGGTGATGTATATAACACTGTGTTTGGTGATGTATATAACACTGTGTTTGGTGATGTATATAACATTGTGTTTGGTGATGTATATAACATTGTATTTGGTGGTGTATATAACATTGGGCCTGGTGATGTATCACATTGTGTTTGGTGATGTATATAACACTGTGTTTGGTGATGTATATAACACTGTGTTTGGTGATGTATATAACACTGTGTTTGGTGATGTATATAACATTGTGTTTGGTGATGTACATAACATTGTATTTGGTGGTGTATATACCATTGTGTTTGGTGATGTATCACATTGTGTTTGGTGATGTATATAACACTGTGTTTGGTGATCTATATAACATGGTGTTTGCTGTGTATCACATCCCGTGCGCCCCCTGTGTCCACAGCGTGCGCTACACAGGGCGGTCCGAGGCGCGGCGGTGAGATCAGTCAATTAGGCTGAATGTCATCTGGTCATATGCGGCTAAACAGCCTCCATGCATTGTGTTGGCTTTGTGTGCGCGGCGTCGACTGCAGAAACCAACCAATCTCCTCCTCCAGACATGAATGTTTCTGAAGGATTTGAGCGCTGTAAATAACTCCAAACCCTCTCTCTCTTACGAGCGTTACCCCCGGAGCACTTTGTAACTTATCAGGCCGCCTCGTGCCTCTTCTGATGCTGGCATTATGCTCAAATGTAAATTGCTGAGATGCCAAAGACGTGGGCGGGAATCAGTGCAGGGGAACCAGCGAGCCAGTATTTCTGATTGGGGCATAGCGAAAATAAACACTATAGTTTTGTTTTCGCCAAACAAATATGTATCCTGTGAAGTTGTTATATTTGGGGAAACTATTGTCCTCATCCAAACGGTCTCCTGGTCCTCAGTGCTGCCTCCACAGAGGAGACGGAGGTGCTCTCGTCGCGTTCATCTCCCCCATGACTTTAAAGACGTCGACGCACACTAATGTATTCAGGGATGATGCCCCGGGGTCAGCGTGCGTCTAATTCCCATCTCTAATGTTACAAGGGGCTGATTAGTAATTAGGACAGGCCTGTTTTAATTGCATGTAATGAACATTATAGGTTTTCTATATACTCTGCAAACTCTCAGCGAGCTCATGGAGTGTGGGCCAGATAGCATCTCTCCATTTAAACGCATGTTGACCTTTAACGGCAATTAATCCCAACACAGTACCCATGCTGCGCGTCCTTCAAACAGGCTTTATAGTGTAATGAGTCTATCGCCAGCATCTCTTAAATAACACACCTCCAGCCACTTTGACAGCACAAGTATTAAGCTTGTTTTCCACTGAATAATGTGATAAGTTTTCGCTGGAGAAGTGGGGGTAACAGCAGATTCCCCCTGAGAGAGAGATATCGCAGCCCCCCTAGATATAGGTTTCAATGTGCATATAGGAGTCTTAAAAGGGATTAAATCCCTATACAGGCTGCCCATTTTATACGTGCGCACACCATCCAGAGCAGTGTATATATACTGTCACTCATAACTGGGTATGCTTGAGACTTTAAATGGCGACAGTTAAAGTACAAAGAGGCCCAATTCTAGACTATTTCATGGCGTGTTTGGGGAGCATCCTGACGGAAACGCGAGAATTAGACCCAATCAGTTCTGTGAATGAGGGCCACCAAACACAGCAATACTGCCCCCCACACAATGTTCAGAGATACTGCACCTGCTTATCTCCATCCCCCTCTATTTCTTCTCTCGCCTTCTCTCTCTCTCCCTCTCTCCTTATCTTCTCTTTCTCTTTCGGTTTCACTTTCGCTTTCCTCCCCCCTCCCTTGCCCCCTCTGTCATTCACTTTCGCATACTCCTCCCCCCCCTCCCCCATCTCTCTCTCTCTCTCTCTCTCTCTCTCTCTCTCTCTCTCTCTCTCTCTCTCTCTCTCTCTCTCTCTCTCTCTCTCTCTCTCTCTCTCAAAGTCAGTCTCAACAGTTATCACAGCCAGTGTTTCTGTTTCCAGTGTATTGTGAATTGTACAATGTGTTATCTCAGCACTGCTTCGCCCTGATTGGACATCTAGAAACTAAACAAACTAGAACTCAACTAAACAAACTAAAAGCCAACACACACACACACACACGCACGCACGCACGCACGCACACACACACACACACACACACACACACACACACACACACACACACACACACACACACACACTTCAAATGAAACAATAATGTATTTCTGTTTATGTGTCTATAAGCCATATATGGAGTCATAATTCATAATTAGGACCAATACAGCATTATGTAAATTGGCCGTAATTCACTTTTGCTTCATTTTGTTCGGGGCTTTACTCAACGCGGATGAAAGTGAAGAGCCCTCAATTACAATATGAAAAGCCATTGGCTCGCCACATTTCTCCCCATAAAATATCTGCTGAGCGAACGCATCATGTTGGCTTAAAGTGGCCGCATTCCATCGACAAGCCCGCGTTGAGACAATGGGCGCGTTTACCTCTCAGCGTTTAATAGCTCAGTTGGCGAAATTAAATCCTGACACCCAAACACCCAAAGCTCTCCCCCGGTCTCTGCCGTGCGCGCTCCGGTCGACGCTATTCCGAATAAAGACCCTCTCTCTCTCTTGACGGGCTCATCTGGGAGACCCTCGAAATTATGGACCAATTTTGCTCTGCTCGTAATGAGAATAACACGCGCCTAATGGAAATAACACGAGGCCCCCGTGGTCCAGTAGTCCGTGGTCCCCGTGGTCCAGTTACCGATCAGAAAAACAGGCAGACTCAACTTGTTCCTCTCATCAGTTAATGAGAGTGGATTGACAAGTGCACGTGAAATCAGAGGGGACATGTTACTAACAGATCATTGGAATGTCAACATTTTAAAATCTAGGCCTATATGAGGTCAATTGAACACTAATTAAGTCTCATTTGAAGGTAGTCTACCTGTGCTTCTAGGAGAAGCTTTTAAAGCTCAAAGATAACAAATTGTATTATTCTGAAACATACTCAGGTAGATGACAAGGTCCCGTATAACTCAATCAAACATAATAATCTACAGAGATTACATTTTCTCCCTTGGGGATTCTGGTATTTCGAGTCATTTATTTCAAATGTGTATTATAAAAGCATGAACATGCCAGTGTGTTTATTTTGTAGAGCGACTGTAATAGATACAACCACAACATTACGAAATGGTGTCATTATTGTTCAGTTTAAAATGAGGACCGTAATTGATCTGTTTGCTTTGAATCTCGCAGCTCTTTAGCACCATCATGTGGTAACTCTCCAAACTGCACCCAAGTAAGCAAACGTTATGAAATTGACCTTCCTGAAATAAATCTTAAAGAATACGTTGTGGATTTATATTTATACTTGTACACTGATTTACTAGGCGTGCTTAGTGTAATTATATTGTAATATACGTTGTACTTGTCCTTATAAATTAACGAAAATTAAGAATTAAGAATTACAGACAGCAAAAATTGCCTATATTATAATTCATAATTAACTGTAGTATGCTTTTGAGTCGCTTCATTAAAAAAAAAAACCCGCACCCAACTATAATAACAGTAATACAATTAAACAAAAATAAATAAATTGATGAATACAAATACAAGCATAAAAAATAATTTGAATTTCAAGTCCGATTGCTAGTCCAATTCCAATTCTCATTTCAATTGCAGATGTATTTGTAATTATCGTCTAATTTCTCATTTAAATTCAACATCTGTAAGTTAAATTTTATTCATAATTCTAAAAGTATTTACACCACCTATAATCGAAAAGGAATCCACATATGAACGCAGTGTGTCTGGGCGTCTGTCGCCCCCCCCCCCCCCCCCCCCCCCCCCCCCGCCAGAATACAGCTCCTGTCCGGGTTCTGGACCGACGGACCATGCGTCTTGAAGTCAATCGGAGATATCTTTGTCTCACTTTTGGTTATCGAATCGCCAACTTCAGCTAACACTACTACTGGCTGTAACCCTGTATTTATGTAGCTATGCAACCCACTGTTGCAACAGATACTAACAGTGAGTTTATTATGGACTCAGAGTAGGCCTATCTGTGGACACCTTTTATTACTGTGAAGATTCTCACTCTCATTACTCTGGATTGGTAACATCTAAAGCGCAGCCCCTGACTGCACAAGTTTTCACATTTGTCAACTACCTTTGGATTCCCAGTAAAACGGGCTCCAAAACGTTTGGTGCCACGTCGCCCATAGGGGGCGCTATAATTTGCTGTCAAACTCAAACGATTAGCCCCACCGCGCTGATGGAGGAGAATGGCTGGTATGACTTATTTACCTTGCTGAACATTTTCCAACAGATTTCTTTATACAGTAAAAGTTTTTGAAAAATCTTCTAAATCACCACAGGTGCAATCGACACACACAATTTCAGTCACATGCTCTAGACGCGTCAATTACAAGAAGAGCACAGCTAAGCGTTAGGCACCTCTTCGCCTGCAGGGGGCGCAAACTCACACTCCAAATCACTTGGGTGTGGGCTGCGAATACCTTTCATGACGGCTAGCAGTCCTATGAGGATTATTTTTTTTGGTACATAATAATAACAGACTATGTGACTATGAGTGTTGCCCCTTTCCTTTTGTAGCTCAGCTGGTCGGTTTACTGTTTTTGGATCATATTCTTTGATAAAAACATGAACATCATGAATATGTGAGTTTTTTCCTCTTTAATGTTTGGTCACGTCTGTCTGAGCCGGTAGAGCATAACACTAACACTGCAGGGTGAATAGTTCAATTCGCACTGCCTTTTAATCAAATAAAGTAACCAAAAATTTAATCAAAGAGAAATCTCGTTTTTTTTAAAGTATTGGGTGGCTGCTATTTAGTGTTATGAAGAGAGTGGGAATTGAACTACTGATCCTAGCAGTGTTACTGCTAAGCAAGCACGACCAGTTTTTAATCAAATAAAATAATCAAAAAAAGAATCAAAAAGTAATAAAAAGAATAATGACAAAAGTCATTTAAAAAGTAATGCCAAAAAAGTAATCCTAAAAACGTCATATATTGAAATATAAAGCATTAATTTTTATTTTTATTTGTTTTAAACATACTTCAGTATAAATGTAACCCGTCAGATTTGGTGGAAGTTTTTAGAGTCCTAGAGCTAGAAGGGACAACTTTATAAACACAGGGCGAACACACACAGATTTCCCTATGTTTCCCTACTAAAATCCAAAAAGATTTGGTGCTTTTCCCTCCTTTTGATCCACGGTCTTGTGTAGCTCAACTGCCACTTCATAGAATCAACACTACCAAGGTCACCAGCCTTTCCAAAGGTACAGATTACTTAGACACACACATACTTTTTGGGATGACTTTTTTTAGATAACTTTTTTAAATATTTTTTTGTATTACTTTCTCACAATTACTTTCTTGTGATTACCTTTTTGATGACATTTTTTGACATTTTCTGGGATTACTTTTTTAGCATTACTTTTTTTAAATTACTTTTTGGATTATATTCTCTATATTCTACATTATGTATTATACATTATACATATATTATACATTATTCTCTATATTCTACAAAAAGCTGCTGAAAACACTCACAATTCCTTACCCACCACCCAACACACACACACACACACACACACGCACGCACGCACGCACGCACACACACACACACACACACACACACACACACACACACACACACACACACACAAGTCTTATGATACCTCCTGAGACAAAATCCACACACCAAACTTTCTCACACACACACACACACACACAAGATGGGCCTCAGAGAAGGTCATTTGAATAGACCATGTGGAAGTCTTTATTCCACACACACAACATCAATTAAACTGTAAAAATGTAACCATAAACACGCCCAAAACACAAGACTACACTGCTCGCCTTGTGCTCACACATGCAGCAGGTCGTTTCCATCCAACCTGTTGTGGACAAAATCACATTTCTGTTGAAAGCGTTTCTCTTTGGCTCCTGCCAGGACCAGGGCTTCTTGTTAAGCCTGCTGAGTGCAGTGAACCGTACCACACTGTATAAAGCACTCTGCTCCCACAGTGGCCTCGCTGCCCGGTTAACCGTTACTCCACTCCAGCAGCTTGGTGTTCAGGTGAACATCAGGTACCTCGCTGGGCCTCCATCAGAGAAGTGTGGCGTGAAGAAGCCGACAAAGCAAAGCTGCAAAACCAAAACAGATTCCAAAGGGAAACTATTATTTAAGCTTTTTTTGATTTAATACAGTATTTCTAAAATATAATAATTAAATAAATAAAAAGTGGCTCAGTCAGAGGAAGGTAATATGCTGTACTAGCAATGGTTAACTTAGAAATTGGAATGCTTAAAACTTGTTCTGGTGACTTGCTCACTGTATATAACAGCAATAAAGTGTTTCACCTTTTTCACCTTCTTCTGACAAATGTACATATTGTAAGTCACTTTAGATTAAAGCGTTTGCTAAAAGCCCTAAATGTAAATGTACTGTAATGTAATAAATAAAATATGATTAATAGAACCCTAACAGAACAAAGCCCGCTCACCTCTGGTGGGTCAGACATGCTGATGATCTGTGAGCAGCATTCGGCCTTCACCTCCCCCGCCACCCCGCTACCCCCACCACCATCATCATCATCGGTCACATGCAAGCCCAGTGGAATGCATCTGGCGGGGGGGGGGGGGGAGCGTGTGTGTGTGTGCTGGGGGGGGGGGGGGGGGGGGGGGAGTGTGTGTGTGTGTGCTGGGGGGGGGGGGCGTGTGTGTGTGTGTGCTGGGGGGGGGTTGCCAGGGCACCAGGGCATGTGTTCAGGCCCCTGCCCCCATCATATGGTACCCCTGCTGAAGGGCTGTCCTCGGATGCCGTGGTGGTAGTGGACGGAGGAACAAACCCCGGCCTGTTCAGGGTCAGAGTCGGTGTCTCTCCCCTCCGAGTGCTGGTGTGTGTAAAACAAGAGAGAGACACAGAGAGAGGCCTTTTGTGTGGTTGTGGGCTTTCGTCACACTACTGATGACAAGAAAGGCCCTCATGAACCGGGAACAGAGGAGCCTTTAATTTGAAGAGACTCTTCAAGAGAGTTACACCAACAATAACATCCTCATGATTAATTAACAACATAAAAGGTATCATCTGTGGCCATCCCCCCTGTGTCTGACGCATGTGGTCTCATGGGGACGGGCAGTGGTCTCCTTTCTGGTCTCTCACTGTCTCTCTTTGTCTCCTTCTACATTCTGCTCTGTATCTGCTCTGTCTGCTCCATACGTTCCCTTCCGTATGTAACGGGGCATGTTATCAACATGTAGGTTGGCAGCGAGGGTAACAAGCTTCTTAAATAACAGTTTAAACTGCGCTGGTGGGTTCAGTGAGTGGGGGGCTGGGCCGGGGTTGTGTGTAGTCACTACCGGACCCCCGGGGCCTTTACTCCTCCGCTAGCTGCTGTCAGGTGATTCTCACAAGACCAACGTCTTAATCCATCCCAGCCCTACTAATACGTCTCAGTGCGCCGGTCCAAATGGGCGTGAAGCTGAGTGGAACACAGTATACTTACGCTTCCCAGTGTTTCTGCCTCCACACTGTGAGCTCTCTAATTCGTGGAAGCCCAACAGCACGAGCGTTTCCAGAGATTCCATGCGCCGGCCTGGGACTAATTTTCACTGCAAGAAAAAAACCACTGTGGAATCCCGATTCGTTGAGCCGCCGATAAGTGAAACCAAATCATGAAGGCTGTTCATCTGGTCTGCCTGCTGGGCGCGTGGCTGTGGGCCGCCCGGCCCTCCCAGGCCCAGTTCCCCCGGGTCTGCTGCACCGTGGAGGGCATCGTGTCCAAGGTGTGCTGCCCCTCGCTGGGCGCCGACCCGGCCAACGTGTGCGGGGCCCTGATGGGCCGGGGGAGCTGCGGGGCCGTCCGGGTGGACAGCAAACCCTGGAGCGGACCGTACCGGCTGAGGAACGTGGACGACCGGGAGAGGTGGCCCACCAAGTTCTTCAACCAGACCTGCCGGTGCACAGGTGAGTCCGTGCTGCGCCGCCTCCCCGCCAGCCTCTCTGCGTTCCTTTTCCCACAACCCCTCCCCCACCGACACATCCCTGACCCCTGTCCCGCAGGTAACTACGGCGGCTTCGACTGCGGCCAGTGTAAGTTCGGCTGGACGGGGCCGAACTGCGACCAGAGGAAACCCCGGGCGGTGCGCAGGGACATCCACTCCCTGGCCCCCGCTGAGCTCCAGGAGTTCCTAGACGTGCTGGACCTGGCCAAGACCACAACGCACCCGGACTACGTCATCGCCACGCAGCACTGGCTGGGCCTGCTGGGGCCCGACGGGAATGAGCCGCAGTTCACCAACATCTCCATCTACGACTTCTTCGTGTGGCAGCACTACTACTCTGTCAGGGACACGCTGCTCGGTACGGCCGCTCCGCAGCACCGCCAATTAACACTAATTGATCTGACAACTGATTGGACTGTTTGGACAATAATGAGGATAAATAATGATGGCAATGATGAAGATTATATATATGATAATATAGAGATTAGATTAGATCAACTTTATTTATCTCCGAGGGGAAATTAACTATATTTACTCTATATTTATTTTATATGTATAAATTATTATTATAAATTATAGTATTTGCACCTGAATCTGATTGAGGGAAAGCTGTGATGCTAGTCTACCGGAGAGTGGAGATACAAGTGTTCTCTCTACATACC
>JAXIVH010000010.1:2426416-2436416 GCA_036785325.1 Urophycis tenuis | reverse complement strand
CATGCCGCTGTAACCACCTCCCGCTTCGTGTCGCACGGCAGGTTCTCCACGCCTTCACCGACGCCATCTTCGACGAGTGGATGAGGAAGGCGGCGCCGGGCAACGCCAGCTTCCCGGACGAGATGGCGCCCATCGGCCACAACCGGGACTTCAACATGGTGCCCTTCTTCCCGCCCGTCACCAACGAGGAGATCTACGTCCCCGCGGAGGTGCTGGGGTACTCCTACGCCATCGACCTGGAGGGTGAGGAGGAGGAGGAGGAGGAGGCCCGGCTCCCGGTTCTCCTGCTGGAGGCTCAGCAGGAGCTCTTAGAACCACCGGGGAGTCGTGTGCTAACGCTTTGAGTAGAACAATAAGGGTTCTTTAATGAACCGTTATTTAACATGTTGGTGCGCTAAGAAGCGTTGTTATGTAGCATTAGCATAAGGGGTTAGTGTTAACCTGAAACCTATTAAATAATGTCTAAATGAATACCTTCATTAACATGAACACCATTAGTATGTTATAATTGTGAGAATTAGTTAACTGTTTCCTAACTGTTAGTTAATGCTTATTACTGCATCAACCAACGTTAATGAATGAACCCCAAGTGTAAAGAGTCAGCAGTGTTGTGGTACCACTGAACGATCTCCACGCTGGTCTGTGTGGGCTGGTGGGTGAAGAGACCACAGGCCCTGCGTGGACCTTTGTCCACGTGGGTCCACCAGCCGTGCTTCGTGTCCTTCAGCGCCGGTTCACACTGACGCCCTCGTTTCCCTTTGCGTGCAGTGGAGGAGGGCGGAGCTAACCAGGTGGTGCTGGGCTCCACGCTGGGCGGCGTGTTCATCGGCATCCTGGTGCTCCTGGTTCTCTTCCTGCTGTACGTGCGTCAGCGGAGGGGCCGCGGGTTCGAGCCCCTCATCAAGGCGGACTTCAGCAACAAGCGGTACACGGAGGAGGCCTAGCGCAGAACCCAGAACCCAGACCCGTTTGGTGCAGAAGGAGGGAGACAGCCTGCTGAAAATAACGTTTGTACATGTGATATTATGAACGCTGTAAATACGACACGGCATTGAGAAAAATACACTTTCTGGAATCTTATCAGTAATGTCACCAATTGTTTCTGTCCACTGGCTAGGATTTTGTCATTCCATTCTCACAAATTATTTATAATATTTCAGATGACAATATAAGCTGTCGATCAGTTCAGAAGAAAAGTGACACAATTGCATATTCAATGCATTGGAATTTTAGACACTTGTCTTTTTGCTTTGATATCGACTCGTTGTCTAGAAATTATGTTTCAAACGCCAAGCACTTATTATGCAATTAATATTTTATTTTAAACAACAATTCATTACTTCTATTAAAAAACAAATCATGAAAAACAGTTGCTGCTAATTCTGTTTTTGGAGATTTTTTTTTCATCTGATATACTTACATAGAACCCGGTGTCTAGTATTTTATTGCAAAAATATCACCATTAAAAGTGCAATGATACAAAACTCAAAAGGGCATTCTGGCATCCACTCCCCAAAACAAAGAGAATCCTGTTGGTCACAGTAACAGGACACAGTGACAGCCTGCTCTCCCCCGTCTCCCCCTCGTCTCCCCCCCACCATTCCGCCTCGACATCGACACAGACTCGGAGAGGCGCCCCTCCATCGAATACCCAACAACTATTGATTGATATATGCAAAGCCGCGCGGATAAGGGATGTGATATAGTGTGAAAGACGCCCTAATTCCCTCGATACTGTAAGCTTAGCCCTCCGCCGTCGTAGTTTATTGAGCTGGCGGAGAACAGTGGGCACAGCGCTGCGGGCTGGGATTTTTAGTTTTTGTTGGCTTTGAGTCAGACGGCTGGACAACGACTCCCCCCTACCTCCCCCATCCCCCCGCCTCTCCGGCAACGGCGGCCCAGCCTCACCCCCCCCCCCCCCCACTCGGAGGGGACGCTCCAGCGGGATGGCTTAGGGGGGGCATTCATCCCCGACCGCTCTCCAAACATGCTCATTTCACAGGTGACTGTGGTTGGCTCCGGGCGCGTCCACTCGCCCCTCACAGATAAACGGAGGAGGGCTTTCTGGCTTTTCTCCCCTCCTCCTGCTCGTCACTGCTAGTGGTTTAGCCCCCCCCCCCCCCTCCCCCCACACACACACACACACACACAACACCCTCCAACCCGTTTTTTTGCTGTAGTTCGCTGTCGTCATGAATAACACTGATGTTATTAATAACATGGGTGTTGGCTGTGATTTGGTGCGAGTCATTTGATACACAAATGGCGGGGCGACGGGAATAAAAGACTCTGTGTTTTTTCAGACGGGTCAAAACGTGAGTGTGTGTGGATTCAAGTCATTCATAAATGTGTGTTCTTCACCTCCCGTTGTGCTCAACTTGCCCTCACAATTTGTATTTTGAAACTCCTGCGAGCAATATATATATTTCTATATCTATAGATTTATAGATATGTCTATATATCTATAGATATATAAATGTTGTATGTCCTTTTTTCCCTGGTGAAATAATTCCCTCCAAACTGCCCTGGTTGTTTATCCCAGCAGCCAGAGGAAAGGTCTGAACTACCTCCACACTGTCTGGGCAGCAGCTCCATAAAACACCTTTATGAGGCTTTCCTCAGCGGTGATGGCCCTCTAATGGTTTGAAGACTTTAGTCTCCCCCTGCGTTTAAATCACTTACAGGGAGCTGCAGGACATAACCGGGGAAACGCTGAGCGCCTCTCACATGAATTTCAATCCGGGAATGTCTTCCCACGGCGGTGAAACATCTCGGAGGAGTCCTCACGAGTCCCAGACAGGAGGAGTCCTCACGAGTCCTAGACAGGAGGAGTCCTCACGAGCCCCAGACAGGAGGATTCCTCGACCGCACCACGGAGAAATCAAACCATGCCAAGAATTATTGTGTTTTTTTAAAAATGCTACGGGCTGACGAGGGCGGAGCTCAGCGCTCAGACACGCCTCAAGATAAAGGAACACAGAACAGAGTCACGGAGAACCCACGGGGGGGAGGCGAGGGGGGAGGCGCGGGGGGGAGGCACGGGAGGAGGCGCGGGGGGGAGGTCGAGTCCAGAAATATTCTCCGCCTGGAGTGAACTTGGAGTAGCGCTGACACTGAAGCTTGCCGTAGTTTGATTATTCCTGACAGAACCTTCCAGAACTCTCTCTCTCTCTCTCTCCGGGGCTGTCGTTCGCCCGGATGAGGGGGGGGGGGGTCGGGGGGAGGGGCCCAGAGCCGACACACAGCTGTCCACATCTGTCTCTGCCCAGAGCCAGCCCACATAACACGCTGCAAGGCCAAGATGATTATACGGAAATGTATCCATGTGCAAATAAAAATGTTGGCATAATAATAACTGTGTAAGAAAATAATCCTGAGTTACCAAGTAAAATAGAAATTTGTTTGCGTTAAAAAAAGGGGATCTTACGACACTCATTTCATGAGGCATTGAGGATCCACATGTTCCACACTCAAATGAAAAACAAGCATGCGTACGACAGTTACTGTATATCGAGAGGGAGCCGCCCGCTCACTGAGCCTGTAACAGCAGGCCGCTGAACAGTCCACCCATTCAGCGCTCATAAGAAACCCTTTCAGCTGAGAATAAGCTCCTTCGGCTTTGGATTCCACACGCACCATTCTGTGATGAAATATGACCGTACAAATTCATTCTCTGCTTGCAGTCATTTGTAATGATGGGCACATGTGTAGAACAAATGGTTGTAGAGAAATACATTGGGTATATCAAAATAGAGGACTCCAAATCAAACCCACATTCAATGTAAAAGCCATGTGTTTCAAACGTTTCCTATTTAGGTCATTTTTTCTGTTTCTTCCCCACACGACCTCTTAAATTACATCATCGACCTGCGCAGCGCCGTGAGCATAGTGCTAGCAAACATCTTGCTGTTGCCTCGTCGGGCACCTTAAAGTGACCACATTTTGAACGCAGATCGGAGTCCCTCCGCTAACAGGAACTCAAAGTGCATGGGCTCACGCGGGGGGCTTACATCAGTGTCTGTCACGTGTAGAAAACAGAGGAGATCCCTCGCCCGCCCCCAAGTCACCTCGCCCACAGCGGAGAGACGCCAGCGGGCCGACGTCAGACGTCACACGTCAGACGTCAGACGTCAGACGCGGAGCCCTGGAGCCGGCGGGGGAAGGGAGACTCAGGCCGTGATGACCGCGGGCCGGGACTCTGTGGCTCCTCCTCCTGGTCTTCCTCCAGACCGAGACCAGCCCCTTCCTCTTGAGTACCGCCTGTCTCGATCTCCACTCCAGCTCCTGAATACCCCCCTCCCCCCCCCCCACACCACCCCTCCCCCTCCAAAAACAATAACCACCCCCTGCTGAGTGTGTTCAGTCTGTCCCCCGCCCGCCTCACACCCACCCTCCCCCGCCCCCTCCACCATTATCTCCCCCTCCAGTGGTTGAGCGCCAGGGCGGAGAGGGCCCCCAGGACCAGGGCGGCCTGGGGGCCCGGCGGCCCGGGGGCGGCGCTCTCCGCGGGGCCGCTGCGGTCGGCGCCCACCAGGGGGCCCTCGGTGGGCCGGCTGAGGCCGGGGTCCGGCGAGGTGCACGCCTCCGTGCAGCCGCTGCCGCTGGCCGAGCCACTGCCCTCGTCGCCTGCAACGGAAACATCACCGGATGGGTCTCAGCTCAGCGCTAATGCTGGAGACAGGCTAACACTGCGGGCTAACACTGCAGATGGGATAATGTTGCAGACAGGCTAACACTGCAGACAGGATAATGCTGCTGACAGGCTAACACTGCGGGCTAACACTGCAGATGGGATAATGCTGCAGACAGGCTAACACTGCAGACGCCGCGGGCTTACGTATATAAGCCCACGGTGTATAAAAGTGTATAAATGTATCAAGCTCAGGCCACTGGGACTTACTGAGTCACAGTAGGGTGGTGTAACAGGCCACTGGGACTTACTGAGTCACAGTAGGGTGGTGTAACAGGCCACTGGGACTAACTTGAGTCACATTAGGGTGGGGTAACAGGCCAATGGGACTAACTGGAGTCACAGTAGGGTGGTGTAACAGGCCACCATAACTTACTGAGTCACAGTAGGGTGGTGTAACAGGCCACCATAACTTACTGAGTCACAGTAGGGTGGTGTAACAGGCCACTGGGACTAACTGGAGTCACAGTAGGGTGGTGTAACAGACCACTGGGACTAACTGGAGTCACATTAGGGTGGTGTAACAGGCCACTGGGACTTACTGAGGCACAGTACGGTGGTGTAACAGGCCATTGGGACTTACTGAGGCACAGTAGGGTGGTGTAACAGGCCACTGGGACTAACTGGAGTCACAGTAGGGTGGTGTAACAGGCCACCATGACTTACTGAGTCACAGTAGGGTGGTGTAACAGGCCACTGGGACTAACTGGAGTCACATTAGGGTGGAGTAACAGGCCACTGGGACTAACTGAGTCACAGTAGGGTGGTGTAACAGGCCACCATGACTAACTGAGTCACAGTAGGGTGGTGTAACAGGCCACTGGGACTAACTGAGTCACAGTAGGGTGGTGTAACAGGCCACCATGACTAACTGAGTCACAGTAGGGTGGTGTAACAGGCCACCATGACTAACTGAGTCACAGTAGGGTGGTGTAACAGGCCACTGGGACTAACTGAGTCACAGTAGGGTGGTGTAACAGGCCACTGGGACTAACTGAGTCACAGTAGGGTGGTGTAACAGGCCACTGGGACTAACTGGAGTTACAGTAGGGTGGTGTAACAGGCCACTGGGACTAACTGACTCACAGTAGGGTGGTGTAACAGGCCACTGGGACTAACTGAGTCACAGTAGGGTGGTGTAACAGGCCACTGGGACTAACTGAGTCACAGTAGGGTGGTGTAACAGGCCACTGGGACTAACTGAGTCACAGTAGGGTGGAGTAACAGGACTTACTGGAGTCCTGGAAGGAGATGTCGTTGCCGTTGTAGGCGTTCTTCAGCTTGTTGGTCATCACCCTGAGGGCCATGATCTGCTGGCGGATCAGAGTGTCTGGCCGCGTGATGTCCACCGACACCTCGGGATTGTTCACCTGGCTGGACAGCCCGTCCTTCTGGACCTCAGGGAAGTACCTGGCATCAGAACCACACGGTGCAACACTTCTGTACTCATCTTGTCATTAACACATTAATCACTTCTGTACTCATGTTATAATTAATACATTTACATAAACACTTCTGAACTAATGTTATAATTAATACATTTAAAAAACACATCTGTACTAATGTTATAATTAATACATTTAAATAAACACGTCTGTACTAATGTTATAATTAATAAAATAAAAAAAACACTTCTGTACTAATGTTATAATTATTACATTTAAAAAACACTTCTGTACTCATGTTGTCATTAACACATTTAAATAAACACTTCTGAACTAATGTTATAGTTAATACATTTAAATAAGCACTTCTGAACTAATGTTGTAATTAATAAATTTAAAAAACACTTCTGTACTAATGTTATAATTATTACATTTAAAAACACTTCTGTACTAATGTTCTAATTAATACATTTAAAAAACACTTCTGTACTCATGTTGTCATTAACACATTTAAATAAACACTTCTGTACTAATGTTATAATTAATACATTTAAAAAACACTTCCGTACTCATGTTGTCATTAACACATTTAAATAAACACTTCTAGATGTCACACCTGCTACAAACATTATGAATGTTCTTTTTAAGTTTTTAATATTTCTTAATTATTATTATTTTCAATAATAAAAAAAATAATAATAATATAATAAGCAGGCTGTAAAGTGAACTAAAGTTGACTACATTAGAATCTCTGATCTTCCTGGAATTCAGAGAATTCTACATAAGCTGTGGACTCTGTCTCACGGAAGAGGATGGGGGGGAGGGGGGGAGGGAGAGAGGGAGAAAGCATGTGAGAGAGCGAGACAGCAACAGTGATAGACAAAGAAACTGTGAGAGAGTGTGAGTGTGTGTGTGCGTGTTTGAGAGAGAGAGAGAGAGAGAGAGAGAGAGAGAGAGAGAGAGAGAGAGAGAGAGAGATAGGGACAGAGAGAGAGGGAGGGAGAGACAGAGAGAGAGAGAGAGAGAGAGAGAGAGAGAGGGAGACAGACAGAGATAGAGATAGATAGAGAGAGAGAGAGAGAGAGAGAGAGAGACAGAGAGAGAGAGCGTGAGAGAGAGAGGCAGCGGTGAAGCTGCTGAGCTCTAGTGAGTGAGGTGTGTGTTGTGCGTGCGTCTCAGTGTTTGCAGTGTGAGGTCTGAGAGGCGGCGTGCTGACAGCCTTGTGAGGCCTCATGGTCCACGCTGTCAGCTGACCAGCCCTGTTTGTTTCTTTGTGTGAGGACATTCCTCGCTAATTCTCCCACAAGCCCTTTCTTTCCTTATAATTCCACTCGTTACCATGGTGATGAGCGCATGGTGATCGGGAATTCTACATTTTCAAATCCCTGCCTGGTGTCCATTGAACAAATTAAAGATAAAATGTTTCACCCATTAATAAATGGATACATGATATACAAAATGTACTAGTTGGAATTCATAATTTATGTAGAATCATATGCATAGGATTTTGATTACACATAAAATAAATTCTTCTTCAGATTCCCTACTACTATAACACTTAACATACCCTAACATGAGTACTTACCCTTAAACCAAACCCTAACGCTAACCCTAACCCTAAAACAAAACCCTAGCCCTAATGCTAACTTTCAAACCCTAACCCTACCCTTCCCCTAATGCTAACCCTAGCCCTAATGCTAACTCTCAAACCCTAACCCTACCCTTCCCCTAATGCTAACCCTAGCCTTAATGCTAACCCTCAAACCCTACCCCTACCCCTGACCCCTACCCCTCAACCCAAACGGGGCGTACCTGCCCAGCGTGTGTCCGTTCCAGCACTGGGCCCCCTCGGCGCCGCCCTCCTCCACCCTGATGTCAGGACACAGCTCCAGAGGCAGCCCGGACCAGAACTTCCTGGACAGCTTCAGCTTCTCCTTGATGCCCACCACCTGTGTGTGTGTGTGTGTGTGTGTGTAGATTGGGCACCAGTATGTGCGGGTGTGTGGATGAATGTGTGGTAGGTGTGTGAACCAGTGTGTGTATGCGTGAGTGTTTATATATGTTTGGAGTGTGTGTGTGTGTGTGTGTGTGTGTGTGTGTGTGTGTGTGTGAATGTGTATGTGCGTGTGTGTGTGTGTGTGTGTGTGTGTTAGACGCGTGTGTTGGACAAAGAGAAGACAACAAATTCAGAGCACATCACACGATGATCACCACGCCGTCGCCTGCAGCGCTCGCCTCACGCCAGAGGGTCGCCGCCATTACCTATAAAAAATACATCAAGGACACATTCAATGGGGCGGGGTCCCCCCCCTGGGCGGGGTCCCCCCCCCGCAGCGAGGCGGAGCCTGTGAGATCTTCAGAGGGAGCCGAGACCCCCGGACGAGCCCTCAGGGCTGGCCAGGTGGACGCTGCTGAGTCCGCAAAACCAAGACAGCGGGCAACGGCGTGACGCCGGCATAATGGAGCTGTCGGCCATGATGGATCTATTGGATCAATTATGAAGGGAGGGACGCAACCTTCAGGGGACACACACTACGCACGCACACGCCAGACCCTGATCCATTAAAGCCAGTCAGGTGTTAGAGTGGAGGAAATGAAAAGCTGGTTTGACGTGAAACCTTTTTTAACAGGTAAGCTACGTGCAAACGAAGATGAATGTGGACTGTAGATGTGTGATATGATGATCAACATATACATACAGTATATATATATATATATATATATATATATATATATATGCATGCATGTGCAAACACAGCGTACGTAATTTCAAATGTTTATAAAATGCACTATAGAGATGTAATTTCCATATGAAAAGATGCGTGTACAAACATGCGGCTCATGTTCAGACACAATTTACATAATGTATATACGACACATGTTTTCACCAAGCACCAAACATTCAAATTATCTCATTAATATGAATGACGTTTTTCGGGGGCCCTATGTGTGTGTGTGTGTATGTGTGTCTGCGTGTGTGTGTGTGTGTGCGTGCGTGTGTGCGTGCGTGTGTGCGTGTGTGTGTGTGTGTGTGTGTGCGTGTGTGCGTGCATGTGTGCGTGCGTGCGTGTGTGTGTGCGTGTGTGTGCGTGCGTGCGTGTGTGTGTGTGCCTGCGTGCGTGCATGTGTGTGTGTGTGTGTGCGTGTGTGTGTGTGCGTGCGTGTGTGTGTGCGTGTGTGTGTGCGTGCGTGCCTGTGTGTGTGCGTGCGTGCGTGTGTGTGCGTGTGTTTGTGTGCCTGCGTGTGTGCGTGTGTGTGTGCGTGTGTGCGTGCGTGTGTGCGTGTGTGTGTGTGCCTGCGTGCGTGCATGCGTGCGTGTGTGTGTGCGTGTGTGTGTGTGCCTGCGTGCGTGCATGCGTGTGTGTGTGTGTGTGTGTGCCTGCGTGCGTGTGTGTGTGTGTGTGTGCCTGCGTGCGTGCGTGCGTGTGTGTGTGTGTGTGTGTGGTAGCTAACGCTTAGCCGCTGGGGTCTACTTAGCTGGGCGAGTGACACAGAGAAGGGGAACATTGCGTTAGCTCCTGCTGTGTGTTCCTAATGATTCTGCGCTAATGAAGACTCTCTGTCCCTCCATCGTTAGCACCTGTTGGTCCACAGGATGAGCCTCAGATGCTTCATGCATATTGAAAAGTAAACACGTATATATATATATATATCCAATAGGAGGGAGATCGAGGAACATAATTGAATGCTGCTGTTCTTATAACCTATGAACTATAAACCAATATTTCATAACATGCATAAAACAATACAGCAAACCCCGCAAAGCGCGCAAACCTGTGTGTAGCAAGACGAGACCAGGACACAGAAACCAAGAAGACACGCGCAGGATGTGACGAAAATGGTGAAGAGTGAGAGCTTCTGCTTCAGACACACCAATCTGGTTCAAACACACCAATCAGGTGTAAACAGACCAAGATTAGGTCTT
>JAXIVH010000010.1:2413916-2421416 GCA_036785325.1 Urophycis tenuis | reverse complement strand
ACACTAATGCTGTTATTCCTGGTCTTTGCTTTTCAATATATGAATCTTTTCTCACAAGCTTTCTAAAACCGGAGGGTGTCGTACACCTCCTTGGCCATTTGAGTTTTCCGCTATTTAAGAAACAACAGATCAATTGCTTAATAAACAGAACGTGTGCGCTCTGCTTCAGCCTCGCTATCAAGGGATGTCATTATGGCTCGACATTAAGAATATCCCCGCGCCGCAACTCTGAGCTAAATGAGTGAAAGCTGGATGTAATCATAGAGGGAGCTGCAGGTCCCACCGCTGAACCACGCAGGGCCAGACAAGCCCTCCATCAACCTGTTTTCCCTGGCAACCGCCGGCCCCCGTCTGCATTAAAATAGTTTTCCATTTGATACGAATGCAATATTCTTCCTTCCATCTCAATTACAGAGTTCAACGAGTGTGGACTGCTCCCTGCAGTCGGTTGCCATGGGCCTCGCTCTCTCTCTCTCTATCTCTCTCTCTCTCTCTCTCTCTCTCTCTCTCTCTCTGTCACTCACTCTCTCCCTCGTTCTCTCTCAATAACTGGTGACTCTCTCACAGGCGGTGCAAAAAAAAGAGAAAAGTCTCCCAGCGGCCGGAAGCTGCTCATGAACCCCGCATCATGAACCCCACATTATGAACCCCACATCATCAACCCCACATCGTGAACCCCACATCATGAACCCCACATCGTGAACCCCACATCGTGAACCCCACATCATGAACCCCACATCGTGAACCCCACATTGTGAACCCCGCATGATGAACCCCACATCATGAACCCCACATCATGAACCCCACATCATGAACCCCACATCATGAACCCCACATCGTGAACCCCACATCATGAACCCCACATCATGAACCCCACATCGTGAAACCCACATCATGAACCCCACATCATGAACCCCACATCATGAACCCCACATCGTGAACCCCACATTGTGAACCCCGCAGGATGAACCCCACATCATGAACCCCACATCATGAACCCCACATCATGAACCCCACATCGTGAACCCCACATTGTGAATCCCGCATGATGAACCCCACATAATGAACCCCGCGTCATGAACCCCACATCGTGAACCCCACATCATGAACCCCACATCGTGAACCCCGCATCGTGAACCCCACATCGTGAGCCCCACATTGTGAACCCCGCATTGTGAACCCTGGCATTGTGAACCCAGCATAGTGAACCCCAGCATGGTGAACCCCCCGTCGTCTCTCTCTATTCCTCCGAATCCCCCTGGTGGAGGGGGACGACCGGGCCCCTCCGAACCCCCCTGGTGGAGGGGGACGACCGGCCCCTCCGAACCCCCCTGGTGGAGGGGGACGACCGGCCCCTCCGAACCCCCCTGGTGGAGGGGGACGACCGGGCCCTCCGAACCCCCCTGGTGGAGGGGGACGACCGGGCCCTCCGAACCCCCCTGGTGGAGGGGGACGACCGGGCCCCTCCGAACCCCCCTGGTGGAGGGGGACGACCGGGCCCTCCGAACCCCCCTGGTGGAGGGGGACGACCGGGCCCTCCGAACCCCCCTGGTGGAGGGGGACGACCGGGCCCCTCCGAACCCCCCTGGTGGAGGGGGACGACCGGGCCCTCCGAACCCCCCTGGTGGAGGGGGACGACCGGGCCCTCCGAACCCCCCTGGTGGAGGAGGACGACCGGGCCCTCCGAACCCCCTGGTGGAGGGGGACGACCGGGCCCTCCGAACCCCCCTGGTGGAGGAGGACGACCGGCCCCTCTGTCACACCCTGGGGGGTAAGGAGGTGGGGGGGGGGGAGTCAACTGTGCCGCACTCGAACCGAGGGGAGCGGTGGGCGCTGCCTTGCGGTGTCGGGTGTCAGTGTGCTGGAGATGGGTGGTGGCGGGGGTGGAGGTGGTGGCGGTGGTGGTGGTGGTGGCGGGGGTGGAGGTGGTGGTGGTGCTGGGCGGTGGGGGGTATCTGGGAGGCCACCCCAGTGGGTGTGCGCCCCCCCCCCCCCCCCCCCCCCCCCAACGTGGCTATTTAATCACCGGTGTCAAACACCTCATAAAGCCCTCCCCCGGGCCCGGGGCGGCCCATAAACAGCGGATCCCCTGGTCCGGGACCGGCCATCTGGCGCCCGGGACACCTGAGGGCCGGTCAGAGGAACGCCGTAGCGCAGCCATAATATTGGCTTGTGCGTGAGCGTGTCAAATAAACGACCTCTGTAATCGCGTGCTGGTGGTGAGTAGCTGGTGCCTCGCACTACAGGAGCCCCTCCTCCCTCCCTCCCCCCTCCCTCCTCCCTCCCCCCCCTCCCCCAGGTGCATTATCCTTGCTCGCCCTTGTCTCCTTGTCTGGGGGCGGAGAGAAAGGTGACTCACCGTCTCAGGCCAGGTAGGCGGCACAGTGCATGTAGATGTGGCCTCGCTGCCTCCAATCAATAGCCATCAGCAGACGGCACAGGCAAACATGTCCGCCCACCCCCACCCCTACCTCCACCTCCACCCCCACCCCCACCCCCACACACAGCGCCCCCACCTCGGTGACTTTGTAACTGATCGCGCCACCCGTCAGCGTACACAAGGCAGCGCCAACTCTCCCACGTGGAAGAGAGGGGAAAGGACGTGGCGGCGGGAATCGAACCTGCCGCGCGTTGGTGACGTGGCTAGTGGGGGAAACATTTTTCCAAGGGGAAAATGTTTCTATTTAAATGTGTGTGTGTGTGTGTGTGTGTGTGTGATGCTGGGGGGGGCACACAGCGCCCCCCAGCATCACACACACTTCACGTCAGCACGTAACGCCCTAACCCTCCCAGTAGGGGGCTGACCGCTGGGCCGCCTTGACACGCCCTTCCTCCCAGGAGCTCCTGTCTGCTCTCTCTCTCTCTCTCTCTCTCTCTCTCTCTCTCTCTCTCTCCTCTCTCTCTGTCTCTCTCTCTCTCTCGGCCCCCCACCCTGCCGAGCCCCGCCCCCGTTGATTACAGCCCATTACGCCGGGGGGGGGGGGGGGGGGGGCTTATAAATCTGTCCTCGCCGCCACGCCCTGATTTAACACGGACGCCTCGGCAGACGTCTCGGCGCCCTCCATCACTCTCCTCCGTCACTCTCCTCCGTCAGCCCCCTACAACACGCCCCCCCCCCCCCCCCCCGCCCTGTTGTTCAGACGGCCGTCATTCACCTGGAGCCGACCGTCAACACGCTGCTCTGGAGACAGCGTCGGCCCGGGGCGCCGTAAACACAGGGGATGAATATTTATACGTGTTGTCTCAGAGCACCACGCTGATTTAAAACACGCCCTTTTACCGTGAGATGACCATACAAGGAGTGAGACCATACCGTGAGATGACCATACAAGGAGTGAGACCATACCGTGAGATGACCATACAAGGAGTGAGACCATACCGTGAGATGACCATACAAGGAGTGAGACCATACCGTGAGATGACCATACAAGGAGTGAGACCATACCGTGAGATGACCATACAAGGAGTGAGACCATACCGTGAGATGACCATACAAGGAGTGAGACCATACCGTGAGATGACCATACAAGGAGTGAGACCATACAAGGAGTGAGGACTGAGAGGACGAAACAAGCAGGGGGAGCGGCGGGACGGCCAGCATGGGGAGAACAGTGCAGGAGGACCCCCGGACCCCCCAGACCCCCCGGTCCCCCAGACCCCCGGACCCACCCGAACCTCCGGTCACGGCCGCTGCCTCGTGTCCGAGTTGGCCGCCATTTTCTGTTGCCGAGCCTCTGATGTTCAAACAAGCCAAAAAAGTACTAACAGTTTTAGGTTGACGTGAACAGATAATTTTTACTTACTACTCTCATGAGATGGAGGAGGAGGAAGAGCAGGAGGAGGAGGTGGAGGAGGAGAAGGAGGAGGAGGAGGAGGAGGAGGAGGAGAGGAGGAGGAGGAAGGAGGAGGGAGGAGGAGGAATACAGAATTCAACATTGAGTGGCGGGACAGAGCTCCATCCAGAGGAGGAGGTGGAAGAAGAGAAGGAGGAAGAGGAGGAGGAGAAGGAGGAACAGAATAGAAGGAGGAGGAGGAGGAGGAGGAGGAGATGGAGAAGGAGGAACAGGAGGAGGAGGAACAGGAAGAGAAGGAGGAGGAGGAGGAGGAAGAGGAGGAGGAAGGAGGAGGAGGAGAAGGAGGAAGGAGAAGGAGGAGGAGGAGGAGGAATACAGAATTCAACATTTGAGTGCGGGACAGAGCTCCATCCTGGGAGATGTCATTCTGAAACTCCTTCCCAACGGGTGCAGGAGGAACACATCATCACGAGCAACACATCACCAGAAGGAGCACGTCACCAGGAGGAGCACGTCACCAGGAGGAACACATCACCAGGAGCAACACGTCACCTCATTCCCTTTTCATTCCACATGACGTCTCGTGAGCGGGACAAAACAAAGAGACGAGAAAGAGGAACGTCCACAGCTGGGAAATTACATGAAGACTGATCGGCGATGGTATCTCTAAGGTCACATTACATTTACATCCAGTCATGTCGTTAGAGCTCTGTAAAGTGCCTCCCAGTCCTCTTAGGGATGATTCAATTAGATTCCATCACTCCATAGATTCCATCACTCCACTAAGCAATAAAAAAGGAAAGTCATAACGCTGTTCTGGAGAACTGACGGCAGCGGAGGTTGGAGGGTTTTTACTGGTATGTTATTTAATAGACCTCAGAGCAACATATTGATGTCACATCTGTTATTCTGTTTCTCAAGATTTTTCCGTTGGACTTGAAATGAGCTGGCAGCCCGGTTGTGATGTCACAACTATCCCCGGACTTCACCTGAAGACCAACGGATCACCTAACACCTGACGACCGGCTGCTCGCCACGCCCCCCACTGCTTATTCCAATGTGTGCCGCAAAAGGAGAATCGTTTATTTATGGGCCGAAGATGAGTCAACAATATAAGCTAAATATTTCATAGCACTACTTTTTGGGAACATTTTGCATAAACAGCAGGTAACATACAAAACAGGCGCGCACACAAAGAAAATGGTTCAGCGTGAATAAAACATGCAGCACCTTTTCTTGTGGTCTTAAGGGTTTCTGGAGTGCCCTAGTAAAGCATCAGTTAACACTAGTTAACGCAAACTAATGAATCCCAGTTGATACGGTTGATATTTCCTCAGCCCAGAAAGGATACCTCATTAATTTCCCCCTCAGAGCATTGGAGGGCCAGTGTCCCCACAATGCTGTGATTTATAAACTGTTTACATAAAGTCAATCGTCTCTGAAGTGTCGTGTAGCATATTCAGATGTACCTTCGCTTTTTTTTTTTTTACACATGGCCTCAACCCTGGACTTCCATCCCTTGGAGAGAGTACAGTTAGTCATTACTGTTTATCACAGTGTGTTCAATTTATTACAGAGATCCCACTGGCGTGTGTGTGTGTGTGTGTAAGAGAGAGAGAGAGAGAGGAGAGAGAGAGAGAGAGAGAGAGAGAGAGACAGAGGAGAGAGAGAGAGAGAGGGAGAAGGAGAGAAGAGAGGAGGAGAGAGAGGGAGGAGAGAGGTGAGAGAGAGTGAGAGAGGGAGAGGAAGCAAGAGAGAGAGGAAGAGAGAGAGAGAGAGAGCGAGAGAAATGACAGAATATTGATGAAGCCTCGGTCGAGTTTGTGTGCGCGTTCCTGCCCAGAGGCGATGACTGGAGAAGATTTTTCTAAAGGGTGGGGGGCTGGCGGTGGTGGGAGTGGGGGATGATTAAAGGGACGCTCTCAGAGGCTGGCAGGAGAAGAACAGAGCAATCATCGGCAGGCGTGCTGCTCGCCCCTGCCCCCCGCGTCCCAAAGAGAGAGGGGGGCTGTGCTGTGACGTGAGGGGGGGGGGTGTTTCATTAATGTATTGACAGATATGAAGAGCAGTGGAGCAGCCTGAGTGGATGGCCGGCACACGTAGACCCCAGGAGGAGGAGGAGGAGGAGAGGTGGGCAGCGCGGAGACCCCAGGGGAGGGAGGAGGAGGAGGAGGTGGGCAGCGCGGAGACCCCAGGAGGAGGAGGAGGAGAGGAGGAGGGTGGGCAGCGCGGAGACCCCAGGAAGAGGAGCTGGGCCCCGTGGAGACCCCGGGAGGAGGAGGAGGAGGAGGAGGAGGAGGAGGTGGGCCACGTGGAGACCCCGGGAGGAGGAGCTGGGCCCCGTGGAGACCCCGGGAGGAGGAGCTGGGCTGCCAGACCATGTGACTCAAACAATGGGCCTTAACGAGCACGGCGGCTAATGACCAGCCCCGTATGAGGTCGCGACCCGTGAGAGTGGAATCGGTATCTTTCTTTTAATCCACAACGAGGCGGGGAGAAGGTCGCAGGTTCTGTCACAGATTCCGGTCCGGCGAAGAACCGGTCTCCGCTCCGCACCTTCCTGAGAGCCCAGAACGAGACGGCCACAAGAACAACGACTACAAAGACCAGGAGAAGATGTTTCTTTTGGTGAGGAGTTGGACGCGGCTGAATGCGAGGCATGTAGCTGCAGCGCCGGCGCTCTTCCCCCCCGGACCGCGTTCACCGGCAGCATCAGAACCTCTCAGAACTCTGGGCTACGTCAGCGCCGCTGGCATCGGTAGGATTTTGCAATTTCCCAGCTTGGGATTAATAAAGTATTTTCTATTCTATTCTATTCTATTCTATTCTATTCTATTCTATCAGGTTGTTAGGTCGAGGTTAGCGTTAGTTTTGTTCCAACTTCCTCTTTGTTATGACGTTTATTCAAGGCTTATTATTTCCTCCCTAGAACCCAACTCCTCTGCCCTGACCTGAAGCAGCCAGTAATAGCTCCATCTGTGGTAAAAAAAAAAATAAAACACACTGATATCCAAATCGGCATTCACCAAAAAACAAAAAATGTCCCCACCGACAGCAACAGCGAATTAAACTGCAAGACTGTTTGGACCTGCACACTTCTGGATGCGGTGCCGCTGGATGGTAAAGCGATACCGCCACCTGGGAGGGAGGCCATGGACGGATTGAATAGAAGTAATAGGAAGCAGCGGCGTGAGCCACAGTCCAACCGTTTGCAGACTGAATAACGATCCAGAGTGACGTGGGCAGCCCGCGGATCAGGAGCCCCCGCGGATCAGGAGCCCCGCGGATCAGAAGACCTGGCCTGGCGTGGGGACGAGCCGGCAGGAACATACAGTACATACATAACATGACAACGGTAACATACATGTGGGCCGCGTGCTCTGACGCACATGCACCCCGACACCCCTTTGTGTGAAGGTCGCTGATGATTCATGATCACAGTCGATCGCGGGGCGAGGTTTCATGTTATGGAAATGTAAGGATTAAGGATCCCCGGCCAGCCCTCTCCGTGCTCTTATCAATAATAAGGTTCACAATTAACCCATAATTACTTTTAGCAGCTGGCTTTTGAACCGCGGAGTGGTTCTAGGGAGACGACGGAGAGTATGCCGTTTCATCTCAACTTCAGTGAAGTGGGTTTACTCCACAGGACCGGCGAGGGAAGACGGCTCACCCAGAAGACGGGCTCACCCAGAAGACGGGCTCA
>JAXIVH010000010.1:2406416-2408916 GCA_036785325.1 Urophycis tenuis | reverse complement strand
AAAACGGCATCGCGGGGCTAACGTAGCATGCACGCTAATGTAGCACGCTCGCTAACGTAGCATGCACGCGCCATGGGAGTCGGGGGGGGGGGGAAGGCTGCGGCAGGTTGGTTCCAACGCAGTGACACGCTGCGTTATCCACTTGAGGGAGAATACCCGGGCAGCAGGCTTGATAATAATAAGAAGAAAATGAGGACATTTCAGAATGCAGCGGTTAAATAGAAGAGGCTTACACTGTGTTGCATCTCAGTCCAGACCATCCTCTGGTTTGCAGCATGAAGGCAAGAAAAGAGCAGAGATTAATTAAGCATTTGGGACGAGCCGTAACAATTCACTGAAGGCCACGCGGGGGATGAAAGAGGCCACAGCCACGCGTACGCTATGAAATATGGGGGGAAGCTCAGGGGATCAGACGTGGAGGATGGAGACGGAAAATAGTGACTTTCACAAAGCTGTTCTTTAAGTAAAACAACAAAAGCCTTTCCAGAAGAAAGACAAAGTTTCTCTTTTCTCTGTATTGTCTCGCGCCTGGAGGAGCTCCATCTGCAGAGGGGGGACATTTGTCTCCCATGCGCATGGGGGAGACGCAGGGGGAGTGTGAAGGAAGCTTTTATTTGGAGAAATGTTTGTGTTTGTCACGGAATCTCACCATCAGGAATTTGGAACAACTGGAATAATTATCGATGAATCAGTGCTATTCACCGTTCATAATGAACCAGGAACATAATCTACTCAGTTCGGTAACGTGGTGACCGAGAGCCAGAGTTGTAGGATTTCTAGGTATGTAGAGATTTAAACAACGTGGGAACATTTGCTCTTTGCTCTTGGGGGTTTGGGGAGGCGGCTGGCGGGGGGGGGGGGGGGAGGGGGTCTGTGAAGGTAATCCATGATGAGAACTGTCTCTCATCTGAATTGGCCCGTCACTCCCATGATAGCCCCCCCACCCCACCTCACCCCCCCCTCACCCCCCGAGCAGCACTTTGGCTCTCAAGGTTGCCGGGCTCCGACGGGGGGGAGAGGGGGGGGAGAGAGGGGGGGAGAGAGGGGGGGAGACTAAAGTGTCCCCCAGTCTGCTGGGCCGGTAATGGCTGCCTTCAGAGCAAACAATTGATCCGGTCAATCTCACATCATCTATCCAACGGTCGTCCTATTTGTTGGGTACACAAAGAGGCCGGACGTCGAGACGACCCCCCCCCCCCCCCCCCCCCCCCCCCCCTCAGCGGAGGGTAAGCCCGCTGATTGGCTCACGAACACGGATCGATCCAAAGGGGGGGATGGGGTGAATAGAGGCAGCCATAAAGAATTATTCCTGACGGGGGGGTTGGGTTGGGGGGAGCTTACAACACCAAATCAGTTTTAATCAGGAGTCCAGACAAACAGTGTTCCTGTGACCCCCTCGTCCTGCTCCCCCATCGCTCCACCGACAGACCAAAACGGCAACAGAAGCGCCGACCCTCCCGCTGACTCTCACCAGTCTGTCCAGGCTGGTGCCAGCCGCCGTGGTCGGCCGCTCCTCCGGGGCTGTACGGCCTGAACCGGGCGTTGAACACGTCCGACACGCCGCGGCTGGACCTGCTGCTCATTTCGGAGGGCTTGGGCTGGCCGCAACCTTGGAAGACCTGCAATTACACATCCGCGGGCACCGGCGTCAGCCAGAGAGGAGAGCTGTGGAATTACTTTTGGACCGCGAGAGGGGAGCGGACAGGAAGGGGCACGACGCTGTGTCCCGGATACGGCCGGGCCGCTCTACCCCGGGTCACGTTAGCCGAGTCCTGCGTCTCTCATCGTGTCTCTCACTGTATCTCACTGTGTCTCTGACTGTATCTCACTGTGTGTCTCACTGTGTCTCTCACTGTGTGTCTCATCGTGTCTCTCACTGTATCTCACTGTGTGTCTCACTGTATCTCTCACTGTATCTCACTGTGTGTCTCACTGTGTGTCTCTCACTGTATCTCACTGTGTGTCTCACTGTGTGTCTCTCACTGTATCTCACTGTGTGTCTCACTGTGTCTTTCGATGTGTCTCTCACTGTATCTCACTGTGTCTCTCACTCACTGTGTGTCTCTCATTGTGTCTCTCACTGTATCTCACTGTGTCTTTCAATGTGTCTCTCATTGTGTGTCTCACTGTGTCTCTCACTGTGTCTCATTGTGTCTCTCACTGTATCTCACTGTGGTCTCTCACTGTGTGTGTCTCACTGTGTCTCTCACTCACTGTGTGTCTTTCACTGTATCCCACTGTGTCTCTCACTGTGTGTCTCTCACTGTGTGTCTCTCACTGTGTCTCTCACTCACTGTGTGTCTCTCACTGTATCTCACTGTGTCTCTCACTGTGTGTGTCTCACTGTCTCTCATCATGTCTCTCACTGTGTCTTTTAGCATGTTTCTAACTGTGTCTCTCACTGTCTCTCAGCGTGTCACTAACCAACAGGTTCTGGGTGTGAGCTAAAACCCGCCTTACATAACCGTACACATGTTAGGAAGGTGCTGGAACCAGTAAA
>JAXIVH010000010.1:2396416-2401416 GCA_036785325.1 Urophycis tenuis | reverse complement strand
AACAGACAGAGACAATATAGAAAGACAAAGGGGGATGGTGACAGATTTTGTGCGTGTGTGTGAGAGAGAGAACAAGATGAAGAGAGAACAACTGAAAGGCAAGTGAAAAACGACATAAAGTAAGTACAAAAGTAATATCTTATTTTGCTTCTGTGCTTCAATTCTTTAGAGAGAAATATGAAGTGAGAGGGAGCAAAAAGAAAAGACAGAGACAGTCTCTCTCACACACACACACACACACACACACACACACACACACACACAAGAGAGACAGCAAGACAAAGAAAGAAAACAGGTATGGAGTCACAGTTGGTGAAAGAAAGAGGAACCGAGAGCGAGCGAGCGAAAGAGAGAGAGTGACAGAGAGAGAGAGAGAGAGAGAGAGAGAGAGCGAGAGAGAGAGAGCGAGTGAGGAGAGAGAGCGAGAGAGAAAGACAGTGCGACGAGAACGAGCGAAAGAGACAGACTGACAGAGAGAGAGAGCGAGAGAGAAAGACAGTGTGAGAGAAAGCGAGAGAGAGAGAGAGAGAGAGAGATGAGAGAAGAGAGAGAGAGAGAGAGAGAGAGAGACGAGAGAGCGAGAGAGAGAGAGAAGAGAGAGAGAGAGAGAGAGAGAGAGAGAGCACGGGGAGCTAAAGACAGATGCTGATAGGGTGGGGTGGGGTCAGGGCCGTCCCAGAGGGTTTTGGGGGACACTACATCAGGAGACCTCTGCTCCACCCAGATTAATAGCTCTCGTTTGGGAGGCGAACATTGAGTCTCCTCCACCATGGCATCGCGGCCACGTCCTCCCCCCCCTCCTCCCCCTCCACCCCTGTCTCACCCCCAGTAGTGTAAGAGATAGGACGGCGGCCAAGCGAGGGGATCTCGTTATCGTCCCCCCACAGCCGTGCAGATCGTCCCCGTCCACGCGTCGGGGACACGGGGGGACGCACTGGAGACAGAGGAGCTCCGCCCCCAGCCTGCCGGTCAGGGGGAGGGTGGGGGAGGGGGGGAGGGTTAAACGGGAGACCGACGGGGGGGGGGGGGGAGGAAAGGGCGGGGGGAGGGACAATTCATTTAGATTGGGAGTTATGATTTCATTTGACCATGGAAAATGTTTTCTAATTTACATTGTCTGTTGCTGACCGTCTGAAAGAAATTACAAAAACAAAATGGAAGCCGCAAATGTTATTGTGAGCTCCACCTCCTCATCCAGATTGATGCCCACTTAAATTCCGGCGATGTCAGCTGGCGGTAACCTCCGGCCTGACAAGGACAAATAAGGGAGTGAAAAAGGCCCCGGCGCAGCCTGGAGGGGGATGAGGAATGACTCGCTGTAATTTAGATTCTGTAAAGCGGAGCTCATTGGCCGGCCAGCCGAGCCACTAATGGCGCAATATGAAATGGAGAGAAAAAATAAAGAGAAAAATAAATGGCACATTGTCCCTGGGTCCCAATCTCTGTCCTGCTGCATTCAGGAGTATCACAAGCAAAAGCCATTCAACACACACACACACGCGCATGCACGCAGACACCACACGCACGAACACACACATACACACACACACATACGCACACAGAAACACAGACACACACACACACACTTAAGGTGTACACACTTACAGACCGTGGCCTGGCTTAATACACACACACACACACACACACACACAAAACACACACACACACACACACACACACACACACAAACACACACACGCGCACGCACGCACGCTCACACGCACGCAGACACACACATACATGCACACACACGCACGCATGTAGACATACCACACACACGCACACGCACACACACACACACACACACACACATACACACACACACGCACACACAGACACACTTAAGGTGTACACACTTACAGACCGTGGCCTGGCTTAATACACACATAAATGCGGCCACACACACACACACACACACACACACAACTAGGATAGATACATCCCCCTGCCTCCTGCTGCACAGCGCCCTGTCTGTTCAGCAGTACAACGATACTAAGATGTACATTTCATATGGGGCTTCTATTTAGTAGTGTTTGATTCCGTGAGTGTTGAGACGCAAGTGTGCATTTCTGCTGACTGAACGCAGCGGAAATCAAATGAATTGAAAATGCTAACTTCACGCGGCACTTGGTGGGCAGAATAAGTGGCAATTTCTACATATCTGATTATATATGAATCGCTCTGGCTGCTCCCTGCGCGCGGTGAGGAAACGCAGCAACGACGTGCCGACAGACACGCAGACCTCCAGACCCTCAGCGGGGGTCTCGCAGCGCACGCCAGCGCACACTGCGGAAAAACAAACCGCGCATCCCCCCTATTCACCTCTCTATCTCATCCCCTCTATCTTATCCCCTCTCTATCTCATCCCCTCTATCTCATCCTCCTCTATCTCCCCCTCTATCTCATCTCTCTATCTCATCCCCTTTCTATTTCAGCCCCTCTATCTCATCCCCTCTCTATCTCATCCCCTCTATTTCATCCCCTCTCTATCTCATCCCCTCTATCTCATCCCCTCTTTTCATCCCCCCTCTATCTCATCCCCCTCTATCTCATCCCCCCCTCTCTATCTCATCCCCCCTCTAATCTCATCCCCTCTCTATCTCATCCCCTTTCTATCTCATCCATCTCTATTTCATCCCCTCTCTATCTCATCCCCCCTCTCTATCTTATCCCCCTCTATCTATCCCCTCTATCTCATCCCCTCTCTATCTCATCCCCTCTATCTCATCCCCTCTATCTCATCCCCTCTCTATCTAATCCCCTCTCTATTTCATCCCCCCTCTATCTCATCCCCTCTCTATCTCATCCCTCTATCTCATCCTCTCTATCCAGATCTCTATTCATCCCCTCTATCTCATCCCCTCTATCTCATCCCCTCTCTATCTCATCCCCCCTTCTATCTCTTCTTACCCCTCTCTATCTCATCCCATCTATCTTATCCCCTCTCTATCTCATCCCCTCTATCTCATCCCCCCTCTATCTCATCCCCTTTCTATTTCAGCCCCTCTAATCTCATCCCTCTATTTCATCCCCTTCTCTCATTCCCTCTATTTCATCCCCCCTCTATCTCAATCCCCTCTATCTCATCCCCTCTCTATCTCATCCCCCCTCTCTCTCATCCCTCTCTATCTCATCCCCCCTCTATCTCATCCCCCCTCTATCTCATCCCCTCTATCTCATCCCCTTTCTATCCTCATCCCATCTCTATTTCATCCCCTCTCTATCTCATCCCCCCTCTATCTCATCCTCTCTATCTCATCCCTCCTCTATCTCATCCCCTCTATCTCATCCCCTCGTCTATTTCATCCCCCCTGTATCTCATCCCCCCCTCTATCTCATCCCCTCTCTATCTCATCCCCTCTCTATCTCATCCCCTCTCTATCTCATCCCTCTATCTCATCCCCTCTCTATCTCATCCCCTCTCTATCTCATCCCTCTCTATCTCATCCCCCCTCTATCTCATCCCCTCTCTATCTCATTTGAAATCTTTCAGGCGGCTAAACACACAAGGGTGTCTGTTATTACATTCCTGCACCCCTGAGTCCTACCGCACGGCTGCGTCCTGCCACGCACGCGCGCAGAGCGGCGCGTCCGCGTGGTGTCTCCGTGGTGACGGCGGGGGGCCGGCGAGGCGGCAGACCCCTGCTGATCCTCTGGAGGCTGGTAACCAGCTCACGCAGGGAGGGGCCTGGCTGGTAACCAGCTCACGCAGGGAGGAGGCCCGGCTGGTTACCAGCTCACGCAGGGAGGGGCCGGATGGTTACCAGCTCACGCAGGGAGGGGCCTGCTGGTTACCAGCTCACGCAGGGAGGGGGCTCGGCTGGTTACCAGCTCACGCAGGGAGGGGCCCGACTGGTTACCAGCTCACCGCGGCGTCCCTGTCCAGAGGTCTTCACGTCACATGAACAGACTGTGAGACGGAGGACCGAGGTGATTTGTCTATTTGTCACGAGGCAGAGAGCTTTTTTTCACCAGGCAGAAGAAAGCCTTGGCTACTTGAGTTTGTAGCCAAGGCTTTTTTGCAACCATGTCCCTTGTTCGGCTTTTTAGGAAAAACTGCCAATTGAAGTGACGATCATTCCAATATAGTTTGATATCATAAAATACTGTTCTAAAATAACACGGACGAAGTTCATGTAGTATCATATCATAAAATACAGTTATAAAATATAATTTACTGAGCGGTGAATGAAGGTTTGATTTAGTTCAAGCCAGTGATTACCCTGTACGAGACAATGTGATTCATCTGCACAAGACAATGTGATTACCCTGCATGAGACAATGTGATTCACCTCCACGAGACAATGTCAATTCACCTGCATGAGAACAATGTCATTCACCTGCACGAGACAATGTCATTCACCTGCACGAGACAATGTCATTCCTGCCGACAATGTCATCCCTGCACGAGAATATGATCACAATTTCACAGCAGGCCATTTATGTTTATAACCATCCAACAATACGGTGAACACATTCCATAGTGCAAATCCAACGGTTCCTTGTAGAGAAACCATGAAGAGAAACATTTTCCTCTGAACAGAAAACTACAGCGCCCATCCTTCACTTCACATAACTCCGTAATTACCGCTCTGCTGATGAATGAGGCATTAATGAAAAGAGACATCCTGTGCGGAGTGTGAAATAAAAGGTGATGAATTGATGAACCCGATGTTTCAGATTCCGCTTGGAGAGAATTCACGGTGTTATGATATGCATGTGGGGAATAAAAGCTCTGATGCTTTATATCACCACGGCACGCCACATTAAACCCACAGAGCTGCTGAGGTGGCGTTCTGCGCAAGGAAGAGAATTAGCTCACGGGGACGCGCTCAGAGGCTAACGCTGTTGGACAGACGTGCCGCTTCCCTTGCCGCTCCCCGCAATCTTTTCGTTTCTCCCCGGCGACAATCGTCTCGTTTCGGCGCCGCGCTCCCGGACAGCGTGACGCTAACGCTAAGCGCTACGCTTCAGCGCTAATGAAAGCGCGCTAATCAAAT
>JAXIVH010000010.1:2386659-2389159 GCA_036785325.1 Urophycis tenuis | reverse complement strand
GGGGATGAAAGAGGCCACAGCCACGCGTACGCTATGAAATATGGGGGGAAGCTCAGGGGATCAGACGTGGAGGATGGAGACGGAAAATAGTGACTTTCACAAAGCTGTTCTTTAAGTAAAACAACAAAAGCCTTTCCAGAAGAAAGACAAAGTTTCTCTTTTCTCTGTATTGTCTCGCGCCTGGAGGAGCTCCATCTGCAGAGGGGGGACATTTGTCTCCCATGCGCATGGGGGAGACGCAGGGGGAGTGTGAAGGAAGCTTTTATTTGGAGAAATGTTTGTGTTTGTCACGGAATCTCACCATCAGGAATTTGGAACAACTGGAATAATTATCGATGAATCAGTGCTATTCACCGTTCATAATGAACCAGGAACATAATCTACTCAGTTCGGTAACGTGGTGACCGAGAGCCAGAGTTGTAGGATTTCTAGGTATGTAGAGATTTAAACAACGTGGGAACATTTGCTCTTGGGGGTTTGGGGAGGCGGCTGGCGGGGGGGGGGGGGGGAGGGGGTCTGTGAAGGTAATCCATGATGAGAACTGTCTCTCATCTGAATTGGCCCGTCACTCCCATGATAGCCCCCCCCCCCCCCCCCCCCCCCCCCCCCCCCACCCCCCCCCTCACCCCCCCGAGCAGCACTTTGGCTCTCAAGGTTGCCGGGCTCCGACGGGGGGGAGAGGGGGGGAGAGAGGGGGGGAGAGAGGGGGGGAGACTAAAGTGTCCCCCAGTCTGCTGGCCAGTAATGGCTGCCTTCAGAGCAAACAATTGATCCGGTCAATCTCACATCATCTATCCAACGGTCGTCCTATTTGTTGGGTACACAAAGAGGCCGGACGTCGAGACGACCCCCCCCTCAGCGGAGGGTAAGCCCGCTGATTGGCTCACGAACACGGATCGATCCAAAGGGGGGGATGGGGGTGAATAGAGGGCAGCCATAAAGAATTAATTCCTGACGGGGGGTTGGGTTGGGGGGAGCTTACAACACCAAATCAGTTTTAATCAGGAGTCCAGACAAACAGTGTTCCTGTGACCCCCTCGTCCTGCTCCCCCATCGCTCCACCGACAGACCAAAACGGGCAACAGAAGCGCCGACCCTCCCGCTGACTCTCACCAGTCTGTCCAGGCTGGTGCCAGCCGCCGTGGTCGGCCGCTCCTCCGGGCTGTACGGCCTGAACCGGGCGTTGAACACGTCCGACACGCCGCGGCTGGACCTGCTGCTCATTTCGGAGGGCTTGGGCTGGCCGCAACCTTGGAAGACCTGCAATTACACATCCGCGGGCACCGGCGTCAGCCAGAGAGGAGAGCTGTGGAATTACTTTTGGACGCGAGAGGGGAGCGGACAGGAAGGGGCACGACGCTGTGTCCCCGGATACGGCCGGGCCGCTCTACCCCGGGTCACGTTAGCCGAGTCCTGCGTCTCTCATCGTGTCTCTCACTGTATCTCACTGTGTCTCTCACTGTATCTCTCACTGTGTGTCTCACTGTGTCTCTCACTCACTGTGTGTCTCTCACTGTGTGTCTCACTGTATCTCTCACTGTGTTTCTCACTGTCTCTCACTGTGTGTCTCACTGTGTGTCTCACTGTGTGTCTCTCATTGTGTCTCTCACTGTATCTCACTGTGTGTCTCACTGTGTCTCTCACTGTATCTCTCACTCACTGTGTGTCTCTCATTGTATCTCACTGTGTCTCTCACTGTGTGTCTCACTGTGTGTCTCTCATTGTATCTCACTGTGTGTCTCACTGTGTCTTTCGATGTGTCTCTCACTGTGTCTCTCACTCACTGTGTGTCTCTCACTGTATCCCACTGTGTTTCTCACTGTGTGTCTCTGTATCTCTCACTGTATCTCTCACTGTGTCTCTCACTGTATCTCACTGTTTCTCTCACTCACTGTGTGTCTCTCATTGTGTCTTTCACTGTATCCCACTGTCTCTCTCACTGTGTGTGTCTAACTGTGTCTCTCATTGTCTCTCATCATGTCTCTCACTGTGTCTTTTAGCATGTTTCTCACTGTGTCTCTCACTGTGTCTGTCACTGTGTCTCTCAGCGTGTCACTAACCAACAGGTTCTGGGTGTGAGCTAAAACCCGCCTTACATAACCGTACACATGTTAGGAAGGTGCTGGAACCAGTAAACATATCATTAAATCATAAACAGAGCTGCCTTCCAGAAGACAGGAGCGAACAGTTTGTCTTGAGTTGGACCTGGCAGCCAACATTGTGTAGGTGGAAAATTGTCCTCACAACCACCTACACTTTTTTTTTCTTTGGGTCGTGGAGTGGCTACAATTTTGTGGGCACACGAGAATGCAGTAAAACACAGGAAACACATTAACTACTGTTAGTCGAACTAAGATTATCCGACCCCAAGGAAACCTATCATTCAGAACTCAGCGCTCCAGACTCGGGCCGTAATTATCACGTTGCGCTGCACACCTTGAAGAAACCCCAGTAGAGGGACGCCAGTGACGGCACAGAGCACTCGTAACCTCCGCCGCCC
>JAXIVH010000010.1:2369159-2371659 GCA_036785325.1 Urophycis tenuis | reverse complement strand
CCCCACGTTAAATAAACTGATGTGATTGGTTAGATGTGGGCCAGGTCTGCTGAAGATCTGTCTGAATGGAGGAGGCCAGACGCACACGCCAGAGCCAATAAACATGAGGTTCGTCTGGTTCCCAGGCGATCAGCCAGGACATAGTAAACAGTCCCAAAAAAAAAACCTTGACAGTGTCTCTAAAGGTTACAGACAACGCCATGTAGACTGGCCACTGGAGAAATACTCTCATTTACATCCGAGAAACGAAAGCTGTCCCTACGTGCGCAAAATCAGTTTCTCTTCAGCGGAATCGCTCTGTAACGACAGGAGAACCAATCAGTGGCTGGTTTCCAGCCCAGGCTGCGTGGCGTCTCCATCCAGACGTTCTCCTACAACATAGGACTCCTGGACCTGAGATCAGTGTCTGTGTCCCAGACGGTATGCTGAGTGTAAACCAGTGAGTGGGAGTGGGAGGGAGTCCACTGCCTCTGAGGTAACCTTGGCTCATAAGAACAATCCCGTGGTGGGAACACCACTTATTTAAGGCTGACAACAGGCCTTGGAGCCTATAGGATCACAAGAAGGATTCTCACTGCCCAGGATCATGTTATGTTTTTAAGTGAAATATATTGGTCACATTTCATTTACCAAGCCCATTTATTTCTTGCCGAGGGCAAGGAAAATCCACAGACTGGCTGCGTCCATCTCAGAAGAGAAATACAACATGGAGCTGGATATGAATCACGGCCAGCAAGTTCTCAAGGACCTTTCATTTGACACTGTTGCTGGTAGGTGTTTAAATTGTTTTGGTGCCTATAAGGATATATTGAAGGCACAAGAGGTGATTTAGCATACTACACTCCTCCATTAGTCAATGGTAGTGTAATATCTGTTGGAGGGGAAGGGAGGGGGCATACCATATCATTATGTGGAGCCTAGCATCCCCAATGAAAAGACAATAAGCTCTTTAGCACGGAAATAGTACTTCAAGCTAACAGCAGGTAAACACCTGCCTTGGACCGCAGAAGGCAGCCATTTTGTGGCTAAATGTGCATCCAAAACATCCACAGGCAGCCAACGTCATTCTGAAACATCCACGCTGAGCGAGAGAAGGAATCAAGCCTCGACACATGCATCTGCAGAACCATTTTCACAGATATTTGTATCATACTCACTGACTGCAGAAAAACATGGCCGATTCTGTTGACAAAAACATGCTGGTCTTGTCCTTTGACATAAATTAATGAATGTGTTATAAAGATTTATTAGACCAGTCTGTCCCACATAAGAATATCCCACATATGTTCTTGATGCGCACATCTGCTGTGGTCGGACTTTTGGCAGTCCCACGAAACTCCCTGTTGGCCTCGCAATCACACCAGAGACACATGAAGGTCAGGGTCTGGCTGGAGTCACACACACACACACACACACACTGACACACACACACACACACACACACACACACACACTGACACACACCAACGCACACACACACACACACTGACACACACACACACAAACCAACACACACACACACACACACACACAGACACACACCAACGCACACACACACACACACTCTCACACACACACACACACACCAACACACACACACACACACACACACACACACCAACGCACACACACACACACACCAACACACACACACACACTCACTGACACACACACACACCAACACACACACACACACACAATGACACACACACACACACACATACCAAGGCACACACACACACACAAAAATGCAGACCCACACTGACACACAAACACACACACACACACACATACACACACCCACACAAATAGATACACACAGGCACACAAAAACTCACACTCATCATTACATTCTGTCAGAGGTTTGGACTAATCTCGTCAGGAAGCATCGTATTCCACGAGGGGAAGTCGCTGAGGGAACACACGCTGCTGTCAGGGGCTGTGAAGCATTGCTCACTTTTGGTAGAAATGGTGTTTCTCCTGCCTGATATCCTGCCCTGGCCGGTCAGTGGAGCACACACCGGGGCACTCCTGAATATAGGCTGGCGGAACCCAGATGGATCTCTGAAGAAGTGTTGGGTCTGAAGCCAGCGTAATGTCACAATCCTCCCAGTGCTTCTCTCTCTATCTCTGTCTCGGTCCCTCACTCCCTATCTCTCACTCTCTCTGTCTCCGTCCCTTGCTCCCTATCTCTCACTCTCTCTGTCTCGCTCCCTATCTCTCACTCTCTCTGTCTCCGTCCCTATCTCTCACTCTCTGTCTCGCTCCCTATCTCACTCTCTGTCTCGCTCCCTATCTCACTCTCTCTGTCTCGCTCCCTATCTCTCACTCTCTCTGTCTCTGTCCCTCACTCCCTATCTCTCACTCTCTCTGTCTCTGTCCCCTATCTTTCACTCTGTCTGTCTCTCTCCCTATCTCTCTCTCTCTCTCTCTATCTCGCTCCCTATCTCTCTCACTCTGTCTCGCTCCCCATCTCTCTCTCCCTCTGTCTTGCTCCCTT
>JAXIVH010000010.1:2344159-2364159 GCA_036785325.1 Urophycis tenuis | reverse complement strand
GGGGGCACAATCCCAGGAATAAAAGCCCCTTTTAATCTGGGACATTGTAGACAGAAGAATGACGAATAAAGAGGAGGAAACCTCTTATCTGTGTCAGTTTTATGTCGACGTCGACGGAAACGGGCGCTTGTCAAAACACGGCGCGCGATAACCGCGGCGCGCGGCTAACAGAGCGCGGCTGTCGCCTTTCATCCCGGGGTGACGGCAGCTCTGGGAGCTAACGTGGCCCGTTTGGTACTGCTCCTGACTTCCTCCAGCTTCACTTTCACTTTCATTTGGAGTTCTAAAACTCGCGCTGTGTAAGTTTCCCCCATTAGCGAACTCTAGTGGCCCGCTAGAGCCGGTGGAGTCGGAGCTAAAAGTGTCATCAGGCTGATACCTCTGAGCGACGTCGAGACTCACGTCAGATGCTACGGGAACCGCGGCAAACCCACTCTGCAAGCCTGACTTCCAGCCAGGGGAACCCTGCGGTGTTTCAACGCCACCTCACCAACACCACCCCGTTTTCAACACCAACAAATGAGGCCTTCAGCCGCTGCGGTGGAGGAGAGCGCAGCCCGGACTCACCGATGTACTGGTTCCACTCCGGGTCCAGGTCGGCCTGGTTGGCCAGGCAGCCCTTCATCACGTTCAGGCAGTAGTTCTTGCAGGGCTTGGCGGTTGGCAGGGCCTGGCAGAACGGGCAGTACTGCATCTTGGTCAATGCTCGGATACACGGGGGAGTGCTGCTGACCTGCAGGGAGAGAGAGAGAAAGAGAGACTGTTTAACGATGGGGCTGATATCTGATTCAGTGTCCACTTTGACTTTCTTACACTGAGAGGAAAATACATTTTTGAGAAAAAAACGAAGTGCCATCTACAAACACACTGTCAGGTACCAGAGTCACTTATGAGTGAAAAGACAAACATTGATCTGATCCCACGTCTATTTTTTCAATCAATGCACAGACTATTTTGGGCCGTCGACTCTACTCTGTGCTCACCAGACTCTTCTTGTCAGCTGAACCATTTTTTAAGGTTTCTGTTACATAGAGCTCCTCCTGGAAGATAGGTAGCTTTATACATTATTCTACATTTGGTCTTTCCATGCATCCATTATTGCAAAAAAAAAAAAAAATGAAGGGAAGGGAAATGAAATCTACATACAGCATATTTCTGTCCTTGGGGGAAATGTTTGTATCTGTTTAAATATTGAAATGAAAAAATGAATCTCCACTGGTCCTCTGCTGTCTGGCCGGCAGCTGGCGGCTCCAGAAGCATCGCCTGGGGCCTGCTCATGGAAATGAGGGCCCCCATCGTCACGGCAACTCAAGGGGAGGGGACACGGGGAGCAGGGCCCACATTACAAACACTCCCCGGAACCTACAGCCACAGGACCCCACAGCCACAGGACCCCACAGGACCCCACAGCCACAGGACCCCACATCCACAGGACCCCACAGCCACAGGACCCCACAGGACCCCACAGCCACGGGTCCCCACATCCACAGGACCCAACAGCCACAGGACCCCACAGCCACGGGTCCCCACATCCACAGGACCCCACAGCCACAGGACCCCACATCCACAGGACCCCACAGCCACAGGACCCCACATCCACAGGACCCCACATCCACAGGACCCCACAGCCACAGGACCCCACAGCCACAGGTCCCCACATCCACAGGACCCAACAGCCACAGGACCCCACAGGACCCCACAGCCACAGGACCCCACATCCACAGGACCCCACAGCCACAGGACCCCACAGCCACAGGACCCCACATCCACAGGACACCACAGCCACAGGACCCCACAGCTACAGCCACAGGACCCCACAGCTACATCCACAGGACCCCACAGCTACAGCCACAGGACCCCACAGCCACGGGTCCCCACAGCCACAGGACCCCACAGCTACATCCACAGGACCCCACAGCTACAGCCACAAGACCCCACAGCCACAGGACCCCACAGCCACGGGACCCCACAGCCACGGGACCCCACAGCTACGGGACCCCACAGCCACAGGACCCCACAGCCATAGGACCTCACAGCCAAGGGACCCCACAGCCACAGGACCCCACAGCCACGGGACCACACAGCCACGGGACCCCACAGCCACAGCACCCCCCGCAGGATGGGGTGGGCCGACACCGCGTCCCCCAGGCTCGTTAGGGGGCCGCTTTGTTGCTTTTCAGGATCATTGTTGTTAAGGACAACGCTCAGACTAGCATTCTTCTTCGCTTCTGGTAAGAAATAAATAAACCTGTTCAGGCAGAATGCAGCTTGGAGGCTGAGATATCTGAAGAAAAACAAAAACCCACACATATACACGTAATATATTTAAGATATATATGTGTGTGTGCTTGTCTAGTATATATAGTCAATACATTGTCTATATATTGTCTCATATATATATATATATATATATATATATATATATATATATATATATATATATATATATATATATATTCTAGACACAGGGCTCAGTCAGGAGGTACACTGCGTCTCTCAGAAGAGGCCTTGTTCCCCACACAATCGGCAGGAGACATCCAGGAGCACGTGGGCCTCCCTGCTGCTCTCTGCCTGGTGTCTTTATGCTCTCACTTTATTCAGCCAAAACACAGGAGCTACACACCACCACCACAGCACCACCACCACACCACCACCACAGCACCACCACCACACCACCACACCACACCACCACCACCACCACCACACCACCACCACAGCTCCACCACCACCACAGCACCACCACCACAGCACCACCACCACACCACACCACCACACCACCACCACACCACCACCACAGCTCCACCACCACCACACCACACCACCACCACAGCTCCACCACCACCACACCACCACCACACCACCACCACCACCACCACCACCACCACCACAGCACCACCACCACACCACCACCACACCACCACCACCACCACACCACCACCACAGCACCACCACCACAGCACCACCACCACACCACCACCACCACAGCACCACCACCACACCACCACCACCACAGCTCCACCACCACCACACCACACCACCACCACCACACCACCACCACAGCTCCACCACCACCACACCACCACCACAGCACCACCACCACACCACCACCACCACCACCACCACACCACCACCACCACCACAGCACCACCACCACACCATCACCACCACCACCACAGCACCACCACCACCACACCACCACCAAACCACCACACCACCACCACCACAGCCCCACCACCACCACCACCACCACACACACAGGAGTCAGCTCTACCAGCCAATACAGAATCCTAGTGAGACAAGAGAATAGAGGAGGAGGAGGAGGGGGAGGTGAGGAAGATAATGAAGAAGAGGAGGAGGAGGAGGGGGGAGAGGAGGAGGGGGGAGGAGGATGAGGAGGGAGGAGGAAGAAGAGGAGGGGGGGGAGAGCAGGGGGAGGTGTGAGTGGGTTGTCATGCTGTAGACTAAACTGTGAGAAGTCACCAGCGACTATATAAATAGAGTGTCCGCTAGATAAAAATATTAAATAAAAAAGAGAGCAGAGGCTCTGCTATACTTTTCTGAGTATTTGATTTTTTTTGGATGAGTTTCTCACCAGCCCGATGATTGACACGTTGTGACTCATGTCTCTCTCTCTCTGTCACTCTCTCTGTCTGTCTGTCTCTCTCTCTCTCTGTCACTCTCTCTGTCTGTCTGTCTCTCTCTCTCTCTCTCTCTCTCTCTCTCACTGTCACTCTCTCTGTCTGTCTGTCTGTCTCTCTCACTGTTACTCTCTCTGTCTCTCTCTCTCTCTCACTGTCTCTCTCTCTCTCCCTCCCTCCCTCCCTCCCTCCCTCCCTCCCTCCCTCCCTGGTCCACTCTGGAGACATGGGATTGACCCGGCCTCCACTCGGGGATGTCTTGAGGTGGGACCAGACGCTCCGTGACAAACACACACGTGTTCCCCCCTCCAGCCCAGGGGGCGCTGTCTGTCCCCGGTCCCGTATCGATCCCCCCCGGCCCGGTCCACTGACACGCCAGGGAAACGTCCAACAACAGACAACAAATCCATAGAAGAAGAGCACACAGCGGGCGCTCTGGAGGAAGGTTAAATAAATGCTAATGCTCCAAGTTTATTTTATTTAATAAGTGAACAGAAAGTGGCGGCACTGTTATCCAAAGCTACACAACAAGCTGATGGAACATCAATAGTGTAACATTAGTATCTGCAGCTGCCTTCTGCAGCGCGTGCTTCTTCAAGAGAGAGAAATCAATGTTTCATAAGGCGGGGCCCATAACGACTTAATTCAGGAGTTCACATTGTTCCTCTGCCTCCACAGCCCAGGAGCAGAGGTCAGCTGCCAGGGCCAGCAGCAGATATGCAGAGCAATTAGGTGACGGCAGCATAAAGAGCTCCTATACGTTCTTAACATAATGAGGCCCTTCATCAAACCAGAAGACAACACAATAACAAGCGCATTAAAAGGCATTTTCTATGCCTGCAGTCTATTGCGCAATTTATCAAAATAATCGCTATTACATTCAATATCGTTATTATTTTTATCCATATTAGGCTGCACCTGATATGGACAAAAGAATAATCACATTGGAAAATATTATACAATGTTCCCCACACATTGGAATATGAATCTCAACAAAACGTCTGTGTTTACTGGGCTCTGGGCTGGAGGAGTAGCTGAACCCAGTACAGGGTTCTGCTCTGACGCCCAGAACCGCTGAACTCTGGTCGACGGTCAGCGGTCCGGTCCTCAGCTGACAGCTCTGGACAGAACAGGGCCACACATGTCCAGTCCCTCCCAGAACATCTCCCACCACGGGCCCCGGGCCCGGCACGGCCTGACGGGCTCCAGCTCACGGAACCCTTCGCTCTTTTGATTTGAAAAAGTCAGCGCCCAAGGAAAGGGCAGAACTCCACGGAGCGATCCAAACACTTTTCATCCGAAATAGAAGATGTTAAAGGATCAACTGCAATCTGCACAGAAGGCTTTTCTCAGATTAGAATATTGTATCACATTTCGATTCTATTTTTGCTGTACTTCAAATCGCTTTCAGCGATATAGCAAAGTGAGTGTGAACGCACGGACTGGCTGGAGTGTGGAGCTGATCTCCTGGCCGGACAGACGTTCAGCGAGGAAGGCCTGAGTGTCAGGATGGTCTCGCGAAGCCGTCGCTACGTGGAGAACATTTGAGGACGGGGGATGAACTCCAACCGAGCGGTAACATCCAAACTTTGTGGAGAACCTTCACTCCGCAACCCAAACACACATCTCTGTGAAGCATCCGGCCGTGAAGACTTAATTGAATCGAAAATATCCCACGACGTATAGGAGCTGTAAGGACCGGAGAACAAAACTACACCACCCAGCAGTTTTTGGGTGGTGTTGTATTCCTCTAGGACTAATTAGCAACATTAGCAACACACTGTGTTGGCTCCAAAGCTTCTCTTTATTATAAGCTTTCATTATGCTGCTGCTGTGAGGGTTTCTCCTTCGCTTTGGTCAAACATCTCATCTCGTCTGGTGACACAGTCAGATAGTTCAAACAGCCCCTTCAGCAGTGCATGACACACAACAACATGGAAGCAGAATACGTTTACAAGAATCACTTCCAGCCCTGTCCGCCCGTCATTCATCACGCAAATTGTGGCAGGGCTCGGCGCCACGTGAAAAGCACGACAGAGAAGCCGCCAGGGATTCAGGGAGCCCACAGTCGCGTGGTGTCGTGTCTGCTGAGCTGTGAGGAGCGGTGATGTACGGTGATGTACTGTGATGTTCTGTGATGTACTGCCCCCACCGCTGTAACTCAATAAACACCCTGGCAGCGCCGGGGCGTGGATGTCACCTCTCCCACCACCCCGAGCGGCGGTGTCTCCTTCCATTATGCTTACATCCGATCTCTCCTCCGCCCCCTGGACCCCCACCCCCACCCCCACCACCACCCCTACACCACCCATGATGAGTTTAGACCCTGGAGATCAAAAGCAAGGGCTGTCTGCGAGGCCCAGACACATGACCTGTGTACCGGGTTCGGCCCAAAATGTCAGAGGTGACACGGGGACACGGGGGGGGGGGGGCAGGTCTTGGCAGGCCCCGTGTGACTCACTAAACGCACACTAACTACACCCCCACCAACCCCCCCCCCCCCCCCCCCCCCCGCTCATAAAACCTGCCAGGCTCGCTGTACATGCCGCTGGGCGGAACAGATACGCGGGCCGGTATGTTTGGGGGTTCAGGGGGTTCAGGGGGGCCGCGGGGGCCTGAATTAGATGCAGCCGCCGCAGACAGGCCCACACACTGATTACCCACGCTGCCCCGCACACAATCAGCAGCAGGATACATATTCATACGGAGTGATTAGAATCTATTGAGCCGCCGTTTCAATACGGCCCTGATTGGGAGATTGCGCCGTCTTGGGAGGTTGGCTTTAAGGGGGATTTCTACAACAAGGGGGAGAGTGGGGGAGAGGAGTCCTGTTATGTTGGGGTTTAGTGTGACTATCTCAGGCCCGAGCCTGGTTCTTCATCCCTTTAATCTTCCCTACGTGATCAAAAGGAGGCGCGTGGCTCTGCAGGTGGGAGCAGGCGTTACATCACATCAGACAGACTCCTCGGGGGCTGGCTGATTAATGGTGTCTTCATACCGGGCCGGACAAATATCAGGCAACAGACATGCAAACACCAGCGCCGGGCCGCGGTTCTCTGTGCTTTCACTCGACGCGGAGCCTTCCGGACGAGCCCGGAGCCCGCGGAGCCTGGAGACACGAGCACGGGAAAACAACATTAATTTTTTGGCCGAAACTTTTGTTTGGCCGACTAGACAGACAGACAGACAGACACAGACGTACTTTAATGATCCCTGAGGGAAACTGCATAAACTGGGAGGAAGCCCAACCTCAAGCAGAAACATGGCCGCGAGTCACGAGGTCGTGGAACGCGGTGTTGGGTAACGCACGTTACGACGACGCCTCGCACATTCAGAGCACAAGGAAGAGTCCTTCTCACGTCTGTCCTGCTGGACCGCTGACAAACAGGCCAGACACTCCCGCCGTCTGACCGGTTCTGCCTCGTTCTCTCTCGGCTTCGCGGGCAGAAACTCAAAACGGCCTCGCTGCCATCAAAATGCCCTCCCCCCGGCCCACTCAGCCACCGAGCTCAGGGACAAAGACCCAACGCGCGCTTCAGTCCTTCAGGGGGGAAGATTGGAAACAACGGCCGCCTACCTTGGACACCCGGTGGGCCACCTCGCGGCCCACAGACAGGCCCTGGACGAAGGTGCGGGCGGCGATGAAGGCCCGCGTCACCTGGGCCTTGAGCTTGCGGGGCACGTCTCCGAAGGGCTTCAGCTGGTCCGTGTACTTGCTGACGCACTCCAGGTAGTCGTCGGTGATGACGTACTGAGAGTTGAGCAGCGTGAACATGCGCTCCAGCAGCCGTGACCAGAAGTCGTTGAGCATCTCCTCCAGGTTGACGTTGCCGCCCGTGTAGTACCGCTTCAGCTCCACAAACAGGTTCTGGAACACCTCCGAGTTCTGCATGTAGGGCTTGCCGTAGGTCCGCACGAACATCTCGTTCAGGGACCGCTCCGTGTTCTCCAGGAGCTCCAGGAAGAACTCTGGTGGGGCGGGGAGGAACAGGAGACAAGAAGCAGACAGTTCAGTTTGTTGGTTATTGTTCCGGGGGTCCCCACAGATGGGACACGTGGAACACAGCAATTTCACATTCAGCCCGGTCCAAAAGACTTGGTCAGCTGAAGCCGTAATCAAATACGAAAACAAAAACTCATTTCTTGTGGCAATGTTGCTATTATAAGAGCAAATACCGCGGGTAAACAAGAACATCTCCACTGATGATCAATTAGGGCCTGAATATGGACTTCATATTCTGCAGACCTCAGAGCAAATGAAGAATTTTGTCCCAAGTACACTGGATTTGACATTGCAATAGAGACTTTTTTTGTCCGCAATATATCTCGTATTTGTTCTCAGCGAAGAGTCTCTATTGGTTCATTCCTGTAGTCTCAAAATCTGACAGCATCATTTCATATAATTTACCTCCAATAAAGTGAAGCTGGCCTTCTGTGTACCGTGGGGGAAAGCAACAAGATGGGAGCAAATTAGGTTTTTCCCCCCACAGATATTATACTATATTACGTCTATGGCTTTGACTATTTTCTCTTTTATAGTCACTGCTTATTACTTTCCTCATGACCTCGGTGACCTGCTGGAAACTGAGACGATAAGGTACCCTCTCTCTCTCTCTCCCTATTTATCTCTCTCTCTCTCTCTCTCTCTCTCTCTCTCTCTCTCTCTCTCTCTCTCTCTCTCTCTCGCTCTCTCTCTCTCTCTGGCTCCATCTCTCCCCCTCTGCTTTTGAAAAGCCCCTGGATTCAATTCAAATGGGGCTCAAACCGTCCCCGCACCATTTAGAGCACAGGGAGTGCAAGAGTTCAGCTGAAATCAGAGTAGAAACGCCTCGTCTTCCTGCCCCCCTAAGACCCATGGAGACCAGCAGGCCCGTCCGCCCAGCCCTCCAACACGGTGTGTGTTTACGTTGACGGGGGACCATCAACATCCAGGACCTCCACCAGAACACACCCACGCTTCACGTTAGCTTGTGATGCTACGTCGCGCGCGCCATGGCGCCCTGGCGGTTCCTCCTGGAGTGTTCCTTCACGAGGCCTCCGCCTTGCTAATGAATGGACTCATTTCTTGCCCTTTGAGGGGCTATGTTTAGGGGGCGTCATAAATACATGGGCTGTGAAGCCCCTGGAGACTGTGCTGTGATTAAAGAGCCGTACAAATCACCTGACGAGCCCTGGGTGTGCTGAGGCCACGCCGCGGGGCCACAGACCCTCCACTCCTGGCCTACAGCGGAGGAGCATGGCAGTGTTTTTGTACGGGGGGTTTGGGTTATCGTTGGTGCAGCCGATCCAGCGTTCCTCTGTGAATAGTAACATCCAGCACAGGCCTCGCTGCCCAAGCTGCCAGGGATAGAAGAAGGTCACCGGGGTTCAGTGATGTACAGCCGATTGAGGAATCAAAGCGTTTAGGAGGAACCCAAGACGGACTCCGCAACGTCACGTTCAGTGACACCAAACTATGGAGGCCTCGCGCGTTGTGACACACAGCAGGGAACACTAAAATATGCCTCATTTAATAGGGCTGTTGAAAAATAGTCCATATATATATCGTGTTCTGTGTTTCTACTGTAAAATTCAAATCAGGACAACAAACCAATTAAATGACACAACTGAAGTTCCTTCCTTCAAAATCAATTATCTTCCAAAAAGCCCACCTCCTCGCTCGCGCGCTGACAAAAGCCTCTGATAATGTGTTGATTAAAAGGCGCGTATTCCACAGGGAACCATTTCAGAGCCTCAGCTTCAAAAATTCACATCAACACTATTATGCCAAGCTCCCGCGAACCGGCCAAACGCACAGCGCCACCAGCACGCCATAAATACAGTATATACCATCAAATAATGGATGTGCTTTGCTTTGGTTTTGGTTTTGATGACTAATTTATCTGATGTCACACCGTGATAACGCGGCGTTGTTTGGAGCGCTCTTCACACACACAACACAAAGTCGCCACCGCGTCTCCCCTGAACACAGAACAATGGCCGTGTTTCATCTTCCACGCAGTGATGACACTTCACTGCTCCCCCGAGACGCGGCGCTCCGGCGGGGGGGGCCGCGTGGTGGTCCACAGACGCCACTCTCCTCGCGGGACGTTTGCGGCGACGTGAGCAATGCTGTCGGCCGGCCGCTGCAGAGACTCGGCAGTTCAATCACTTGACGGCGTTTCTGTGGCGGCGCTGAGTGACAGCCACTCTGATTAACGATGTCACCGAAACAAATCCCACGGAGTGTGTGCATTTAACACAAATGTACATTCACGCTCAGGCATTTCCCCATTGTAATAGCCGAGCTATTAATGTAATATAATCATTGTAATTAAGGATTAATATAAAGTTAATGTGGCTGGAACAGTTTTTGTAACTCTAAGCTCCATTTCAGATTGATTACACTGAATAATTAACTCCTAAATTATAAGCGACCTCGATATAATTCACTGAATAAAACGTGTCGCGGAAATATGACAACTTTATTCAAAAAACGCTAAAACGCAAGGGTGCTGAGACAGAAGGGTGCGAAAGTGTTCATGTTCCGGGGTATGTATGTTTGTCGAGGGTGTTGATGGAAAGTGAACCCGGGGTCCCCAGCCCCCCGACGGAGCACACATCCACGGATTGTGTGACTGCAGTTGCGTGGCACTGGCCTAACGAGCATCCTGCAGTCGGAGCTTAACGAGGACTCTGCACTCCTCGACGCCAGACGCCCACCACCTCCACTACCACCCCCACCACCACCACCACCACCACCACACACACCACCCCCTGCTGTCTGAACTTTGGGTGGTGCCGCTTGTTTTGTGTCTTTCTTCTTCTTCCCAAACAAAGTGTTTCTATTGTTGCATCTCTGAGCCATGCGGCGGTGGTGGTGGTGGTGGTGGTGGTGGTGGTGGGGGTGGGGGTGGTGGTGAGGGTGGTGGTGGTGGGTGGGGGGGGGCGCTGAGCGAGGAGAAAAGTGCTTTCGTTTTTCCGAATCTATGCACGAGCCTCGAATGTTTTCACAGCTTTTCTGTCGGATGTTTCTTCCCTTTCCTTTGTGTGGAGACAACGGTGGAGCCGCGTCAGCCGTGTGGCTGGTTTCCACAGCCCCGCGGCTTCCCCAGCCCCGCGGCTGCACGGCCGCGGGGCTGCAGGGGCCGCGGGGCTGTGGATGGGCACGGGGCGGCCCTCCACTGCGTGCCCATATTAAAGAGCCACAGCGGGGGGGGGGGGGGGGGGGGGGGGGGGGTGACAGTGGCTCTCTGACAGCTGTTAATTACAGCTCGCCTCCCCCGCGCCTCCCCCCCACCTCCTCTCCACCTCCCCCCCACATCCTCTCCACCTCCCCCACTACCAGCCACCAATTTACAACTAATGCGTTTCATGCTTAACTTCAGCACGGAGGACATTAACACGCCACCGGAGAGCGCTCCGTCCTGTCGGTTACGGTGGGGAACAGACGTTCCGCCCGCCATCCGGTGGTTGCCGTGCCAACTCGGACCGGCGGGCCGCACGCACGGGGGCGTGATGCAGGGGGGCGGCGGAGGTGGGGAAACAACGCAACGCAACACGGACGCCGGCTTAATGAACGCAGTGTAAGGTGACAGCCCCCCCCCCCCCGTGCGCTATCCCTCGCGGGCTGACTGATGGTTATTAATCACCTGCCGCTGTCAGAAGGCCACGGCCGGACACGGTGACCTGCCACTGCCGCCCCCTCGGCATGATGGGGGGGGGGACTGGGCGTCCACGGCGGAAACGGCGTCGATAAACGACCACGCGGGTGACATTTAGCGTCGTCCATCTTGGTACCACCCCCGGGACAGAATCCAGCGCTTCATGCCTTCATGACATGATGCGCTGTAAACACAAACACTGAGACGACGAAGGGGCCTTGTGTGTAGCTCAGATGCTGGAACATTCTGTTCAATAGTCTGAAGGCTCTATCTGGGCTTCATATCTGTTTTGACCAATCCTGTGGCTGAGGGTGGAGATCTGTGCTTCTTGTTGCTTCTGTGGAAGTCTAAACAAAAGCTCCGCACTGGTAAACCGTTCCCAGTGGGAAGGCATGAAACATCCTGTCTGGACACCAACATTTTCAGAAAACACGTCTGTAAAGGTTACAAATAAAACCGCGTAGACCGACCACTGCAGAAATACACGTTGGAATCCCTTCTGAACGCTTCGTCCACTCGCACGGAACGGCTTCCTTCGGTGGAATACCTCCGAAAACAGGAAGCGAGGCGGGACTCCGCCCCCTGTGGTATCTGGTTTCCTGCCCACAATCTGGGTCGTCTCCCCCCAGACATTCTGCTCTCACACTGTCGGACTGCTGGATCAGAGGTTCTGCTATGACACAGTAGCCCTACTGGACCAGTGGTTCTGCTGGATCAGAGGTTCTGCTGTAACACAGTAGGCCTGGTGGACCAGTGGTTCTGCTGGATCAGAGGTTCTGCTGTAACACAGTAGGCCTGGTGGACCAGTGGTTCTGCTGGATCAGAGGTTCTGCTGTAACACAGTAGGCCTGGTGGACCAGTGGTTCTGCTGGATCAGAGGTTCTGCTGTAACACAGTAGGCCTGGTGGACCAGTGGTTCTGCTGGATCAGAGGTTCTGCTGTAACACAGTAGCCCTACTGGACCAGTGGTTCTGCTGGCACACAGTAGCCCTACTGGACCAGTGGTTCTGCTATAGCACCGTAGGCCTGCTGAATCACAGATTCCCTTGCTTGTGTGAACAAATGCCAGAGCAGCACTCCCTTTCGTCTGCGTAGGTCTGACTTCTCCGTCTTGTTCCATCAATAACCAAAGCTAACCTTTGGTAAAATATCACCAGCATCACTGCAGTCAACGCAGTGGGGGAGACATGTTTGTTCTCCCCCCTCGGGTGAGGTAAACAAGCCACTGTCCCCCGCCGCGCCGCCGGCTCCGCCCCCTGCTGGATTACACCCCATCAGGAGGGAAAGGCCAGCGCTCCCCCTGTGTTCACTGAGGCTGCGTGTCACGCTGCCCCACTGCCCCACCGCCGCCCCCCCCCTCCCCCTCCTCCCTCCCCCCTCTCTCCCCCATCAGGCTCCAGCATTAAGGCCAGCACTCCCAGCGCCTCCATTTCCAGCCGTCACTCAGGGGGGAGGCGGGCCTGGTGATGGTGGGACGAGGAGTGGCTGTCGGAGGAGAAGCTGAGTGCTGTGCTGTCAGGCTCAACATGACAGATTGACCTTTTATTTCTCCATTAGCTCGTGATAATCCCCCTGGGTGGGCTCCCTGGACTGCGCCACGGCCAGTTGAAAAGAGGAAACAGAAATGGAGAAAAAAAAAACAACCATGGAAATCGCTAGAAGTGTAAGAGCAGGACAGGAAGAAAAACTGCAATTTAATGGTACACAGTTTTTCCAATTAAGGGAAAGCATAATAAGTGATATGATAATTGAAATGATAAGGGAAATATGAACAACAAGGAAAGATAATAGAACTATTAAAATAAAACAATTAGAAAAGCTGAGCTAATGGATGAACACATCTCATCCTTTATCGCTGAATATTTCAACACAAGAAAAAAACGTTTAAAGTTCCTGTTCCATAATCAATTCTTCTTTGGGTCCTTGAAGTTTAAAAGTGCTTTATTCATACCAGCAATGAGTGCTGCTGAGAGCAAATAACTCTCAAAACAATTACAGATGGGAAAGGGGGCTGGTGTGTGTGCGTGTGCGTGCGTCCGTACGTGCGTGTGTGTTCGTCCATGTGTGTGTGTATGTGCGTGTGTATGTGTGTGCGCGTGTGGGTGTGCGCATGTGCGTGCGTGTTCGTCCGTGTGTGTGTGTATGTGTGTGCGCGTGTGTGTGTGTGTACGAGTGCGTACGCGTATGTGAATGCGCGTGTGTGTGTATGTGCGTGCATACGTCTCTGTGTGTGCGTGTGTGTATGTGCATGAGTACGTGTTGTGTGTGTGTGTATGTGTGTGTGTGTGTGTGTGTGTGTGTGTGTGTTTGTGTGTGCATTCGTGCGTGTGTGTATATGTGTGTGTGTACTTGAATGTGTGTGTGTGTGTGTGTATGTGCGTGCCTACGTCTGTGTGTGTGTATGTGCATGCGTACGTGTTGTGTGTGCGTGTGTGTGTGCGTGCCTATGTGTTGTGTATGTGTGTGTGTGTGACTCCAGACTGCATTAACATTCCACGTGGACGCCATGCCCCTGGTGTTCGTGGTCAGTCGAAAAGGCCACCAATTGATTACTAATTAAGACCACCGACTTAGCATTTAATGAGGTAGCTGGGAGAGAATTCTGTCTATTACCTGCTTATGCCTCATCTCCCCGCCGCAGCAGGGAGATTGTTTCCACGGGGGTGGGGGGGGGAGGCGGGGGAGGCAGGGGGGAGGCGGGGGGTCAGGGGGAAGATGTGGATCACCGCCAAAATAACAGCGCGCACACGCAGCGCGCACAAGGGCACACCGCCAGTTAGCATGGACGGGCTGGCGACCGCAAACAATAGGTAAGACGGGGCCTTTGTTACCAGCCCCCGACTCCAGGGACGTGGATTTATCATTATGATGAACATTATCATCATTATTATAATTATTATTATCATCATCATTATTATCATTATCATGATTATCATTATCATTATGATAATAATCATCATCATTATTATAATTATTATTATCATTATCATGATTACCATTATCATTATGATTATCATCATCATTATCTTCATTATTATCATTATTATTATCATATCATGATTATCATTATCATTATCATTATTCATATGATTATCATCATGACTGATTCTTTGACCCCTCTCTCCTCTAGTCCTGACATGGCTTTAGGAGGAGCGTCTTCATGGCCTCCAGTAGAGTGTCCTGGTGGCTCAGGAGACGAGGAGAACTCGTCCAGGAGGAGACCAAACAGGAGGTGAAGCTGCTAACGGGAGCGCAGGCCTGGGCTGAGTTCTCTTCCCCGAGGACGAAACAAGCACTTTCAGGAGCCAGCGTTCATCAGGCTCTGACATGTTGACCCTGCGCCCAGGTACTTTCACACAATCACTTACATTTAGTTCTAAAAAAGAGATGCGCCAACAAAAAGGAACCAAAAATGCTTAACTCAACCCCTGTGACTCACTGTGTTGCAACACGTCTGTAGATGCACTGCATGACACGGGAGCAGCGCAGCGTTGTCAAGTTACATTGAAATGAAATGAACACAACCAGGGAGCGGACGTCAGCCCGGCTCTATGTCCCCGCATGTCCCAGAGACTCTGGGGTCTGGGGTCTCTGGGACTCCGGACCACCCACCCCACATGATGATGTTATGGAGGGTGGCAGGGCATCCCAGGGGAGAGATGCTGGCGTGGGGGAGGGGAGAGGAGAGGAGGCAGGGAGGGAGGGAGGAGAAGAGAGGACAGGAGGAGGGAGGGAGGGAGGGAGGGAGGGAGGGAGGGAGGGAGGGGGAGGAGGGGCTGGAGTCATGCATCTGTAAGTGCTCCTGGTCAAATCTCATTTCCTCTGCCTGCCAGCGCTCTGCCTGTCTGACATCCCATGTCCTGACAGCGGGCGATCAAAATAACACTTATTTATTTATGCATGGTTCCAGGAATCACAGGGCCGCGGACGCAGATACATTCCTTGGAAAGGAGAACAAAAAGGAAAACGAGGGAACGCGAGGCAGCCGACAAAGCAGCCTGACAAGCAGAGTCTGGTCCTCGTGTCATCGTGAGAGACTGGCGTGGTTCCGAGCGCAGCAGAAGCTGCTCTGGTGGAAGAACCCTCAGATGGACGCGCCAGCACACAGCTCCTCCAGACAGCCCCGTAAACGACTTCACGCGCAGCGCACAACACTGGAGATGAGGAACGTAAAGATGGGCGAGAGATAAAAGGCAGAAAGGGAGAAATCAAAGGGATAAGGCTTGGCTCTGATCCAGTGGATGCATATAGTTCTCTCCGTCTTAAAGCAGACCCACCCTGTTCCCCGCGACTCCCTGCAGCGTCTCAGGAGGAACACAAACCTGTGGCCCCCGCGTTCTGCGTTCTCCCGTCCTGTCTCGCCTGCAGCGTGGAACCGAGGCTGGCCAGCCCCTTCTGGCACAACGTCTTTCTTAAGATCCTGTTTGGCCATCGAGCCACTCTATTTTCGGTGGGAGGATTGATTGCTGTTTTCCTATCGAAACACTCCAATCTAACAGACGCCACAAGACGCCGCGCCAGGGACTGAGGCCCTGAGTGTGTGTGTGTGTGTGTGCGGAGGGAAGGCATTAGCTTTGCTAATAGAACTAATTGCTAATTCTGTCCTCGCCGATCAAAGTGAGACGCGAGGCTGCTCGCGACAACATAGCACGCGTGCTATTTTAGTTGACGCCGTCTGCGTTTGCGTCGGTGAGCGCAGGAAGACGCGACCGTCACTTTCAAGCGCGGAGCCTTCATGGCTGTCAGGGGCCGACCGAGCTGTCAGCTTCTGGGGAGCCACATGTGACGCATCCCTCAAAGCTCATGCCTCAGAAGCCTGAGTCGGGTTGTAAACAAAGCATGGAGATGGGGAACAATTACATTCTGAAAAAGAATTCTTATCTTATTTACATTTTGTTTCACAAGCTTGAATAAATACAACCTTGATTAAAAACACACACTACGTGCACACACACACGCACGGACAGACAAACACACACACACACACACAGACAGACACACACACACACACACACACAGACAGACACACACACACACGCACAGGCACACGTACGGACACACACACACAGACAGACACACACACACACACGAACGCACAGACACACACACACACACGCACGGACACACACACACACACACACACAGGCAGACACACACACACAGACACACACACACGCACACGCACAGACACACGCGTGTGATGTAAAGCGCAATATAAACACAATAAAGGATGAGCCATAACCAGGGGAACACACGTGGGGCAGTCAGTGCGGTTCCATAAATGGTTCTGCGTCATCTCATCACCTTGGTTCTCCGCCCTGCTTTGTGGCTCTACCTGATGCACCACACTGAATAAAAAATGACAGCCTGGTTGCACAAGGCCGTCTATCGGCTGCTCTCGCCCGCTACTCGCAAAGCAAACACGCGTTTCACGTCCACGGCCCGCATCCACACGCCACTCTCTCCCACTTGACTGGGACTTCAGTTGAATGAAAGCCCGTCATCACTCTCCACAAAGTCACTCTGACAAACGTGTGTGTGGTGAGATAGTTAGGAGAGGAGAGGGGAGAGCGAGAGGGGAGAGCGAGAGGGACAGAGAGACACAGAGAGAGAGAGAGAGAGAGAGAGAGAGAGAGAGAGAGAGAGAGAGAGAGAGAGAGAGAGAGAGAGAGAGAGAGAGAGAGAGAGAGAGAGAGAGATAATAAAACTGTGAAGAGGTTGAAAGGCAGGTAGTGCAGCCCCAGAGCTCCTGAGGAGCAGTGCTGCTGATATCACAGCTCTGTTGCAAAGCAGCAGTCAGACCTGCAAAGCTGAGTACAGAGGCCAGAGGATAGAGCACAGGGCGCAGCGTGGAGCCCAGAGTCACGGGGAAGTTCAGAGTATGTGTAAAACTCAACATTTTCATTAACAAAATACGAGAGAAAAAAAAACACGCTGCGTGTCACCACTTCTGCTGTACTTAATTAATAAGCGTGATTAGCTATTTGATGGGTTCATTTTCCCCCATCCATGACATTAACCTGCAGGTAATTGGGGCTGATGAATAACTCGTTACGTTGTGACGTCAGGTTGCCACAGCGTTATGCATGCGGCCTGTTTGTCCTCCACGTTCACGACCTACACTGGGTTTGACAGAAACACACCATAATACTGAGCCCCTAGCAGGGAGAATCGCTGAACACCAAATCATGTTCAAAGCCTCATGCATTTGAGATGCCGTGCTATGCTATGCTATGCTATGCTACGCTACGCTACACTCTCTACTACACTATACTAGACGATGGCTGCTATATAATATATAGGCTATACGATACGGTTCTATGCTATATTGCTGTATGTTATGGTATGCTACTACACTAACTATGGCTGCTATATAATATACAGGCTTTACGATGCGCTTCTATGCTATATTATGTTATGGAACACTACTGTACTATTTTTAAACTGTACTGTACTCTGGATAAGATAAATCCATTAAGACTGGAGAACTGCGTTCAGGACCTCCTTTCACCTCCGCGGTGCCGTCTCCTCCTGCGAGGAGCAGGAGGTGTTCCTGCAGCTGTTTACCAGCCAGGCGGACGCCAGGTAAAGCGAGCGGAGGGAGGCGAAGGGGGCCGGGGGGGCGGTCGGACCTCCTCCCGGACGTGGAGGTCCAGCGGAGACGGGCCGGTCAAGAGAGGCGGCGCGGCCGGGCTAAGATGAGATCACAGCCAGCTTCGGACCAGCCAGCACGCTAAATAATGCAGGGCGCTCCCTGTCCACCGCTGGCCTGTCTGCTGAGGCTGCTCTCATCCAGCCTCACTCCCAAACACACAAATGGAGCTCTGTGTAGACCTTTCCTCTGCGGGGAACCCGCAGAGTCCCAGACAGCAGTCTGTCCAAATTTGTTCTGACAGTAAGACAGAAAAGCTTTATTTTTTCCTTCTCCTCGCTGCGATTGTGTCGTGGAGAGTGGCTACAAGGTGTATTCCAAAACATCAATTTGCGGGTAAATATTTAGTCTGCTTACCGTCAAACTTTGCGTGTCTGGAGACGAAGGTGGTTCTCAATTCGTGGCTCGTCTCGTCAACAAAGTTCTCAAAGTCCTGTTTGCTCTGCTGGCCGAAGGCGTCCTCCATCTCCTGGGTGCAACAGGTGTTCCCCCGGGAACACACCCTGAGATGTTCCCCTGCAAACACAACACAGTGGTCACTACACACACGTGTACGCAGTGTGTGAGTGTGTGTGCGTGTGTGTGTGTGTGCGTGTGTGTGTGTGTGTGCGTGTGTGTGTGTGAGTGTGTGTGCGTGTGTGTGTGGTGTGTGTGTGTGTGTGTGTGTGTGTGTGTGTGTGTGTGTGTGTGTGTGTGTGTGTGTGTGAGTGTGTGTGCGTGTGTGTGCGTGTGTGTCCACAGGCCAACACCTGTGGTCAGCGCTTATTAAAACATTTATAACTGCACCACATGTGTGATGTCACCATCTTATACATACATCAGTCAGACTCTTTACATTTCCCCTTTTTATATTTCTATAATTTTAACTGATTGTCCTATTAATACTTTAGCATGTGATTTCTCCCTTTGTCAAGCCATGTGAAAGGCCTTGTGCTGGAATGGTGCTACAGAAATAAACCTTCCCTGAAAACATGCCTCCCCAGCTCTCTTGGAGAAGCTAGAACAATGGATCATCTCACACGTTCATGGGTGATTGATCGTCAGCCAAATATTCCACATTCACTATCGCAATTACGACGACAATACGAATATTCCCGAGTCAGTGGTGAATTTGCACATGCACAATGCGCAATTTAGCCAAAAAACAAGACTATTGAGGCGACCAGCAAGGGAGGGGAGGAAGGAGAAGAGATGAAGGGTTCAACCAGAGGCTCACATGAAGCTCGTTTGCTCAAGGCAACCCCACTCCCCAAGCAATTACCGCTCCTCCAAAACACCCAAACGCTTCCTATTAACCTGTAGCCCAATGAGGGGAATCCACGGCCAGGCGGACATATTGTTATTTATGTTGTTTTTCTCCAGATTTCCTGTATCAATACATGAACACAGGAATGTGTTTCCTTCTGCCAGTAATTGTTTAGTCTTCCCTGGAGAAGGAGCCACAGCTCAGCTGGCTTCACACTCTGCCGGGGAAATTGTAATTTAATAAAGGGGAACATTGTTATGTTTCATGAGCAACATTTTAATCAGGCCTATAAAAAAAGGTGTGTGTGTGTATGTGTGTTTGTGTGTGTGTGTGTGTGTGTGTGTGTGTGTGTGTGTGTGTGTGTGTGTGTAATGCCGTCCTTCGGTGTTGAAATGAGAGGGGTGTCATTGAAGTGTGTGTGTGTGTGTGCGCGTGTGGGTGTGGGTGTGTGTGTGGGTGTGGGTGTGTGTGTGTGCATGTGGGTGTGGGTGGGTGTGTGTGTGTGGGTCATCAATGTCACAGAGATATAGAAGACGAAGAAATGCATCTCCTTAAAAAATATCATCCTGCTCTGGCATATTGCATAATTGGATGACATGGGGGGGAACGCTGAGTGAATCAAAAGTTAATGATCTACATCACTCTGCGTTCTCCCCAAACAGACCATTTATAGAGTCAAAGACGACGCTGACTCAGCCTAACTGCTGTCAGCTCCTCATTTCACACGGTCTTACATTCAATATCAGCTGTGGTTTGCAGCCGCAGACGTGACAGAATGCAGGCCTCAGACGCGGCCGGTCAAAACCACATGATGGTCATTG
>JAXIVH010000010.1:2340965-2343959 GCA_036785325.1 Urophycis tenuis | reverse complement strand
TCAGGCCGTAAAGGATGTCTATCTGAAGAATGAAACGATGACTCCGCCGCCAATAAGACTCACAATGTATTCACACCTACATCTCCCTGCCACGGCTGCTCGTTAAACCAGGCGCTGTGCGATTCCGGGGGGTGGTTGACGTCGCGAGGAGAAGGAGGGAGTGCTGTGCATCGCCTTGAGCCCCCGGCCCTGGAACACTGCACCCACTGAGTCAGAGCAGCACGTCACACACTGCCGGCAGCCGTGCTGTTCGTTAGATGGACTGGACCACAAACAGAAGGGTCGGGGTCAGCGGAGAGAGATGCCCCCCCCCCCCCCCCTCCCGGGCCTGGGCGTGTGTGAATACATCACAATTCAGCGGCGTGTTCAGTTTTCCTCCACATGCATCGCGGATAGTGGCAGCAGTCACGCAGCCTCAGCAGCTCAGACAAAGCACAAGCCTCTGTTCGCACTCCAATGTCAGTCGCAGGACGACACTTCTGGAGCCGCCGCTCGGTCACACCTGTGCACGGGGGAGGCGGCGCCGTGGGGTCCCGGCTCACAGTAACAATGATCTCAGGGCTACAGCGTCGGGAGACTCTTCCAGAATAGCCCCTAAACCCTCAGCCAGACGAGTGCTGCTGCAGGCAGGTAGACAGACAGACAGACAGACAGACAGACATGCAGACAGACAGACCAAGGCAGCTCCCCGCCACGGCGTCGGGGGCCACCTGAGTTCCAGCTGCAGGTGATTTCAGGACTTCAGGAGGAGCCATACTTCAGAGGCCCAGACAGAATTATTTTACCCACTAATAGCCCCTGTCCCTCCCCAGCATCACCTCCGGCCGGCCCGGGCGAGTCCTTCGCCATTAAGAGGCTTGTGAGGGTAAAATAAATGGACCCACCCCAGCACTGAACCTCGCTGCGGAAAACGACCTCTACCCCCGCCTCCTTATCACCACGGACACGCCAGGCTGAGACGGCCAGGGGCCCCAGCGCTCTGCGATTGGGTCGGCAAAATGGAGGTATTGGTAATTATATTTTTATTTCATCGATAACTTTAACTATCAATGTTGTTATAATCTATATCATGAGCAATCAATCAAAGTCAACGTGTCAATACATCGTTTCAGCCTCTAGAATAGAGCAGGCTTTAAGTGCATGGTAGGAATGAAAAGAGGGCCTGTTGCAGAGGGAGTCAGTGCAAGCCATTGTTTTCATCCTCAGCTGTCTTTCACACGTCACTTCAGTAACGAAGCAGCCAGTGCTGGCATCATATGGTGTCTCATCCCAGCTGATGGAGCCTCTGGTCTGGGCGATGCTGCGATGCACCAACAACACACTGCTGAGTGTTTCTTAGCGCTACGCACCGAGTGTCCATGAGGGGTTTCTTCAGCTTCACACAGATTGGATTCCCTGTTACTGTCCTCTCGATATCCATTGCCACCGTTGCTCATCACATGGAACATCATCACATGGAACATTAATTACACGAGGAACACGGAGAACACACAGTACACAAACACACGCCGCGGTAAACACGCCCATCAATTAAGTACAAACCAACATGCTGTTTGTGTTGAGCCGACGTCAGAGCAGGGGACATTAGACTGTGTTGTTACCGCGGCCCGAATCCTGCGGCGGTGCGCCATTTCAATCCAAAGGTTTCCCTGATTAACTGCGGCTGAAAGCTAATTTCTCCTGCTGTGAGAATTAACCTTTTTTTTTCCTCCACACAGAACACACTTTTGCGTTCTTGTTTTTCTTTTGCTTCACACTATAGACGCTATTAAAATACACTTCAGGCTGCTTGTAGCATTAACAGCACCATCCGTAAAGGCCCTTTCTGTGCCCTTCCAAATGAGTGTAACGTGTTCATGCTAACATTCAATTTCTCCTGTGTGACAACCAGCCTGGCTTCTCCTCTTCACCGAACGCCTCCCTCTCCTCCTCCTCCTCCTCCAAAACAACTTCTGAGGACCGGCCCATATGGAGCCCACCGACAGACACACGGACGCTCCGCTCTCAGAAGGCGTTTCCCGACAGATTAGGGCCCGGCCCGGCCCACTTCAGCCCGCCATGCCAGGGCTTTCACTTATGAAGAGATCTCCAGGGGACTTGGAAGTGTCCAAGTTTCACCTCGCGGAACAGAGAAGGTAGGCCAACTCCCCCGGGGCCAGCGGGACCGTGGGCATGTTTGCAGCGCCATCTGTGACTCCAGCCCCCCCCATCCCCCCACCGCCACCCCCTCAGACAGATTTTGTTAAAGGCCTTCAACTTGAAACCGTCACTCTGTGCTAATGAGCGCCGTGCCGCCACCACAGCCCGCGTCCCGGATCACAGAGAGACGGCCCCGCCAAGCCGCCAGGACGAGGAGCGCTCTGCATCTCTGGACTCATCTCCCGCAGCATCCCGGCGTCACGGCAACGTGCCACCCTTTTATCTGCCTCCCGGTCGTTAGAGCGGCCATATTGTAGCCTTCCTCTCGCTTATGTTTTCTCGCTGCTTTTTTTTAAAGCGGCGAACGCGGGCGGATATTTGTCCTTCACTCGGTCACCGGGGAGCCGAGCGGCGGGTGAGTGATGTTCTCCGAGGGCGTGGCCCGACGCATGGCTTGCATCAGCTCACGCCTGCTTATTTACATTCTGGCCGGAGGCAGGAGGTTCCACTGGCTCCGGGACCAGTATTGATCCTGCCCCGCGGGGGGGCTATTGCTTTCCTGCGTCCGCGGTAACCGCACAGCTTGAAGGGAAAACCGGACGTAGAATAAGAAACGCATCAATAAATCTCTGTGAACGACGGCTCGCGAGCGCGCATCTCTCCGAGAAGGACGTGGAGTTATTCAAAAAGTATGTAGAATATTCTCCATGCCGTCCACGTCGCCGCCTCTTCACAGCGATGATGAGGCCTCCCGAGGACCCCACGTACCACGGAACTGAGGAGGCTCTCTGAGAGGAAACCCGACGCGCGTCAATGGGGACAGAATGACAATATTCCTGTCAGACTGCAGGTCCC
>JAXIVH010000010.1:2323465-2335965 GCA_036785325.1 Urophycis tenuis | reverse complement strand
CGTGACTCGCCGGCCGGCCCGCGGCAGGCGCACAAAGGGCCCACAGTGACAGAACCCGGGCAGCGGCGCCGGCCCGGTGGGCTGTCACTCACCCAGGGTGAATGACTTGGGTGGAGTCACGTCGCAGGCATGAGGTGAATCACCGCGGCCCACACTCACACCAGGCCGCTGTCAGACGCTGGCCTGCGTCTGGCAGCGCGGGGACGCCAGCGGGACCGGGCTGAGACGGGCTGAGACGGGCCGGAGCGACAGCTTGCTTGAATATGTACGAGTAAGACTGAGGGATGAGACTGAAGGCACAGACCCAGACGCTCCACGGCCCTGTGACCGGAGCAGCTACCCCTCCCTGAGCCGCTCTGCTGCCTGTACATATCTAAATAAACCGCTGGGTTTTTAACTACATAATCCGGGCTTGTTTACGAGTGGGCCGGGCCCGGGACGCAGCGGCGCTGCTCCAGAACCACTCGGCCACAGCGTGGAAACGGGCCGAACGTTCTGCACCGGCGGGGCCCGGGGGGTCTTAAATCTAAGCGGACCGCGAGCGAGTTTACGTGCGTCCGGCCCGGATAAGACCCCCGGGCACGGACACAGAACTCTGTGTCTGGGTTCCACGTCCGGAACATTCCACGGGGTTCTGCGGCTCCCATGATCCCAAAGGGCCGACACAATGTGGTCTGTTGACAGCCCAGAGCGCGGGGGCCCCTGGGCTCCGGGGGCCCGGGGGGACACAAGTCAGGGGCCCGGGGGGACACATGTCAGGGGCCCGGGGGGACACAAGTCAGGGGCCCGGGGGGGCATAAGTCAGGGGCCCGGGGGGACATAAGTCAGGGGCCCGGGGGGACATAAGTCAGGGGCCCGGGGGGACACAAGTCAGGGGCCCCTGCTTGGGGAACAACTGCAACCCTGGGAGCCCACGGGTGGAGACGGGCGGAGACAGCGCCCTGGTTGTCACCTCCACCCCCCCGTCTGCAGTCCGGGTGAGCAGAACGCGTGAGGGTGGAGGAGTCTGGCTCTCCAGGCCCGTCCCCCAAAGACACAGACATCTGAATGGTGGTAATAATGTCATAACAATATTTCAATATCAGTATAATTACGAGAGTCCCCCCTTTCTGTAATCGTTCACTTCTGAAAATAGCTCTGTAATAGATGTGTCACGATGATAGCTCTTATGAAGGTGGTACGCCGTAATATCCCACCTTGTCTGAGAGTTTCTGTGCTCGCCACAATCAAAAATAATAGTAGTGAAAACACATTTGCAGAAGAAATGAAGGTGTACAATTTGCCATTGCTTTATGCCAAGCCATTGAATACAAATGAATGCAAATTATCTTTACCATTTCAAAAGCTGAGGCAGAGATTTCTGCTGTTAGCGTAATGTTTTTGTGATATTATGTAACATGATTGGACACATTAGAAGCATTCTTCTCATCTAATCGGAGGGGAATTAAGACCGTCAATCGGATCTGTGGTCTCCTGGGCCGAGTCTCTGTGAATCAGCCCATCAAACACGCCCACCTCCACCACAGCTCAGCGTACACAGCCCTGTCCTCCACCCTCTCCTCCACCCTCTCCTCCAGCCTCTCCTCCACCCTCTCCTCCAGCCACAGCCCTCACAGAGACCGCCCAGCACACGTCCTCCATGGCTCTGGAAGCCACATGCACACAGATGGACTCACGGTGGACGATATGAAATGGAAGGAGGTGCAGAGAGAGAGAAGACAGAGGGAGAGAGATGGAGATAGAGGGCTTGTTTTCGCTGGAAGGCAGTCTGAAACAATAGCCAACATAAGAATCTTAATGAAGCCAACAGAAGAAACAGCCTCTCTGGGCTGAGGCCCAGAAAGGTCAAGGAATCCTGAAGTACCAGAGTGCTATTAACTTCCCACTCGATACTCGACGCTAGTGAGGACATATACCCTTAACCAAAGCATTAAGGGCTTTGGTTAACATACAGGGCTTGGATGCAATCCCTCTCAAATCAGTGCTCATTCCAAACGTTTCTACTCCACTGGCTCAATAAAAAACATGAATGAGTTCAGGAGAAAAGACGACTGGACACTAAACGATCACCTGGCTGAGGATCACGTCAAACATGGACCCTACGCTGAGGAACGCTGAAGAGCGATCCTCTTCAGAGCAGGCCTACCTCTGGTCAGGGTGTTTCTCCTCCACCGTGAGGCCTACCTCGTGGTGTTTCTCCTCCACCGTGAGGCCTACCTCGTGGTGTTTCTCCTCCACCGTGAGGCCTACCTCGTGGTGTTTCTCCTCCACCGTGAGGCCTACCTCGTGGTGTTTCTGCTCGTTCTGTCTAGGGAAGCTGGATGCGCTCACTTACCCCAGTGAGTGACACTCCGTTAAACCAACAGCATGAAGGGCGTTCCCCGCCGTTGTGTAAACCTGCTGAGGTGTTAAGAACGCATTACGGGCGCCACAACAGACCAATAAGGTCATGACTCACTCAGAGCAGGGGATACAACAGGAGGTGATCCCCCCCCATAGAGGGAGCAGCTCACTCAGAGATAACAGATAGAATTTGTCCTTTCTCTCATTTGGTAGATTGGATGTGCTGTCAAAGCCTACATCTGGAGGTTTTAATCAGTGGGGGGCGCCATCTCCGAACAGGTGTGGTTATCAAATATGCAGCCTTTTAGTCTGCCAGGTTTGGTGGCAGAGAGAGAGAGAGAGCAGTGGGACGCGGGGCTCGATCAGAACAACTGCACAACACTAACTGGGCGCTGTGAGGCAAGGAACTTTGACCCCGCTTTACCCCCTTTGAAATACCGTATTCATGAAGTCATGAATATTAACTGTTTCACTTCACCACCGCGCAGCCGTCCAGATGTAAAGGGAGCCGCTCGGCCTACTGCCGCACGTACACTGAGCTCAACTTCTTAAGCCTACTTACTTTGTACTTAGCCAGTCAGTTTGAGATTATAAAGATACACAGAACAAAGAATAGATTATTCATATCTTGAATATGATTAATAGTGCACACGTGCACATGTTTATATGACGGTAGAAATTGAACTGCGGGCCACAGCCGGGCTGACCTATGACGGACCAGACCTTGACCAGACCAAACCTCGACCACCACACGGTCCCGCTTTCCTGGAAGCCTTAAACCAGGCGTAGTCCGGCTACGGGGTTACCGCAAGACGCGTCTCACGAATCACACTTTAGATTCGGCCACCATAGCAATGTCTAACTTGTGGCTGTGAGATAGCCACCACACCTCCGCTGAACACACGCAAATATTGCAAACATCTAAATGATGCTGCTCTCTCATTCCGCCGCATTAGGAGGAGATGCAATGTGTTGCTCAACAGTTTGCAGGGCCTTTCCCGTAACGACGGCGGGTATATCTTTATATATAACAGTAACTACACCGTTGGATACGGGAAGGTAAAATCAAAATCAAGAAGCAGTGGCGAACGCACATTAAAATATGCCCGTGAAAACTTCTGTCATGCATCAGCTAGAGAACATTGCAACTTGTGGGTATGACAGGTGGTCGTCAGCCCTCGTATTGCCCTCCATGGTTCCCGTTAGCAGACCGACAGCAGCACTCGCTCGGGCGCACGGCGCATACAGACCAAGGCGCCGTCTCCAAAGCGCGCTTGTTCTGCTCCATCGGACACACAAGGTGGTCATATGTCACACTGTGAGCCGCTGGTTACGGCAACTTTCTGGATTCAGAACCCAGCGACATTTTGAACATAACTTTTAAATAAAAACATCGTGGCGCGTATAGACTACCGGTGGTCGACAGAGTATTGGCAGAAACAAATCTTACCCGAGATTTCCTGCGGAGGAACATGTGTGAACGTGAAGCCCTTTGCAACGCACGCGTCCTTCACCTCGCTGCAGTTCCGTGCTTTAAAATCTGCCCTTGCCGCAACGTAAAGCACAGAAAAAGTGCAAATGATGATCTCTATTCGGTACATTGTCCACATCTTCCTCACTATGAGTTCCCCCCCCTGCAGAATCCCGGCCGCCGAAGACTCCCCGCAGCACACCCGCAGCACAGCACCGAGGTCTGGGCGGAGAGTGCCGAGATGCCACTTCTCTCAACGGGTCGATGTCTAATCAATACATCTCCTCAAGACGGGATGGAGTCTGTTTGGCGGATTGGACGAAGGTACAGCCTCCCGATCAAACTAAACCCCAAAAAACTGCGAAGGTGGAGCTGCAACACGAATTCTGGCATTCCTGCTCCCAAGGTGTTCACGCAACTTCGCTCGGCGGGTGAACGCAGCCTCTGGTGCGCCGCTCCGCGTACTGAGGACGCGAGGCGAGGGAGCACCGGATCAGACGCGCTGCCGGCTAACAGCAGCGGGACGCAAAATGCGGAGTGGAATCCAGACGCGTCCGTGGGTCATGCGTGCTGCCGCCCCCCTCCGTTCCACTCTGCACACCCCCCCCCCCCCCCCCCCGGACTCACGCACTCACTGCCGAGCACGGACACACACACACACACACACACACACACACACACACGCGCGCGCGCAAAATACCGTCATGCAAAACCACACACGCACGCCAAAAACGGACGGACACACACGCACACATACAGGACGTTTGGAAAGACAGACATACAGACACACACAAACAACTGGTATACTATGTGTGTTTACATTGTGTCCAGTAATCCTTGATGTAATGAGTAATAAATGTAATACTGAATAATTCATGTAAACATATGCTGCCTTTGCTGTGATTTACCTATGTTAATGTCACCCTGGCCCCAGTGTGTGTGTGTGTGTGTGTGTGTGTGTGTGTGTGTGTGTGTGTGTGTGTGTGTTTTTTGGGGGGGGGGGGGGGGGGGGGGGCGGTGCTGATGGCCAAAGCTAAATTAATTCTAAGGGTTGCATTCTAAGGGTCTAATTGTATATTAATCATGTGCTTATGAGGTAACGAGCAGCGTGGTAATGTGGAGATCCTGCCGGCCGATATTGACTCAGAAGCAGCCTAATCCCCAGGCAGCTCCACAGTGGATTATCAACGTTGCTTCAGCCCCCGTGCAAAGCAGCCCTCCTGTCACGGCTCACAGAAACGTATCCATAGTTTAATAAAAACGTCTTCAGAGCTCACAGCGCCTCCAAAGGTTCTCAGAGCTTTAAATGAGTTCAACATCCACAAGCAGGGAACCTTGGGCTGCTTGTTTGTTTCATTATTTATTTGGTTTTCTTCTTTATGGCCACAAAAAGACAGTCGGCCTCACACAGGAAAATAAGAAGGAGAATATTACAGAGAAGCTGACTTCTCACAGCATTACGCTGACTTCAGCTCCTGATGAATCCCTCTGAGCGTATCACGGGCTGTGGAGAGGAGCGAGAATGTTTTGGGGTGAAAGTGAGTCCAAGTGAGGGGTCTCCCACATAATGTACACACACAGTTCTGTTCAAAAGTTGGAGTTTGATATTTTGAACATTTGACAACAAGACCAGAGACAAGACTTCTCTGTGGAAAAAGTTTCATATTTTCTTGAACATACACAGGAAACATCGGGGCGAAATGTGGACAGAATGGTTGTGAATGAGGCGGCACTCAGGTTATGAACTACAACACCAGCTTTGATTGTACAACAATGTCATGGAGCTTCCATAACATTTACGTTCGCTATGCCCATGTAGCGACAGTCGAAATGAAGGATGACCCATTTTAGAAAGCCTGCGTGTAGAATTAACTGAAAGTAAATGTCATGGCATGGTCTTCGGGGCCGGCCTGATTTATCACAGACCAAAATAACTCAAATGTGAAAATAAACACGAGCGTGATGCCTGCTGAGATTCCACCAGTGACCACGTGGTCGCGGGCTGGCTATGAGGGGGTTCGACTTCCAGCTGAAAGGTACCATGTTCGATCCCCAGTGCCCACAGCCTACCAGTAGGGTTCCCTGGGTGAGACGGCCAACACAGCCCAGCTTCTGAATGACTTGCAACCAAAATCACTATTGGCTGTGAGTCACTTTGGACGCCTCTGCTCAGGGACTGATCTAAGCGTGAGAAATGGTGGACGTGTGATGGTGTGTCTCCATTCATCCATCCATACAGACGCAGCAATGCTCCGTGTTGTCCTCTCCAGGGGGGGGGGGGGGGGGCTCACGGTTCCACTACATGATCCCCGAGGGGAAAGTGGAACAGCCTCACGGGTGGACCTGGCTCTGCAGCATCCTCACACAGGAACCCAGGAACCCAGGAACCACACGTCACTACAACGCTGTGAGGGAAATGGGTTTGTTGTGTCTTCACAATGTTGGCGCCCCAAATGGTGTCACTCTGGCACACCACGAGGACGCCATTCAAACGCAGGCAACAGATCAATACGTTAAGTGTATTAGGAACCGAGCAATATAATGCACTGACATACACAAGGGCTCTAAATAGCCTCACATGCAAGTGAGCCTGAAAGTACAAGAGCTGGTTACTTAAGGCAGAGCATTCTGCATGTTGCCGTGCCGATCGATGGGCCATCTGACAGTTAGGAATCTTCTAACAAGGAAATTAAAACGGACACACATGGTTCCACATGGTTCCACATGGCTTCACTTCACTGCTAGCTTCTTAAAGATGGCTCCTGAAGCCTTCCTGCTCGTATACATAATGCTCACTAGTTACATACACATATTACTGTACCATTACCATTCTGACAAATGTACTTATTGTAAGTCGCTTTGGATAAAAGCGTCTGCTAAATGCCCTAAATGTGAATGTAACTGTACATATGTCTACCACAGCATAACCACAGCCTAATAACCTCCTGCAGGATGCTCTCGTGTTTCAAAGTAAATGACGTGTTCAAATCTTCGGCTGGTGTACATTTCCCTGGCCACGTTTATTATTCATCTTCATTTGACACGCGTGTTCAATTAATAAATGACCCTTTCATCACAACAGTAGCCACCACAACAACCTACCCACCACCATAACCTACCTAACACCACAACTTACCCACCACCATAACCTACCTACCACAACGACCCACCGCCATAATAACACAACGATCTACCTACTACCATAACCTACCCACCACCATAACCTACCTAACACCACAACTTACCCACCACCATAACCTACCCACCACCATAACACAACAATCTACCTACTACCATAACCTACCCACCACCATAGCCTACCTACCACCATAACCTACCCACCACAATGACCTACCTAACACCACAACTTACCCACCACCATAAGCTACCTACCACAACAACCCACCACCATAACACAACGATCTACCAACTACCATGACCTACCCACCACCATGACCTACCCACCACTATAACCTACCTACCACCATAACTTACTCACAACGACCTACCTATCACTATTACCTACCCACCACCATAACCTACACACCACAACGACCTACCCACCACTATAACCTACCTACCACCATAACTTACTCACAACGACCTACCTATCACTATTACCTACCCACCACCATAACCTACACACCACAACGACCTACCCACCACTATAACCTACCTACCACCCTAACTTACTCACAACGACCTACCTATCACTATAACCTACCCACGCCCATAACCTACCCACCTCAACGACCTACCTACCACCATAACCTACCCACCTCAACGACCTACCTACCACCATAACCTACCCACCACCACAACCACAACCGTCCTCTGGTGAAATGCTTCTCCGATAGCGCAGCTCAACTGCGGTCAGAAGGTCCAGCTCCTTCTGCTGAGCCCCGGAGCGAGGAAAGCGTTTGAATATATTGTTATTGCACGCACTCCATCATTTTGGCAATTGTGCATTGTGATGGAAACAAACATGTCTCGGGGCGCCGCTGCCCCCGTCCGCGCCTGAGTAAACGTACACATTTGTATAATGACACAAGGAGATCAACGTGGAAACAGTGTGAACAACTAAGTACATGTCCTCCTCTGCAGCCTTCCTCTGCTGGTTGACGGCAGTAGTCTCTGCTCAGGTAGGAAACACCATGGCAACAAGAACTTGGGGCTCTTCACTAAAGAGGTACCATTTTGAATACAGATATTGTCTAACTTTCACGGCCAATGATTTCCTTAAATATTTAGCACAAAGAAATGTGTGTGGTTAAAATGCAAAGGTTCGACGAGAGGACCTTGATGGCTCCGAGCCGGCGGTAGAACTGAGCTCAGATGTGCCGGCTGAGCCAGTGGTCCAGAGAAGCCCCCTGCTGTGTTTAAACACACACACACACACCGTTCTGTTACTTCACCCTCCTCAGACCTCCTCATCTTCCTCCCAGTCACAACGTGATGCACTATGATTGTCCTGCTATTGTGTTGAGGAGGAAACACCGAATAGAAAGTTTAACCGCGGAGAATCATCCGAAGTTGAAATACACGCAGAATATAAATGAATACAAACACAAATGAATTATGAATGGTTTGTCCGCTGCTCTACAATCTCACACCGTGACGTAGATCCCAGTTCCACCCGCTCCTCGCCACGTGCTCCAGAGGAACCAGGACCCGCTCTGTGACTCTGTGACTCTGTGACTCTGTGACTCCTCGCTGGGCGTTCGTTCGGCCCACCGGCTCCATCCAATGGGCCGCTCCCTGAGGTCTGGCCCCCTGGTCTCCGAGGGTCTGCAGCTTGGCGTGGTGGCCAGCAGACCGTGGGCCGCGCGTCAGCGTGTAAACGCTACGAATCCAGAACCCTGGCCGTAAATAACCCCCCACAGGCAGCGTGGACTGTAAATCGCTATGGACAGCAATAACTGTCCACAGAGTGGGCCGAGACCAGAGCCAGTCCCGCCTAATGCCGATTGATTGAAGCCACGGAAAACAAAACGCCACAAATTCCTGTAACTGATGGCCGTTCAACGTTCTAATCACACGCGGGATAATAACGATCACAAGGTGTAGGAAATCAATAGGCTGGGGGGTATGAGTCGGCTCTTTCTCCAATCGCACGTCCGTCTGAGCCGGTCTCTGTCGCCGCAGAGCGAGGAAGGGTGAGCGCACAGAGCACTTGTGATGAAGAGCCATCATCCACCTGGTGGTGGGAGGGTGGGGGGGGGGGTGGGGGAGGGCGGGGGAGGATGGGGGAGGGTGGGGGAGGGTGGGGGAGGGCGGGGGAGGATGGGGGAGGGTGGGGGAGGCCAGGTGCGCCCAGGACAAGGAGATGATGGGGTGCGAGAATGGGAACCCTAATTGGATCTACAGATATAAACGTATGTGCATTTAAACTGGGCAGAGACAATGTCACGAGTTGTGTCACTTTTGCAGCTCTACTGCGACACAATTTCAGTTCCCTTCCTTCCTATACGAGCTGTGTAGCATGTTCAGTTAGATATAGATAGATATGTAGAGTAATACATGAGCTGTGTAGAGAAGTCTCCGGAGTGAGGAGAATAAAAACATGATAACAACAACAACAATGAACACACTACTCGTTTTTTCCTCAGAATTTGGCAAAGCAAAGTACGAAAAATGTAGAGGAAACCGATATCCCTGCAGCAGAAGTCCATCCCTCTCTCTCTCACCAGTAAACTCTTAACTCTTAACTACTATAACTACACCTTATAACTACACCGGCTCACACTCCCCTGGAAGCAAGGAGGCACTGCCCTCTCTCTCTGCAGCACACACACACACACACACACACACACACACACACCACTGCCTCCATCTTAAAGACGGGATCACTTAGTTCATGTCCAACATGCTTCTGCGTGTGACTTGTGTCAGCCCCAGCGAGATCGCGTTGCAGTCCACGCCGGGCTTCCCCAGCGTCGGCCGGTCCTGTCACATGACGCGGACGGGGTCAGCGCGCCGTTTGATCCGACGGCCGTCCAGACACCTTGGTGGCCCGGGGGTCCGGACGCTCAGCCCTCGTGGGTTACGACCACATGAGCTGTAGCGTCTTGATCCTGTGCTTGGTAAACACATCACAGGTACCTGCGGCAGGCTTGCTGTCTTTTCATTTCACTGTAATAGACTCTTGGCATGACGCTGAAGTGAGTCTCTGTGTGCTGGAGGTGTAGCAATAAGGTGAACATTCTACCCCCTCGCCCACAGCCAGCAGGACCTCCCCAGCTGTATGGAGTCTTTTATTACAGCAGAGAACGCAGTAAGCCAGGACCGGATCGCACCCCATCCCAACGACCCCCCTCGGTGTCTGCAGAAGGGATATTTCACCGCACACCAATGCTTTAATGTTCAATTCACACGTCACACACATGTCGTGTTACGTGTTGTGTTATGTATGTGTGGGAATCGCAACAAATTCAATGTCAGAGTGCGGTACCATAAACGACGAGGCGATGTGGTTTTACTGGGGCGGTTACGAGGGACACAGCCTACGTTTCGGTTGCACGGTGCAAAATTCCCCACCCTTGTTTGTGTCGGTTCGGGGTGGGTGGGTTTTACTTCCTGTAGAATTGGCCACTGCTCCCCCTACCCTTATGTACCAGCGGCAGCGAGGCACAGAGACGATCAATTAACTCACACAACCCCAGCCGACGTGTCATCAGGGGCCACTTAACGCCGGCTGGAGACGACCACGGAGTCAGACACCAGCCTCACGTCCTCCCCCTCCTCACGCTGACTCCTTCCTGACTCCTCGACGCCCTGCTTCACAAATCTCCTCCACGTCATGCCCCCCCCCCCGAGGAGGGGGCGTGTCCCCACGACCTCAGAGCCCCCCACTCCGTCATCTATTTCTATATGAACGTCAGCGAGCCCGGCAGACATTTATCAGGACTGCTGGGTCATGAGGAGGTGAGGGATCAATACAACCCAATTAGAAGCCCGGCATTACTCAAATCAAGGACCCTGCCGGCCGCTCACACAGAGTGCTGGACGATGCATTAACGCCACACACCACAGCATCCCGCCGTATGACAGCCGGCTCCGCGGCGCGGCGGGGCAGCCAGGGCTCTTCTTTGTTAAGGCCCCCGCGCAATCAATTCCCATCTAAAGCCAGTGGTCAATCACTCCCATACTGAACACACAGGGCCTGCAGATTAGCGCCACCAGAGGATACAAGACTGAGGAAAGCCCTTGATGTCCAGAACCTCTCCTCCCGGCCCCGCCCCGCGCTGTAAACAACGGTCCAAACCCAAACCCCGACGCGACTCTCGGGCCCCGGTCGATAATCCTGGCTGATACCGGATCCGCCCAGAGAGCTGATATAATGACCAGATTTATATTCAGGAAACCGGTCTATTTGGACACTCCACGCACCATGCGAGGACATTCAAGGATCACTACGTCCAGCAAACCTGCAGCAGATTGTTCCACTGTGTGCACATTTAGCTTGTTTTTATACAAACCGCCGTGAAAACATGGTACGTCGTGAATATCGGCGTACTTGTCACCACGGTGCAACACGCAAGTTTCCAAACACGACTGATTTCACAACTCTTTATTGGCGGTCGCACACAGTGCAGGACGGCTGAAACAAAAACCTGGCCGGCGGCGGCGGCGGTGGCGGCTGCCTTTAGTGGCCGACGGCGGCGGCGGTGGCGGCGCGAGGTTCAGAGACGCTTTATTAAACCACAAGCGTCTCTCATGGAGGACGTCCTTCCAGTGCTGGTGCAGGCGACTCGTTCGCCCATTTTCTCTGTGCAGGGAAGGAAGATGATGAAAGCTCTGCCAGTCGCTGATAGCACAGGGCCAGGACACAAAGCCTGCATTCCTCATTGTTACATCAGAGGGGAATTTTTAATACCGCATTGTCCCTTGGACATTCAAAGGCAAGGTCTTTATACTCACAGGGCGTGTTTCTTCACCACGTTAACGGACAACACTGGTCTGGTTGATCCAGACCCCTCAGGGCTTCACTAAAACACCGTCACCCACGTCATCTGGCTACACTGCTCTGCTGTGTTGAATCTGCCGAAGAGAACTGAGCCAGCGTTCTCCTGCCACACCTTGGGTTCTGCGTTCTGTGTTGAGGCCGTTGGAGAGTCACTTGCACGGTGACTCAAGAAGACCAAAGAGGCATCCTGCCTTTGTTTACATGAGTAGCAAAAACGTCAAACTCTGAACAAGGAAGTTATACCATAAAGGATGCTATATCATCGTTATATCATAGCAGATGTTATATCAATTATATCATAACAGATGTTATATCAGTTATATCATCGTTATACCATAACATGTCATACATAACAGTTACATCATTGTTAAATCATAACAGATGTCATATCAATTACATCATCGTTAAATCATAACAAATGTTATATCAGTTATATCATCGTTATACCATAACATGTTATATCACAGTGATATATATCATAACAGATGTTTTACTGATGCCCGGAAACGTTTCCCGATGGTCTGATCACCCAGATCAGTGTCGTCCTCCACAGCCCTCCTCCAGTCCTAATCACAGGGACATACGTGTGTGCATGAGTCCTCAGGACTGCATGTCTTCCCCCCCATTGCAGGGTTCTGCGGTTCTTCGGTTCTGTGGCCGTCCAAAGGCTCTTGTTGAAGAACAACGTGGTACGGGATACAACTATTGATTTTCCTTTTC
>JAXIVH010000010.1:2305965-2320965 GCA_036785325.1 Urophycis tenuis | reverse complement strand
GGGAGCGAGACAAAGCGCAGGCCGGCGCGGGGGGACTCCAGAAGTACTGGGCTCTGTTCTGCTGAGCCTCATTGTTTACATCCCACCCCGGTGGAAGCGGCCGGCTGCTGGGGCCGGCGTCGTCGGCGGCGGCAACGCAGCATCACTTCCACCATGGATCCACAGGCACGCCGCCATGATGGGCTGGCCCCCAGCGCCCGGCCGGCCGCCAGCAGATTACTGTCTGACATTAGACAGCTTTGAGGATTTCGTGGCTAAATTAGTTTTTTGTGCGGAGGGCCTGTTGAAATGGAAGAGGGCCTGGGATTGAAGAGAAATGATTTATAGCAAGAAGGGAGCTCTCGCCTCCTTTGATGGAACACAACTGTAGCAGTGGAATGCCTTAAGTGTGATAAGACTAAGCCTGCGTTTCACGTTGCTCCTCTGAAACACAGGAAAGGGTTGAAGTGATTCCACGTCTGCAGAGGAAGCAGCCCACTGATCTCTCGTCTTTGTTCCCAGCGTCTCCTTACGTAAAGAGCACACATGTGCTAATGACCAATCACCAAGCACACATTTTGCTGGAGGTTCTGCTAGTGACTGAGTGATTTGGGCTACAGAGACACGAGGTTCCGTGAATGTGACGGTCTGTTTACCCACCGTATGGCACGTTTCTATTAAGTTTGACTTTTTTGCCCAGCTGCATTATAATAAAAACAGCAGTAGGCCTAAAGCCCCATCCTGAGAAGATATGAGAACAATAAAAGAGAATGGTGAGAACAACTAGATTGACACATTCCTGACGCCCAGGGATATGAAAGTTCAATTCTTTCCTCCTTCAGATATCTGATTAGTAACCTAAAAAGATTTTTTTTCTCCTTTGATTTCCCCGTATAACAATTTCTGTGTCACTGTTCGAAAATAAAATAAAAACACAAATATATTTGTTAATTAAACTTGAATTGCATTTTAGAATCCCTGGATGTGTATTTAGTGCGTTGTACCCGCGGTGCACTGAGGGACAGGCGGTGGTTCTCTGCTGGGCGGGGACACCGTGGAGCCTGACTTCCAGTCCTCAGTCATGGCTCTGCTCCCTGGCTCCTGGCTCTCCAGCTGTGCTGTCATTTGGCTCTCCTGGCTGCTGGGCCGGGGCCGGCTCAACGCTAACGCCCGGCCAACACAGTAAACAAAGAAGATATTTAGTGTTTCGGACTCCATTCAAATAAAAACCGTTTTTCCTTTATGGTGGAATTTCGCCCAGTAGATCCTACAGAGTCCTATTGGAGCACGTGAGTCCTGTGAAGACACAAACGCTGAAGAGCTTTCACCAGTGCTCATCACTCTGGCTGAGCGCGAGCCAGGCCCCAGATGGTAGATGTTGGCTATTTCAAAAGTGTAACTCTGATAGACTGCACACAGATGTTAAACTAGCAGCCGCCCTTCGTGGCCTTTCCACAAGCTAACCCTGCGAGAGGAACAGGGAGAGCAGCTCAATTCATCTCCACCAGAGATGGAGCATGGAAACCAAATAAATGAATTTCGTGCTACAATAAAAATGTGGACAGCGGTCTGTGTAAAAGGCAACAAGGGTCCAGATTGCATTAGGTTAATACGGTTGGAAGAACAAGGCTGGATTCAGAATACATTAACAATTGTCAATAAAGACGGCCGTTTCATGAGAGCTGATCCACCACAGGGGCTACAGAGCTGTGTGGCTGCCAAGGGCACACAGTCTTTGCAGCAGTTGCTGTTAACATCTGCAGAGCTGGAACCTCTGCCAGACCATCCACAAGCAGCACCACTGGAGATCTGCGAAAGGAGATAAGAGGCATAGATGTTCTCTCTCCCTCCTTCAACTCTGTGGCTCCGTTTCCCACCAAGAGAAGAGAGGGGAGACTGATGTCCGCAGGTAAAACCACACAAGTAGGACACACTCACAGCGGACACTGTGTGTTTAAACATCAGATTTAGTGCAGGGTTTATCCGCCTCACGCCGCAAACAGAGCAGAAGATCAGCCCGCCAGCGCCTGAATCGTCCTCCTCCTCTGCCCAGCTGGCCCACATTTCACCTCACATTTCAGTTTGGGACGTTCAGTGGTACGCCGGCAATCTAACTCAATTTAGTCATCAGCTGAACATAAAGCCTGGGAATTAGAGCTCCGACTTCTCATAGGGCGAATTGCAGTATTCAATCTGTATCAGCCAGTGGAGGACAAAGGGTAAAGCATGTAACGTGCCTCTGTCATCTCCTGCAGAGAAGAGTGACAATTCTACCCAGGACCTACGCACGGGGAATGGAGACATGTCATTGGCAGATGCATCTGGGTTTGAGGTTTGAGGCACGCACGCACGCACGCACGCACGCACGCACGCACGCACGCACGCACGCACGCACGCACGCACGCACGCACGCACGCACACACACACACACACACACACACACACACACACACACACACACACACACACACACACACACACACACACACACACACACACACACACACACACACACACACGTTCAGAACACTCGTGCGTTTCCTGGCCGCAGCTCGCGCGCTGACGTGTGAAGCACTGGAAAGGAGCGATGGGCTGACACGGTTCTATCACGGTTCTATCACGGTTCTATCAGCAGTGGGGGCAGAACAAAGGACTGTTACGTGCCTGCTTGTCATCAATGTACTCCGCAACACGTGAGCGGTGCGTCTGACCTTGTGGACTTTGGATTCCCTGCGCATCTTGCGCTGTTGTATAAGACTCACCAGTCAGCAGGAGCCCGGCCACAAAGGAGCCTGATTAAAGACTCCTCGTCAGCCGGGTCGCAAAACCAATTGTTTCCCCGGCTAATTCAAAAGGACATTAGCATACATTGACAGCCGGGGTGCACCATATGCATACGGAAAAAAAAAAGCCCAAGTTCAGGCGCAGGTCGCGCGGCGGCGCAGGTCGCTCGGCGGCGGAGCCTGCGGTCGGAGGCGTGATGAATGCAGAGGTCGGCCTGAGGAACGGACCCCTGTTGGTTTGAATGCCAGCAGCACGGCTGACAAAGGACTTTTTTTTGCCTGTCTGTTAGCAAATTGCAAACAGTCCCGTGGGACATAACACCAACTCAGACAAAATCCCCCTCCACATATTTAATTATCCCCGATAAAGAGGAGGAACTAAAATAACCCGTCCAGACGCTACGCGGCCGATCACGTCGGACGACCGTCGGGGGCGTGCTTGGGCGCGGCTATTTTGGTGTGTGGCCGTCTGTGATAAGATGAAAAAAATGGAAAAATCGATATCTATAGCCGGCGCGTCGGAGCGGCAGGCCTAGCGTGTCGACACCCGCACCACAACAGACGCAGACTGCATGGGAAACATCAGCCTGGCCATCGCTCCATCACCCGGGCGCCGCGCCTCCTCCTCGTCTGCAGCCTGCCTGTCACTCACACACCGTGCACAATTAGGGCCACTTCAAATAGTGGGCCACGGCGGAGCGGGGGGCTCCTCGCCCGGCGGGGGGGCCGGCACACGGGCCCCGCGGCGCACGCCGTCGCCGGAACACACTCGCATCTGCTTCTCATAACCCCTGCTCCCATTATGCTGCAGGCCGTGCCATACATCTCAGAACACAAAGATACACAGAGAAGTGCGTTTGTAGACGCCCAGCTCTGAGAGAGAGAGAGACGGGGAAGACGAAAGGCAGCAGACGGGTTTGTTGTGCGGCACGCGGTGACTCCGGCACACACCAGCGACTGGTCTGGTGTGGTGACTGGTCTGGTGTGGTGACTGGTCTGGTGTGGTGACTGGTCTGGTGTGGTGACTGGTCTGGTGTGGTGACTGGTCTGGTGTGGTGACTGGTCTGGTGTGGTGATTGGTCTGGTGTGGTGACTGGTGTGTGGACTCAGATGATGAAGACACAACACCTGCAGCTGCTGCCAGAGAGCCTCCTGCTTCTCTGTGCTGCTCGACAGCTCCATGGGGCCTTTTAGATGGATAAACACACACACAGACGCACGCACACATGCACACACACACACACACAAACACGCACGCACGCACACACACGCACACACACATGCACACACACACGCACACGCGCACACGCACACACACATGTGCACCACACACACTTGCTCTCCACTTCCATGTGTTCAAATTGAACTCTTACAAATATGAAATGTTACCAAGCAACATGAAGTCCAGAATATATTCGATTATTGTGGGTTTTCTTTTATTATTTTCTTCCGCACCAAATTACTAGTGCTTGTTCTCATGAGTTATGTGTGTTGAGTTACTGGCATGTTTGTCCCAAGACGGCATTCAAACCCTTAACCCTGCCAGTGTTGATGCCTTGCTCGGGCAGTGAAGCTGCACGCGGACGCCATGGCCTGTTTTGTTTTTTAAATCGGTGTGCTTTACAAAAACTAATGCCTGACATTTCGGTTTAACCCCAAAACGGAGGCATACTTAAAGACAGCCGTGACGCATCCCGTATTTTCCCTTGCGGGTTGTCTTTCCTGTGTACGTGTGTGTGTGTGTGTGTGTGTGCGTGTGTGTGTGTGTGTCTACCTGGCAGCCCCCAATCACGAAGCGTTTTATTTCACAGGTGTGGGACTTCAGAGTAAACCGGGGATGCTGGAGCCGTCGGGCCGCGCTGACACATGCGCATCTCAGAGTTCACGTCCTCCCGGGATGCCTTCCGTTCATCTGTACTGTCAGGAGCCGAACAGGGAGAATAATGAGCTGAACTCTTGTGTGAATGGCTCCAAACATTCGACTAAAGAACACAAAATGACAGGAAGCCGTGTGTGTAGGAGTGTTGGGCTTGATAACATGATTCTGATGACTTCACTTGAGAAAATGAAAGGAAACATAACGACACCGCATCGCAAGGCGTCTCATATAAGTCCAGGGTTTATTTCCTTTAATAATGGAGTAGCCTATAGGGCCCACGCTGGGCCTATAGAAGGACGCCTACTGATCAATGAGCCCATGTGAAGGTCTGCTTTTATTTTAACCGTGTGCTCACCGCCACCTGCTGGACGTTGAGCGTCATCACGCCTCTTCAGCGGTAGGATGATGTAGGATCTACATCATCCAAAGTTAACTTCACACTCACATTTTTCCCAAGCGGAGAAATTTGTGATTGTGAAGTTAACTTTTACAGCAATAAGCCTTATAATAGATTGTGTGGGCCTACTAACTCCTACTTTTACCAATCAGGAAACCCAGAGAAAAGAAACACTCTAATATAGTATTCTAAATGAAACACCAGTAATTGCAGATATGCCAAATCAATTAAAAGCCAACAATTACAGCAGATAAGCTTCATAGTTTATTAGAAATAGAAATAAGTAGTTGCTTTTAAGTTTGCGATCACTATTAAATTATACATTATCCTTGGCTGCTGGTCAGAAGCTGGCAAATTTAGAATCACTTAGGGCAGATTTAACAAGCGTTTTCCATTATTAATAGCATCAGTAAAGTAGTTCCGTGCTCCTGTAGAGAAACCTCTTCAGGTCATCTTCACCGTGCCGTTTTTAGCTCATGGTGAATGGAGTAACATTTTGATCAGATGTGCATCACCTCCATCTCAGATTAACATCTTAAGTAGCTCTCCAAACTCAGCTCCTCACCAGTTGGTCCGAACTTTATGGCCCTCCTTTGACTTTGGTTTAAGGTTTAGTGATTCATGTAGTATCTTGAGAAAAGCATTTGCTAAATTACAAAAAACCAAAAACCCTTATTAGAAAAGATTAATCAGTAGCACACGTTTCAGTATGTATTTACTGAAACAAGCATTTTTTTCTACAGCCAAATACACACCGTTTACATTTCAGATCCCAATAACAGAACACCAATTACTGCGCTTCACAGAACGAGTATCCAAAAACGAGTAAAAACCAAGGAAACGAGTTGTTAAAATGTCTTGACTAGCTGAGTGCACACAGGTCAGTGCTGCCCGGCCAGAGTGGCACACATCAACAAGACCAAACCAGGGGCGTATTTTATAAACCTTTATTTTAACAATCGTTTTACAGCCATGTGTGGTCAGCTTTGACCACTTTACACACAACAAACACGTTCAGACAAATTCATTTATTTTATTAACCCAACATGTGTCCAGACATCCAACAGGACACTGGCCTGCTCAGAGACGTCTTCATCAACATCTCACCACAGCGGACTGAAGACGGGGGGCGGCGGGGGCAGCAGCAATGTTCCCCGTGTCCTCAACAGGCCGGGACAAGTGCAATACCATCGCAAACAGAGCATTGTCACCTCTCCCAACCTGCACAGAAAGGGGATGGCTCCGGGGGGCTCTGGTCGGGGCCACGGTCACAGAAAGGGGATGGCTCCGGGGGGCTCTGGTCGGGGCCACGGTCACAGAAAGGGGATGGCTCCGGGGGGCTCTGGTCGGGGCCACGGTCAGTTTTGCATGGATTTGCACAGCGCGAGTGTTCAGAGGCTGAAAGCAAACCAGCAAAACTGACCAGAGCCCCGCGTCCACGCGGCACACGGTCCACGGCTCCGACGACGACGACGTACGCCTCTAGAAGTACTTTAAGTGCTCACACTGCAGTAGAAATGCATACAACTACCTGCACTATAAGCACTTTAATACTGCTGGAACCCACGGCGGAGAGTCCTGCAGCGACGCGGTGTTCCTGTAGGCTGTGGGGCCGCTCCTCGGCCGATGGTGAGATTTTGACGAGACACAATACACTGTCAGTTTTGCATAGATTTGCACAACTCAAGTTTCTTGCAGCGCAACTACGCAAAACTGGCAGTGAACAGCTGAAGACCACGGGAGGTCTTGGGAGCACGTGACAGATGACAGTTCTAGCTCCTTATGCCAGAAGGAGCACTTAGGGCAGTAGGTGCTAGTCTACTTCACTATCTGCACTAGATGCACCTTAGCATAAGAACCAGCCACAAGCACCTGCTCAGGATGAGTGCATGTCGGACATCCACCAGTGTCAGAACAGTGCTGAAAGTGCCTTCACTGCAGTAGATATTGTGAGACTACCTGCACTGTAAGCACTTTGACACTGCTGAGACTCAACGTGACGGGGTACTCATGGGCCACTTGTGGTCTTCGACCCGGGAGCCTGGAGGGACGAGAAGGAGAAAACAACTTTAGTCAACATGGGACACACTGGGTCAGGAAGGTCCAGCAACTGGGAACCCTGGGAACACTGGCAGGAAGGGACATGGGTGTGCTGGGGATTGTGTATATACATATATATATATATATATACACACAAGTAATAAACAGCAACCCTGGTGTATACACACACATAGTTGTATTAAACGTGGTAGTGGTGTATCTGAGCCCCACTACACTGTAGGTGCTGGTTAAGCACCAGTAAACAAGTTGAGCTCCACACTGGGAGCCACTGGGCCACCCCTCCCCCACACACACACACACCAACATGGCGCCATGGAGTCCGCATTTCTGCCTTTACACTTTAAATACATTTAAAATCAATCATGGTGGCCTAACACGAGGGGGGACACTAAAAGTATGCTTTATGGTGTTTATCAGACGTTGGCGGAGTGACCAGAGCCCCCCGGGGCGGACGGCACCAACTAAGTTGACACCAGAACCACACATGAAAACACGGCAACACACCAGCGTGCGCTAGCCTAGCCACCACGGCTAGCGGACTACTACCAGTCCCACGGTCCAAAAAACACGTTCCGGACCGTGGAAACCGCGTTCTAAGTTCACCCGACCGGGCTACAGCCGTTCGAGAGGGGGTGGGGAAGCGTCTTTTAATGTTTGACCAGGGGGAAACTTTGACTTCATGCGCTCCACCAGCCCGCTCAGCTGGTGGCTCTGGCTAGCTTCGCGGCTAGCCACCAGCGGGACGGTTGTAGCCCGAACCAGCGGGGTTTTCAAACGACGCGTTCGGCGGTAAAAAGGGGACCGCCGTCCCCGAGTCCGCACGACGTGTGGACCGCCGGTGTGCGTGCGTGTGTACAACCGGAGCGCGGGTGGGTTCGCGCCATAGCATTAGCGCGAGGTAGCATTGTGTTAGCACGCGCTGGCTAGCAGCCCGCGGGCGGCGGAGGGCGCGCGGCCTGCTGCACACCCATGTGCTGCTGCTTTGTTCTGCGGGCACTTCGAGCCGCTCACACACACACACACACGGGGCAGAACACACACCGCAGCCCGTGGGTCCACTTATTGTTCACTTCCAACGCGTCGGAACCGTGTGTTTAATGTCCCCCCCCCCACCCGTGTGTAAGTCACCAGTGGTTTAAGGTGGTGTAGCACCGCACGCGTTTCAAATCTCCCTCATTCTCCCACCATGGAGGAGCGTGGACCACGCGCCCAACACCACTCTGTGTTCCCATCCCCAAACTGGTCCATTCTCACCGCTTTGAGAGCATTAACACCCCGCAGCACAACCCAGTCCGCGGCTCCGCGCCACCAGGTCCACTTTGGTGCCCCACAACTGCGTTACAACAATAGAAAACCAACAACAGGTTTCTTTCCCCACAACATGCGCGCAGTTCAACACACCCGTGTCTAAATAAATCCACCATCTTCCACTCACTTGTGCAGACTTACCGTGCACTACTCACTGTTTCACGCGTCCGTCCAGGGGAACCGTGGAGCAAAAACCAGAACAAAACATGCACGCGACGAGTCTGGCGTGTCCCCCGGAGCCCGGAGCATGTGGCGGTGTGTGGAGGTCTGGAGCAGCGGGCTGGTGGTCGTAGTACGGCCCGGACGGGACCATGTGGTGAATGAAGGGCGGTGTGTGGAGCAGCGGGCTGGTGGTCGTAGTACGGCCCGGACGGGACCATGTGGTGAATGAAGGGCGGTGTGTGGAGGAGCGGGCTGGTGGTCGTAGTACGGCCCGGACGGGACCATGTGGTGAATGAAGGGCGGCGCCCCGGGAGCGCAGCTCAAACCCCGCTCCCTCATTTGCATACAACTACTACTTCCGATCGGAGGGGTGCTGCACCCATAGTGCTGCACCCAACAAGTTGGCCGAGGAGTATTTATAGCATGCACGCACCCCGAGATGTAAATATAGACGCAGGCTTGGGGGGGGGATGAAATAGAGGACTTAAATACTGGTTTGGTAGTGAGGACCGCTTAAAAGAAAAGAAAAGAAAAAGGGAGCAACACATGCAACATAACAGAACTCGATGTCAGAGCGAAGTGACACCCAGAAGTTTGAAGCTGCACATTAAATGTCGAACGAATTCCGCATACAATTCTGGGAGCACCGTGTCAAAACGCGTTGTGTTTTGTCGTGATAAAGGTGGTCGCTTTGGACTGGGGGGAAGTGTGTAGCTGGTCTATGCCGCACTGTAGAAATCAGTTGTATTGGTTTGTTTACAGGCCGAAACAATATGATAAATAAACCTTTGCCAGTAATGTATCACAGCAAAACAAGTGGAAATAGTGCTCTGAAGTTGGTTGAAACGATGGGTTGTTCTGGGCGGGCAGGAGTCGATTTGAGGAAAAAAAATAGTTTCTTCTTTTCCTTTCGGTCCGTCTACAAACTTTCATTCCTAATTTCCCCAGAGCGTACATAGCGTGTGTCTTTTCATTTAAACTATACACATAGTGAACAGTACACCAAATGTTGGAATAACAAGTGAAACAGAAGTGATTGTTACCGCCGTGTCAACATGTGTGGCTCCTCCCCCGAAGAGGCCTCTCACGAGGGGTGTCCTGGAGGAGGCCAGGGGTCAGGGTGCTTCACCTTTGACCCCCAGAGCTATTCATATGGAAAACACCCCAGTAGTATCTCCTGCTACCCCACAAAGAGTAGAAGACAATGTATATATATATATATATATATATATATATATATATATATATATATATATATATATATATATATATATATATATACACACACACAAAACAACCGTTTGTAATAGCACTTGAAAACAAGGTTTTCAAAGTGCTTCACAGATAATAAAACAGATACAAAGTACAGAAAAACAAATATTTATGTAAAAAAATTACAATAAAAAAACAACATGGTACGAGATAGAGACACACACGTAGAGAGAGAGAGAGAGAGAGAGAGAGAGAGAGAGAGAGAGAGAGAGAGAGAGAGAGAGAGAGAGAGAGAGAGAGAGAGAGACAGAGAGAGAGAGAGAGAGAGAGACATGAAGTTAAGCATATTTCGCTGCAGCTTAAAAAAGGAAAAACTGAATGCAAATAAAGAATGTAAATAAAGAGCATTATCTTATCCCCAGAACAGTCAATTAGGTATATAGGTGCTAATCTAGAGGTCAGCATTTCTGTCTTTCCTGAACGTAAACGCGATAAGGACGCATTATCTCATTAGAGACTGACCTGTTTCCCTCTGCTTCATTATCACATTTCTTCCCGGTCAAACTTTAACCTTAACTTTGACTTTGAATGTAAGAATTTGTCAAATCATTCCATTTGTTTTGAGACTCTCCTCTCTCCCACCCGTGAGGAGGTCAGGGTTCACCGTACGAGCCAGCGGAGCAGCGTTAGGGTGTCCGGCGTGGGCCGGGGCGCCTCCTCTGTTCACCATCAGGCTCACCACCGAGGTGCTGTAAGTGTGAGCAGATGTCCTCTGGGAAAGCCCAAGCCTACGCTCACCACAACCACAACAGCGAGCAGACGCGTGGAGCACGTGTGCAGCCTGCGTGGGGTTACCTGAGGTGTCGGGGGGCCACGGCGGGTCCTCAGCGGCTGACGGCGCGGGCGGGAAAGGGAAAAGAAAACAGCAGAAGAAATAGCAGTAGCCTCATTAGCAGCTGTTGCCGGCACTTGTGAGTGAGATGTGTGGGTGAGAGTGTAGCGCCAGAGGCACATGGATGCTGATCTTCACTCTTCCTGCTGCGCTGGTATCGGTACGCGATGGTGAGTCGAGCATAAGGATCTGTGGACCGGTGGCGGGGCGTGAGACGCACACTGAAGACCTGATATTTACTGTTCACTACAAACCCTGTGGGCTCGGTGGGTCGCTCTATGTACAGAGAGCAGTCCCGGTTCTGAAAGGAGTCTGAAGACAGCGCCACTACGGTTAGACCACCAAAACTGTTTGGAGATGATGCTGTTGTTTGTAGAATTTTAAATAGTTGTCCCCCCCCCCCCCCCACACACACACACACACACACACACACACACACACTTTATTCCAAAGCAACTTAGTGGACATCAGGACTCCATCTGGAACATATGAAACGTTCTCTTTGGAGCGGATGTACTTCTCATTCTGAACGGCTGAGTCCCAGAGCAGTGGGCTGTGGTCCTCACTGTGAGGCTCGGGACACCAGGGTCCCTTCATTACGGCCCCAAGCCCGGCCTTCAGTCATCCGCAGCAAATGAACAGACGTCTGTAGATGTCCCCCTCCCTCCCACCTGTCTCCCTCCCCTCCCACCTGTCTCCCTCCCCTCCCACCTGTCTCCCGCTGGCCACGCTCTGTTTCCCTCACAGGGAGGAAACGAGGCCAGTCATCATGCTGTCCACTGCTGAGGACCCTGAAGTTTTACCTAAAGTTCTAAATGTCTTATTTGTATGAGAACAAACCTCATGTTTCTGAAGGTAGGGTTAGGGTTAATTATGATACTTTCATTATTCGTACTGTAAAACATTCAAGAGATGTTTTATTTGGCTCTAATGCACAGACAGTGTATTCTGTGGGTAAATTGTGGCGGTTGTGCTGAGCCATGTTAGAGAATGACTCTGAAATGGACCTTTCAGTGAGGTCTCAGTGGGAGTCGGAGCAGGGCTAGGGTTACAGGCCAAACAACAAAGCGGGGAATTTGAATTCATATTCATGAATATTTCTAATAGAGGACTAATGATTATTCTGGTTTGTAGGGATGAAACACATAACACACAGAAACAACGTAAAGCATCGACAGCTCATAAGAAGCAGGGCTACGGCGAGATGCTGTGAGGCTGGTGAGGAGTTGGGGCGCCCACTTTCTCAGAAGTGGTGAATCTAACCCTTACCCTAACCTTATAACTGACCCCTGACCTTAACCCTAACCTTAAAACTAACCCCTAACCCTAACCCTAACCTTAAAACTAACCCCTAACCCTAACCCTGAACCCTGACCCTTAAACTAACCCTAACCCTGAAACTAACCCCTAACCCTAACCCTGAACCCTGACCCTTAAACTAACCCTAACCCTGAAACTAACCCCTAACCCTTAAAATAAGCCTAACCCTGAAACGAACCCCTAACCCTTAAACTAACCCTAACCTTTAAACTAACCCCTAACCCTTAAACTAACCCTAGCCCTAACCCTAACCTTTAAACTAACCCCTAACCCTTAAACTAACCCCTTGCCCTAACCCTAACCTTTAAACTAACCCCTAACCTTTAAACTAACCCCTTGCCCTAACCCTAACCTTTAAACTAACCCCTAACCCTTAAACTAACCCCTTGCCCTAACCCTAACCTTTAAACTAACCCTAGCCCTAACCCTAACCTTTAAACTAACCCCTAACCCTTAAACTAACCCCTTGCCCTAACCCTAACCTTTAAACTAACCCCTAACCTTTAAACTAACCCCTAACCCTTAAACTAACCCCTTGCCCTAACCCTAACCTTTAAACTAACCCCTAACCTTTAAACTAACCCCTAACCCTTAAACTAACCCCTTGCCCTAACCCTAACCTTTAAACTAACCCCTAACCTTTAAACTAACCCCTTGCCCTAACCCTAACCTTTAAACTAACCCCTAACCCTTAAACTAACCCCTTGCCCTAACCCTAACCTTTAAACTAACCCCTAACCCTTAAACTAACCCCTTGCCCTAACCCTAACCTTTAAACTAACCCTAGCCCTAACCCAACAGCCAACTACCATTAACAGGTACTGCACAGCCCTGACCAGTGCAAAGGAACTTCACTCAACAGTGCTTCCATTAAAGCTGAAGGCATTGGGGATCGAACACGGTACCTTGTGGTCCATCCAACACCTCCACTGCAATTCCAAACCCTCAGGCAAAGAAGTTAATTAAACTACACACTTCAGCTGTGTGTGTGTGTGTGTTTATCTTGCCTGTGTTCACAGTTTGTATCACCTGACGCACACACACACACGGACACACACAGACACACACACACACACGGACACACACAGACACACACAGACACACACAGACACACACACACACACACACGGACACACACACACACACACACACGGACACACACACACACACACACACACACACACACACACACACACACACACACACACACACACACACACACGGACACACAGACACACACACACACACACGGACACACAGACACACACACACACACACGCACAGACGCACACCCCATTACCCACCCCGCCCATCTCTTGACCTGCTCATCACACTCAATGAAACAAACCCTCCCTAACAACCCAGCCGGCTGTAATTAGGGAAGATAAATTGAAAATAGAATGTCTGGTCATTTAAACTCCACCACTTCACATTGTGGTAAACAGCTGGGGGCACAACACAGTCAGCTCAAAGATCTGATTGTTCAGCCACATTTTAGGCTTCATGCATGAATTCACTGTAAAAATGTATGATAATGTAGTTAGCACAATCTACCAATTAGATAATGAATTCAGTGGTTAATCACAGCCCTCCGGTAATCACATATCTATTCAATTAGGCACCTGTGTCCACCTGTGGTTCAGGTGATGCAGCAGAGAAACTCCTCTGTTATCATCAGCAGCACATGTGGTAATTACCGGGAGAGCTGAGCATCATCTTTCTCTGTGTCTCTCTGATAGAGAGACAGATCAGTGGTTCCATTGTCCTCCACTAGAGTATGTACCGCCCTGTAAACACAAAAGAAAAAGCACCGAAACATGTTTTAACATACCTGCAAAAAGACACGCTCAAGCTCAGAACCAACATCTATGTGACAACAATATTGTGTATTTGTACACCGGTCTTCACAGCCTGGCCTCTGCCCTGCGTTGTGTCGGCCAGCCTCGCAGAACGCTTTCCACAGGTCACAGAAGCAGCTCCTCTCATGCCACTGAGGAGATGCACACACACACACACACACACACACACACACACACACACACACCTTCACCACCCAGCTGTCGTCCCACCAGGCAGGTCTGGGGGTCCCTGGCCAGGCCTCGTCGCTCCATTCACACAGGCAGAATGAGTCTGTTAGCCACGCTCTGCTGGCCCTTCATCCGTTCTCACCTCCGACTCACCCTGATCCTGTCTGCTCTGCTGACGAGAGGACAGCCCAGCGCTCAACACATGGGAGACTTTTAATGAAATGAAAGACAAATGGGCGGGGTTTGGCACCTTTCTAATTTGTTTGTTGAATTTGTTAATCGTCATTTGAATACTTTCATAATTAGGCACCTAGCACAAATGAATTACAAAATCTAAATTGGAAACACATTTTCAACTCGAGAAACACACAGATAAATAATGTAATAGGCATAACTGTGGAATATAATACAAACGATCAATTATTAAGGCACCAAAGGGTTTTGCTGTTTTATTCATGGCTACCAGCATTTTCTGTTCTATTTGTCATCAGACATGTGTTTTTGTCGTATCGCATGTCAGACAGCAGAGGGCGCTGTCCACATTTTATATAAACAAATTATTTCTAACCAATGTGTTAGATATTTTCCTGAAATGCTTGAACATTCAACTACGTAGATTTCAATATCAATGTGTTTACACTGTTCACAGTAGAGCACTTAAATTGGTGCTAGAATAACCAGATAATACACCAAAAATGCAATTATTTCTACAAATTTTGTTGGCCTATAAAATGTTGAACTAATTTATTCATACACCCAAGTTGTGACGCTGCTAAGATAAATTAAAAACACACACACAAACACGCACACCCACACACCCACGGTAGATTAATTTAAATATACATGAGGTGTGTTGCACCTTTCCTCCTTAAATAAATCTGACAAAGCATCAAATTTCACATTTAGACACTTTCAAGTGTGCCAGCCCCCCGGCTACAGATTTCACAGTGCAGGAATATGCAGGCAGTATGCTTTTGAAG